>CM054130.1:87627151-88199651 GCA_028751855.1 Ambrosia trifida | reverse complement strand
GATGGGAACCAGGGAGTCAGACCAAAAAATAGATAGGACTATTTAGAATAATGAATGCTCCACCGCGATTACTGAGGGTCAGATCGAAGAAGTCCTTTGTTCGTACTCATGCTAGGTCATCGGCTAGTAAGGACTACTGCTGACGAAGCAAAAAGGTATGCATTTGGTTCCGTCAGCCTTATAACTCGAACAGAGAAAGGTATCGCTTATCAAAGAAGGGGGTTGGACCACTTTTTGCTTGGGGCACCCAAACCCAAGACCAACGTTTTCTTAATTGGGATCGCCAGATCCAATGCAATGGTAAAGGTAGTGACTCGGGGTTGACAGGGGATTTGGCCCGAAGAATATAATTCCTTAGATCTTGGTTTCGAAATCGAGGCCATAACAAGGACTTTGTAACAGGAATGCAGCCCTCGGTTAAGCGCGCTTTCCTATTTGTTCTTAGAAATAAAGTGACAGGGCTAGTTTTCCTGCTGGATTATTCTGAATCAACTACTTTGATCAGCCCGGTGTTACCCTTTGCGCATTAGCGAGGCCCTCTCTTAATGGTGGAAATGCCCAATGCTTTCTCCTAATGAAAATGTCAAATGAACATCTTCGCAGAAACGCAGCAATTCCTCGAGGCTCATCTTTGAAGATAAAGTTTCCAGGAACAATGTTGTATGTAACCAGGATCTATAATCTATAGGATACCAACCTCCCCGCCAAAAGCCAGTAAGTAGCTCTCCTCTATATGGTTCACCTTCGAATTGGAGCTTTTTTTAATGGAAAGGGTTCTTTCGTGCTATTGGAGAGGGGTCGAACCCTTAACTTATTTTATTATGTTGTACAAAAATAGATTCTATTTATGTTATGTAATATTAGAAAGAAAAGGTGGTTGTTCTGTTAATGGGACCAAATGAGTGACTTTTATACTGATTCCTCTTTGAGGGGTTTATTTTGAATGACTTTCTGATTTCGCCCGGATTACCTCCACTCCCTTGATTCGGAGTCAGGAGCCCCTGTTCTTATTCGAAGGTCTTTGCTTACGCCGCGCTTCCCCCTCCTTTGGTCAAGGCTGGCGGAATAACTGACGATTGAAAGGTAAATGGGAGAATGAAATGGGGAGGTTGGAGGGTCTGCCTTACCGGAAATTGAGTATTGGGAGGAAATGAAAGGCTTTTACTAAGACCACCGAGCGAATGAAGAAGAGAAAGGTTTTGTTTGAAGCAGATTTGACTGAAGGGGGAGGAGGCGAAGGTACTACCAAACAATGGTTGTGGGCTGTACGAGGGCGTTGCTGAATGACAAGGGAAATCTCTATCAACTACGGGAAATGAAGAGGGGCACTGAACGATGGCTTGGATTTCATGATGGCTTAGGCTAAAAGGAAAGGGCTTTGGTTGGCCATCGCCCTTTGTGGGCTCTTTCAAGACAACTCCTTCCGTTCGAGACTAGTTGCTGCCAGAGCGTGGATTTAACCCTCACCAGCAGGGACCTTTCTTCTGATTAGGCGCCGATACGGATTCATTCCAGTAGGGATTTCTCCTTAACTTTAGGTTTAGGTATCGATGAGGTATTTCCTGTAATTGCAGGGGCTCGATAGCGAAGAAGGAAACTTTCTGACGAATGAGCCCTAGAATCTATCTCATGAAGCTTCGAGACCGGTTCCTCTAGGGAGCAATGACTTTTGAACTACAATATTACTACGAAATGAGACGGCGGGATTAGACACTGACGCCTACTGACCGGGTCGGGCACGAAGGAGGAAAGGAGACTATACCACAGCTTGAGACTGGAAGGAGCCTCCGGCTTCGGTTGACGACCCAGGATAAATAGAGTGAAGGGAGTTCATAGAATCCCCTGAGTCTGAGGCGTCTCTAGCCCTTATGTAGTAAGGTCCCTCCACGGAAGTCAACGAGTTTGATGCCCTTTTTTTCGAGCCCTTGAAAAGGTCATGTTTAAATAGTTCCAAGTCCGCGGGTCCAAGGGCGAGTAGCTGGAATCATATAAGGGCTGTAGGAACGGTTCACCCATAAAGGGAAAATGAATGCCAGAGAAGATGTTGGCCCTATCAGAGAAAAAAGCCCCTTTCTTCTTACCCAGTGTTCGAGTGCCGGTTTAGTCAAACCAAGGAAAGAGAACCTCGAAGCCTTTCTCTCGGAGATTGGTCATACTGTCTAGCTTTATGCTGTCCTTTTACCAGCCCTTTTATTCTGAAAAGGAGGATTTTCTTTATGATGCTGATTCAATGGTTTGTGGGTGGTCTTGGTACCTCATTGAGCTGTGGTCAGTTCGCTTTAACCAACCTGCTAGCTAGTCAAGAGCATTTGATGACTTTGATTTCGCCTCGCATCCGCCATATCGATAGGAAGCGGGGCGAGGGTCTTTCATTCGATAAAAAGGGATGTTCAGGGCCGGGCCTTTCGCAGCTTTATAAAGGAGAGAATTGAAGAAAGTTCTAGCCTGAGAGAAAATAAAGATCAGATTTGCTTTGATTTTTCCAACAAAACTAAGTACTTTTTGGTCTTTATCATTCAGAAGACTCAGTCCCACACTCTGACTTCAATGATGGGAACAACCTCCGCACTCTGGCGCTCCAACGAACAACAGTTCTCCGCCTTACTATACTATATATTTATCATAGAATAGGCGGCGAAACCGCCACAACATATATCTTGTTCGGTGCTATTGAGAGATAGGGGACAAAACGCCCTTAGACCTATACCCGCGGGGAGCAGCGGATACACTTCAGAGATAGGAAAAAGGTTCGAAGAAAAAGGATGCTAAATGGTATGGTAAAGTCAACCCTTGTAGGACCACCAAGGCTGGAACCAAGTCAAATAAAAAATGAAGAATCAAAGCATGTAGTTGGGAATGCTACTGAGGTCAAATCCAGAGTGAAAAAGGCGATGGCGCTTGCCGTAGAAAGAGATTAGACCGGTTTGGTACTCCAACTACCTATGATAAAAAGTTTTCAAGACAAATCCGTGAGTCTAGTCATGCTGCTTCAAAAGAATCCTCTGGGTCTTTTCTTCCTATCTGGTTCTCTGGAACTGGTGAAATCCTATGTTCATAAGCACACTTAGCCTTTCAATAATATCCAACCAATAAAGATTTCAATAAAGTTTTAGACATAATGAACTACACTGACTAGTCGTTGGGCTTTTGCACCAGGCTACTTAAGGAGTCATTATAAATACTCATGTAACATTCGACTCGCCCTATTGGGTAGCTATAACACTACACAGGGGGGCGTCCAAGATGCTGTGGAATCTTAGTCACTGAGGTTACGGGTTAACCTAACCAAAAGGAACTAAGATGACGTAAACAGAATCTAAGACGACGTAAACATAATCATAGATTACTACTGATTATGTCGCGTCTAGACACAGCTAAACAACACTCCATTCAGAGGCGCTCAGCGCGTGCGGGAGAGCAATCTCCCCACCCTCACTCAGTATCACTGAAATACTGAATGGTGCCTAAAAGTAAAAAAGGGACAAGGAACGAGTAGAAAAACAATTTTTTTGGAAGGAAGGATTCAATCCAGCGTAGAAAACTCCAGTGCATGGATGTATAGCGTCGTAGCGTTCTTGGAGACGGGTGAGAGTCGGAATGAGCTTAGTCAAGACTGACTCCTATTCATATTCTTCCTACTTGCTTTCCTATTCCAGATGGCTTTACTTACAGCGGGTGTGCTGACTTGACTCGAGGAGATCCGATTACTTGTGCTTATGTACCAGTTCCTATTGCTTGCTTTACTATTCTGATTCCGATTTCTATTTCTATTCGCAGGCTATTAGGAAAAGCCTTTCGTTATCTTAAATCGACTAGTAACGCGATGTCTTCCCATAAAATAAAAAAGTCCGACCCCGGATCATAAAAAGCTGTTTTCCGAAACGGAATCGGCTGATGCCAAGACACTTTTCATTTGACGCGGATCCGATTTTTCACCTTTTGTGATTTCGATAGGCATCGCACCCTCACCTCAGGATCAGAGGGCTTGTTTGAGCGTTTTTTTGTTTTTTTGTTCGCTTCGCAAGTGACGGTTGAGCTCCCTTCTCTCTCTTCCGTTCTGTCTGATAGTCAGTCCCCGCGCTTCTTCTGGCTTCAGTCAGTATGGTCGCTTCCTTGGTTCAGCCTCTCTTTTGGTTAAAAAGATCTGTATGCCCCTGGCCTTCCTATTGGTTCACCAACCCGCCATTCAATACCGTCCTCATCCGCTGTCACGGGTTTTGAACCCTTAGACGAGTCTCGCTTGGAGTAGTACTCTGTACTCTCCACTACTTGTAATGTCCATTTACTACTATAATGCCTACTTGCAACAATGCCCGCATTAAACGCCGATTCTTCCCTTGCGACGTGCTCCCCCTATATGGGTCATCAGTTCGAGTGGCATCCGTGTAGTCAGTACCACTTGTTTCTGTCTCGGACGACTCTTGCCTAGATAGCTCAGGCCGTACCGCCACTGGCGCTTGCTTTCCGTGCATGGGCAGGGTCCCTTCGGAAGACGAAACCAATCCAGATTCCAGAAACACACAAGCTACGACTTTATCCTTCGGACCCTCACAAACTATGGTTACAGCTCCAGAGACCGAGTCGATCCTAGCTTCCCTCCACCTCAGCTTGCCTTCTTTCTTTGCCTCTCTATTTTATGTCCGTTGCTTGTTCCCTTCTCTTTCACCATGGAGATGTGATTACAAGATTTGGATGCCAACAATCTTGATAAAACTGTTCATGCCAATACAAAAGGGTGACATGAAGAAAAATATACTAATTTCCTTTCCCGGTTTTGATACCATTTTATTACTGACATGACGAAAAAGAAGCGAAGTAGACTTTGCCTTGAACGAACGATTCTTCCTTTGTTGAGATAGAGTCGACAAACTAAGTTAAGTTGACATTATAAAAAAGAGGATCCTAAGTTCTCAAGATGGGCGTATAACCTTTACTTTTTTGAGGACCTAAAGCGGGCATTGATCGATAGTAAACCTTTCTATTCCTATTCATATTCTTTATTCCAATTTGGCTGGTTCACCCGCGTTGAACGTGACGAGAATAGCCTTTTCCAGCATAACCACCGGCTTCTACAGTCTAGCTGGAATCCCTCCCCCCTTCGTGGTCGAGTTACTTCGTTCCCTTCTTTTTTTGCCAATAATATCATTTCATGTTCCAACCTGGGCATTATGGTGGAGACACGAGAGATCACATCTGATCCTATGATCCATCCTGCAATGAAAATGAATTCTTGGTAGGTTTCGCAATCAATCCTTCCTGGGCGAAATGGGTTGAGTCTTTCCTCAACCCAGCAGCAGATTGCGCGGCCCTCGCGAAGCTATCCATTCTAACCTGTCTTTGCCTAGCAAGATACGTCTAGTTCTCCCTCCGCTTGCCTATCTCAGTAGGAAATTGGAACAGTCTCCGATTTCCAAGGCGAAGCCGAGGCAAGAGCTATACCTTCTGGAACCAGAGCAATAACTGCTATAAAGGAAGCAGATGCGCAGGAACTATCCCTAAAGCAAATACTTGGAATGCTCCACGACTAAGTATACCCATTCAGACTCGCTTTTGTTCAATTATAAATAAATAACCACTTTAATGGAGATTTATAGCATCATTCAAGTAAATACAGATTAAGATCGTAAAAACATAAGCTTGTAATATAGCTACACCTAATTCCAGACCAGTTAATGCAAGAACTATAAATAAAGGACCAAGATCCCCTATAAAATACAAAAGATCATTCATACATAGCATAGTCCAAGCGAACCCACTTAAAATCTTTACTAAACTATGACCGGCCATCATATTAGCAAATAAACGTATTCCTAAACTTAATGCACGAAAACAATAAGAAATTAGCTCAAGGAGTACTAAAAAGGTGCTAATGGCAGTGGGACTCCTGCGGGTAATAAGAAGCTTAAAAAATGAAGCCCATTTCTTTGAAATCCCACTTAGGAATGCCAATAAAAAGAGAAAATGAGAGACCTAAAGTAATGAGAAAATGACTTGTAACTGTGAAGCTATAAGGTATCATACCCTGAAGATTACAAAATAACAAAAAAGTAAAAGTGACCAAGATGCAAGGGAAAAACTTTTGTTTAACATTTCCTGAAAGACCCCCTATTTGTTCGTTTACCAGGTTCAACACGAAATCATAAAGAAGCTCTACCAAGGATTGCCAAGCATTTGGTACTAAGTTTCCTCATTTTTTAGTAACAAAATGAATCAGAAGTAGGACCAAACTGAGAGTTAGCAGCATAAACAAAGATGAATTTGTGAATGAGAAATACAAGTTTCCTATCTTCATAGGAATCAATGGGAGAATGGAAAATTGCTCAAGTGGGCTAAGAACGTGGTCTAACATAATCAAAAGAAAGTTTTCTTGTAGTTCCGCTTCTTGCTCTAAAAATGAGGAAAGACTTGTCGGAAATAGTTGGCTTGGTCCGACCAAGAAAGGCATGGGAGTTGTTGGGAATTGAACTCGACTGAGTCACTTTAGAATCTAAAAGATCTCCGAGAAAACAACGTTCGACTTGCATGTGTTAAACATATAGCTAGCGTTCCTTCTGAGCCAGGATCAAACTCTTCTTTTGACTAGACTATGAAAAAAGAGGGGTTCTATTCTATCTGGTAGAGTCAACAGAATGGAGTTCTTTGTCTGTAACTCAAGAAAGTGCATCTCCTTCTCTGCCATTCCTACTTTATTGATAGTTATAACCTATTAAGAAGGTAGGTTCAAGGAGGCTAGTTTGAAATGAAACCTGGACTCGCTGAGGTTCACACACCTTTCTTTATGAAATTACACAGCAAGCTCCCAGCTTGGTACTAATACCTCTAGAGTATAGAGGGGCTTGGAGAGGTGCGCAACTGTGCTTCCTCGCTTCGCCAATCATATTCTTCCTGGTTGAAGGGCGCGCACTAGATCTGATTCAACTGAATAGGGGACTTGGATATGCTCTTGCTCCCGGCAGATATGCTGGGCGAGATAGTGAAAAAGGGGAAAGTAGAGTCCCCTATAAACGTACAGGCAACCACTGCTACCTGTGCTGTTTTGTTCGTATAGATGTGATGATCTCCTACCTTGGCTGGAACTTGCCTCTGCTTAGGGTATGAAGCCCCCAAATCTAGGCGAGGTGATGGCGGGGAACTCTCACTTTTTTGTATTTCTATTATACCCCGCCCGGGCAGCGGCGAATCTTAACGCGCGCTGCCCGACAACACAAAAAGAATTGCGATTTACTGAACGCAGGCGCTTACTTATCACAGATTCTTTTTAGTCTTTTCGGCACACTCATGGAGTTCGCCCGAAGCGCCGCGAGCTCTACGTTTGAAGCTTCAACACAGTCACTCCTTAGTAGCTCGTTGCTACAACTTCTCTTTGGCTCGCCCCTATCTCTAAAGGGGCCCTAAGCCAGAGGATTTTGCCCCCTTGTCGGGGTCGATACCATCCTATCTTCTAAGTGACAGACTTGAGCATTCATTTCTAAAGTTGCTGCTCATCTATGTAAAAATGATACTTTTCTCTCGGCCTATTTAATGCCTAAAAAAGATCTGTCTTATCTCAAGCATGTGAATCTATCCCATCTAGCAGCAGGGTGGAGAGCGAGACTGACCATTCATTCGACTATTCTAGAGCCTATTCTAACTCCACTATAAAAGAAGGTCCTACTACTTGTGTGAAATCAGTCGCTTGAGAGCTTCGGGCTAGGTTATGGACGAGAGGCTAGGTACGATTTCTGAGCGATTCAAGGAGAGAGCGATGACAGTGACTTTATCCTAGCTAAGAAAGGTAATCGATCCCAGCTTAAACTTTTGACTTGGTAAGGTATAAGGTTCTACCGAAGCAGGGAAGCTCTAGGGTTTTGCTAACCAGTGTGAAGTTGAGTTATATCTTTTCCTAGTTCATGCAAGGCTAACCTTCGGGTTTCTGCTTTCAGGCAAGTCGCTAAGTCGTCTTAATTCAGCGACGAAAACTCCTGCGCTAGGAGAAGCGCTCAATCCCGTCGCTTCGTCGCTCAGTCCGTTGCTTCTTCCTTTCCGGCTCTTTAGACCAATACCAATTCCAGGTGCGTATTCCATTCATGCATCTGCAGTTTCTTTTCTTTCTACTTGCTCTGTTCCAGAGCAGTCCTGACTATGATGTAGTATAGGGAATTCTAATAAAACAGAAAGAGGAGAAAGCGCCATAGTGAGAATGATAACCGCTATGTAGCCAAGTCAAAGTACTAGAAAGAGCACTATACAGATTGCTGACACTTCTTGTTACTTGACCAAATCACAACAAACAAGAAATACTAGGAGTCACATGACATTTTTCTAACTAAAGCCAAGCTAAGCTAACGGGAGGGAAAGGCCCCGAAGCAAGGCAAAAATCGAGCGTCGAAGTGAGCATATAAGAAGAAGTGCTTAAAACTAAGTAAAAGGGTGACCACCTTCAACATGAATGACTTTCTGGAAGCAGGCTATGCCGCCACAACTCCCCTGTGAAAGAGGGTTGCGCAGCTGATTCGGTTAATCCTAATATGCATGCAATTTCCATCTCTTCTATAATCGACACTATGAATATTGTAAGATAAGAAAGCTGCTAGCAGAGGGTGATCGTGGATTGGTCAAGTTCCGTGTACTGATTCTCCTCTATATTGGGTTGGTGTTCCGTTAACTATCCTAAGAGTGTAGTGTGGTGGTTGGGCCTACCCATAGAGGAAGGAGTTGGTAGCAGACAAGTCATTCAGAATGAAACTTCCATGGCATAGATTGACCGTTCACGAATCTGTCTTGAAGAGCGAGATCCTTATTGCATAGATAAGGTGCCTATCTTGACGCGGTACTTCCAGAATGCTATCAGAAAAGCAAAGAAGGGGCTGTTGTTGATACTTGTTTGATTCGAAACTGGTGAGTAGTGGTTTTCTTTTTCTTTTTTCCCTTGGTTAACAACCAAGCAAAACTCTCTATATTGATTCACTACTCCTACTCCTACAGGGTTATAAGGTTTATCCACTTCCTTACTTCCTCAAAAAGGGGGGAGACAGGTTTTAGAACCAGCAAACCCTAGAAGTCAAAATAAGGTTAGGTTCTAAAGCAGCTATCCCGAAGTAAGAGCTCAATTACATCAACCCTCGTTCTGGTGCAAGGTTCTCTTTTAAGTAATTCCTAAGGATAGAACTCTATTTAAGTAAGCTCATCGCTCTATCAAGGAAGTTAGGAGCTAGTCTGCCAAGCTTAAGAAAAAGTTCAAAGTAAGCAAGGTTGTCAGCGAGTAAGGAAAAGAAAAGGTAGGCTTAGAACCAGTATACCCTATCTTGTATCCAGTAGTTAGTTTGCCTATGAA
Source organism: Ambrosia trifida (assembly GCA_028751855.1). Classification (NCBI taxonomy): domain Eukaryota; kingdom Viridiplantae; phylum Streptophyta; class Magnoliopsida; order Asterales; family Asteraceae; genus Ambrosia; species Ambrosia trifida. Next base: position 88,190,338 of record CM054130.1, on the reverse strand, counting down.
AAGAATGCTTTGGAATTCTATAAGAGCAGGTTGTGATGCGAGGACTCTCAGGGACCTACTTAAGTCTGCAATCACTCTAAAAGCGGGTAGGACCAAACCTTTTATTCCCCTAGCAGGGTTATGTCTCAAACCACCGGCAACAGGTTGAGCTCCTACGATCACACCTTCTCTTGCAAACATAGCACTGGATGGAAGGTATGCTTCACCGACCTCGTTTAACACCATGCTTCCTCCGAAGCTTTCATCTGAGTAGTCACTACGCCCTACCCTATCGCTGAGTCTTTGGAAGCGGTTTCACTCCTTTATAGGTCGGAACTCTGGAACCTAAAGACTTTCTCAATCAGACAGGATAGATGGATTGAGTGCGCGTTGCCTTGATTTGAGGTGAACTCCTTTTCCTCTTCTTCCGGACCGGACCCTTCCATGTGAGAAGCTGGAAGTCGAGTTATTGATGAATGATAATCTAATGTCTTATTAAACCTTTAGGAGCGATCTGTTCATCCAACTCGAAATATCGTAAGTAAGTAAGAGAAGAAGAAGAATCTGACGCCCCAAATTCCCATGTCTTTCTTGGTTGGACCAACCGGTGAAATAAGTCTTCCTGAATTGGAAGAGCAAGAACAAGTCTCTCCATTTTTGGGGGGTAGCAGAGCAGTCAAAGAATGAAATAGATCAAATGATTGTTCTAGAATGGCTATTTCTCACAATTGCTCCTTGTGATGCAGCGGAACCATGGCAATTAGGATCTCAAGACGCAGCAACACCTATGATGCAAGGAATAATAGACTTACATCACGATATCTTTTTCTTCCTCATTCTTATTTTGGTTTTCGTCTCACGGATCTTGGTTCGCGCTTTATGGCATTTCCAAAAAGAAAAAAATCCAATCCCACAAAGGATTGTTCATGGAACTACTATCGAGATTCTTCGGACCATATTTCCTAGTATCGTCCCGATGTTCTTTGCTATACCATCATTTGCTCTCTTATACTCAATGGACGAGGTAGTAGTAAATCCAGCCATTACTATCAAAGCTATTGGACATCAATGGTATCGGAGTGCGCCTCTTCACGAGGGTGATTTAAGTGCAACGAAATGCCTTAAGAATATGGTTCGCGAAGCATCTGGCTTACCGGTAATCTCCCATTCCCGCCGTCGAGAGACTTAAATAACTATAGCATGCCAGAAACGGGGAGTTGAGATGGTTAGACCTATACCCCGGAATGCTCCCAGCATAGAAGCCTATGGTTCCATCTTGTTGTTGCTGGAGGTACACATCCCTCTTCTCGGTGTGGAGCGATATACGAGAAATAGATGCTCAGCCTGAAATGTCCGATAACGGCGCTGAAGTAGTGAATCTATCGGCACCATAGTTGTGACTTACAACTTTGGACCTAACGGTTGGCTCAGTAACCTTTCGGAATGGGGGATCCCCGTTGGCAACAACCACGGTAGTAGTTGCGGAACTACTGGGCCGGGAGAGGACAACCTCTTGTTCCTGCTCCTCTTTCTTCGCTTCGGGGACGGAGGTCCTACGGTAGGTAACAGCAGGTACAAGCAACTTGACCGAAGGGGACCAGCGCTTCTACTCTTCCACCAAGGAGCCGTTCGCAGCGAGAAGCAAGGGATGTCGTGAACGGTGGGAGGTCACAGAGAATTTACCTATTCATAGAGTGGTCCTATGATCGATACAGGATATAGACTATCTCTTTCTTTATTCGATTCTTTTTCTGAAAAAAAAAAAAAGAAGAAGGTTGACTCAACTTCTCAGCTAGATTTGGGGGTGGGACTTGTTGGCATAATGCAAGCTGGAACGTGGGAGTTCGAGGTCTCATGAACTACTACTAAAAACCTACTTTTTTTCTTTTTGCACAAACGATATCAGGTCAGGTCTATGGATGGATCCAGATCTACGAGCCGGCCGGCCCCGGCCGATGAGCATAGGGAATATGTACTCGAGCGTTCAACTGGGCCCCTGACAGGATAGGTGAGGAATCACTCTTGATCTTTTTTATTGGGGCCTACAACTTCTCCAAGTCGACTAGCATCCCTTTCCACTGCGCATTTATCGAACAAAGAAGACGACTATAGGATCGAATTCGCTTTCCACGGTGAACTGGTCGTCCCATACCTTCTGCCTGTCTCATATGTGTGGAACCAGGTCTTTTTCGGTTCCAGCCCCCCCTCGAATACATAGGGTAGGTAGGACTGGGTGAGAAAGGGTTCCCTGTTGCCAATAAACTTTCCCCGGCCTTCGATTCCCCTTACTCATAAAGGGTCTTACGGTCGGTACTAACTAAAGAAAAAGAGTCTTCTTTCTAAGAGTAGGCGTGGAGAGCTTTTTGCGGGGAAACTTGCAAGTACAGTTTGGGGGGGAGACGGGCGTCGACCCAACCTTATGAGTATCGGACTATAACAGTTCCGATGAACAGTCACTCACTTTTGACAGTTATACGATTCCAGAAGATGATCTAGAATTGGGTCAATTACGTTTATTAGAAGTGGACAATCGAGTGGTTGTACCAGCCAAAAGTCATCTACGTATTATTGTAACATCTGCTGATGTACTTCATAGTTGGGTTGTACCTTCCTCAGGTGTAAAATGTGATGCTGTACCTAGTCGTTTAAATCAAACCTCTATTTTGGTATAACGAGAAGGAGTTTACTATGGTCAGTGCAGTGAGATTTGTGGAACTAATCATGCCTTTATGTGTGCGCCGGAAAGATAGGCCGACTGCTGAGCCCACTCTGGCTCAGCCGCACCACCCAGGGTGCGAGCCACCCGAGAAGCAAGCTATTACAGCGAGCGGCTGGAGCAGTATGGAGCCGAGGAGCAAGGCAGTAGATAAGATAGAAGAAGAGGTCAGGCTCCCGGTGGAGCAGAGGATACGGTTAGGATAACGAACTTGAAACGCGAAGCCCGAGCGTCCGGCGAGTGAGTGGTTAGTGGCCAATAGCGCCCTAGTTGATGGCATTCCTCTCTGCGGCTGGCACTCGAGGAACCACCGGGCACTCCATACAGAACAAACAAGTCTTAGGGATGAGACGCCCGCGCAAGGACCTCAATTCTCATTAGGAGGTCGAACCAAGGACCTATGGAAGTCGGGGCTAGCCCGTCCCCATGGGCAACGCAACAGTGTCCTGAGGGAGGAGTTTAGAGGCCTTATAGTAGCACAGACTTCTTTTTCTTTCTAGGTCATGCGAAGGGGGCCAGTCCAAGATCGTACTGTTCCTCTACAAAGGCAACAGACGCTCTCAACGGCTAGCCGCCACTCTCTTTCTGAGTTATTCCAGCTTCTTCATGATTTTGTGCCGCGGTGAACAAACAAAACAAAAAAGAGGGCCATCTCAGCGGAAGGAGAAGGACCTGCAGCGGCGGAGACCATTTTAGCTCTTTCACTCCGTAAAAGAGTTAGTATGTTTGGACTCATAGCAGGAAAGACGAGCTAAGCTTGAAACTGAAACTCCTAGGCAACAAGTCTTTGATTCGATTGATTTTCACTCTTTCGTCCAAAAACTATAACTAATCCATCAGCCAAGCCCTTCTGACTCTCCTATTCGTCCAGTTAAGAAAGGCAGCTTCGGGCGCCTTTGTTTTCTTTTTTGTGTCTGAGCTGGTGCAGAATGAGTCTATAGTTCTGGTCTTCGTCCCTGCGATGATGGATCTCTTAATCCACTTACCCAGCCGTAAGGTTATGAATTTTTTGAAAAACGCTTCCTGCGCCGCTTAAGCTTGGGATCCCCTCAGACGATGATAGAGGGGCGAAGTCCTTCTCGGGCGAGGAGGACGAACATCTCCTTAGGCTATTTTGCTGGGAGCGATGGGATAGAAAAAGTAGCCACATTAGGCCACTTAGCCAAGGTCTTAAAGGTATGCCTCGTATGCTCGGTATGAAACTTCTTCCTTATGCAGTTAAGAAAGCAAGTGAGGCGGGCGGCTATTCCATTCGAAGTAACAGGATTCGATGTTGCACCATCTTCAGGTCATGAGCCTGGTGAGTTTACCAATTCCTTTCAACAAACGAGAGTGAAATCACACTTGCTTAACTCCTGCTAATAGGGCTATAGCCATTACAGCAGCTATCATGAAGGTGAAGACTAATATAATCAATTTGATCTTTTTGTCCCTTGATGATCAGTCGAGGCAGGCCTCAAACTATCGAAATCAGAGCCGCAGGATTTTGGATATCTGACTCCTACGCGCGCACATAGAGGAAGACAGGACTCGGCCCCTAGCTACAGGAACAAGACGGAAGCCGAACTCAGGAACGATTTTTCAGGCACCGCTATTTCCTTGACATTCGAGACTGACTCAACCCAGCCTGAAGGAACAGACTCTTTACGATCCAAAACTCTTGAGATGCCATAATCAATAGCGGTAGGAGGAATAAGGCCCGAAGCTTATGGACTCGCTCTGGCCCATAAATAAGGACTAGGAATTGGGTCTTCGTGTCCCTGTCACAATAACTCGACCAAGTCAAAAAAGTCCTGAAATTTAGCTCTATGCTCTATGAGGGCCGCAGGATTGTTTGATTCCCCCTCCTGATCGGTCCTATAAAGGGGATGCCCGCGCTCCTGCTTATCTAATAGGTCTAAAGCTGTTACAGGTAGACTAATAATAAGGGTAGCCAACCCAAGAAGAATTTGATTGTCCAGTCCATCAATGTGGAATCACTCGAGGAGGGTCGAAAAGTCACGATTTCGGGCCACTTGATCGGGATAGAGGATATCTTACTCCTACGCGCGTAAATATATAGGAGAGGGGCGAATCCCGTAACTCCTGACTAAAGGGCGGCAACAAGAGTGGGGTCTGAGAAAGAAGAATTCTGATTCTTTTAGCGCCTTCACCGGGCACTCATTAGAAGGAGGAGGCCCCCTAACTCCTAACTCCCGGCAACAGAACTGAAGAGAGGGGATGCCGAGAGCTACTTATTAGAATTTGGATTCTTACGCGCCGTGACTCCTAACTCTAAGACTTCCGCGCCGCAGCCTTATTTATGCTCGCTCGGGGTGCATCCCTGATATATTGGTCGCCCCTTTATTGATGGATTGAGGAAGGCGCTAAACTCAAGGCATTTAGCTTCCTGCGCTGCTTCTGACTTCCCTAATCAATAAGAGGAATCGGAATACCGGGCGTCTACTAGAAGAGAGGGGTTCCTTACCGCGATTGATTGATCACACTTTCATTCTTTAATCGGATTCCTTCTGAAGCAGGGATCGCTACTCTGACGGGTCTATTAATAGAATAGGAATGACTTCAATAAAGAAGAGTGTGTGGGAGCCCTCTGAAACCTACTCCACCAAGCCTCACAAACTCAAGTCAATCGGCTTCCTGCTTTATTCTTTCGTTACCTGATTCACCTCAAAAAGAATCAAAGAAAGGACTTTGCCGGAACCCGTAGCCGCCCTTCCTTACCGGCCAAAGCGATGCAGCCCCATTAAATAGGCAGGAGTAATTACTTAAATAAAGAATCAAGACTAATATTTACCTATGCCTTTGTTTAGCCGATCACGAGATTAGAAATTCAGCACAGCTCGGCACTCGACAACAGGCGTTACATCCCCTCGATCCTAGCTAGTTTGATCTATCGAAATAAGGTTCCCGGTTTTGTATAAGAAGCCTATCTTTCTATCCCTAAGTGAGCCATAGATTGTGAGTGAGCTTTCAGGGAGTAGAGATCGAGCGTAGAATACCAGTGGAAAAATCTTTCTTTATTCAATTTTTGAAAGGGAAGAGACGCTTCTCGCAAGCAGCAACCATCTATAGCGAGAGAGATCCCTTGTCTTTGCCGCCTACCTATGTCTAGAATAGCACGATAAAGCCCCTAATCTATAGCAAGAGTCTAACCGCCTGCATTGATGACTGAAGCAGAAATGAGAATAACCTAGTCTCCTTATGATTATGAAGTGAAGCAATGGAAGAAAGGAAACAAGCAACTGGGAACCATCTATAGCTTGAACACTCCTTCTTGCCTTTCAATCTCGACCTACGCTTGGTTGGAATAGTGGTTTTCTTATAGTAGTAGTAAATGAATCAGAACATCTAGGTAGCAACTATCTCGAAATGGATAAGTAAACTCCCCCATTTTTGAATGAGTATGGGTGAAAGGCCTACTTTCACCTACGACTTTCTCATCAGAGGTTTAAAGAGGTAGTGATTCTAGGACTAGAGGGAAGTTCAAGTCGACCAATGTGATAGGCGAAGAACTAACTTCTCTGGTGTCCGTTAAAGGATTCGGAGGTAGGGGATGACCTGTAATGAATCTGCCTGTTCGGGTTAAAGGGAAGGGCCTCGTCGAAATCATCGGCTTTCTGCCCAACGCCACGGCCGTGGCCCTATTATTTAAGAATATATACGGATGTATAAGGCCAGCATAGGCTGAGTCCAATTCACCATCCCGGGATTGAGTTCTGACCATAAAATCAACTATCATGCTTGGATGGAAGGAGCATTCAAGACTATCGAGGTTGGACGGAGGCGCCTCTTCTCGGTCGGGATTAAGTTGTGAATTCTGGTGATAAGGCTTGTGATGTTCGATCTAAGATATTCGGAATCAAGATCCGGATAGAATTGTTGGCTTTCTCAATAGCTTTCTTGGCCGGAAAAGCAGCTCCTAATTCCTATCTCGGTAGCTTCATCTTCTTCGGAAGCTGAGAATGCTTCTGCTGCCGAACCGGGAGGGACAAAGAGGCTTACATGCCTTATTTCAAAAATGGAAAACACGTCTTTCTGGGTGGGGGTATTAAATCCTTAACTTCCCTAATTTTCATTTAGTGAGAAAGCGCGTATACTTGAAGGAAGGCGGAATATTTCACCCCTCATCCGGAGTAGTTTAGTTAGTTGTCAATAGCTTGTGATTCGGAGTTGTCGACCCGGCTTTTCCAGTCAAGTAAAGGAGCATCTTCCTCTTCATCGCAGTCGCTCAATACGTTGTATCGATAGAGTGACATTTGCCTTACCCCCCATGATCCCTCTACCCGAGGGATCAATAAGCAACCGGGTGACGGGCGAACCACATCTGTTCCAATTCCAGAGGCTTTCTCCGATCGAAGTCGGATCAAATGCAAATATTCGATTACAGAGGAATCGGTTTTGGGGGAACCTCGGGCATTGCGTGTTCGAAGATTTCGATGCCTTCTATTCCGGTCAATGAACCGATATTGTGAGGGAGCAGCTAACCAATCTCATTACTCAGAGAAGTCCATCGGTTTAGAGATTAGTTCATGCTCTTTCATCCCCTCGTTCAAGGAGTCGGAGATGGCTTGGCAATAAGCGTAGTGGCAGGTAGGTGATAGGATGTTAGCAGGATAGGCTTACTAAAGCTCGTGTAAACAGTATTGATAGGAGAGAGGGGTAAGTTCTCCATCTCTCTTAGGAGGGTCTTCTGTCTTTTTAAAATGAAAATTTGATCTATTTTTTATGTTCGAGATCCCCTCCGTGTGGTTCCTCCTAAGTAGCTAATCGAATATGCTTTTGTCTCTTGAAATCGTATCATCCATGGCGGGGGTATCGTATAATAAGAGAACGGTTGCTTTTAGGAGTGATCTGTTCATCTAACTATCAATTTAATAAGAGAATAAAGAGCAAGTAAAGTCAAAAAGTACGCCCGGTTCACCAGGTTCTACCACTGTAGGGCCAAATCATAGTCAAAAGAAGAGTTTGATCCTTGCTCAGAAGGAACGCTAGCTATATGCTTAACACATGCAAGTCGAACGTTGTTTTCTGGGAGCTGGGCAGAAGGAAAAGAGGCTCCTAGGGGTTACGAGAATCATATATAAGATCTCGTCTAAAGGCAGGGGTGAGCTTTCTCACTATACAATGTAAAAAAGGACCAACGACGATGAAGGAGGAGTAGGAGCTAGCTTTCATTGAAGTAGGGGCGGAATCGAAGTGAAGAAATTCTGAGTTCATGCCACGACGATCTATATGGAAGGGAAGTTTTGTTGATGCATTCCTGTTGAGAATGAAGAAGAAGAGAGATCTTCTTTTGAACAGGAAAATTGGGTCACATCTTCTTCTATTTTGCCGGAATTCTTTGATTGCTCGGTACGAATTGACAATGGAATCCTGTTTGTTGTAAGATCACTGAAGGAGGTCATCAATTTGGAGAGTTTTCTTCTACACGGAAATGAAGATCTTCGAGAACTAATATTGGACCGGGAATCAAAAAGGGAAAAAGTAAAGTCTAAACGCATATGGCACGAAAAGGAAATCCGATCTCGGTTCGAAACTACCAATCTATTTTTCTTGATATCTTACTATATCTCTCTCATTTTGATTTCTCTTTCGTTGACCTTCATGAAGCTAGGAATACCTATTATGGCTTTTTGTGACTCCGGGGAGGACGACGAATCGAGGATTTGCGCTCATCCTCCAGCAGAGGGTTCCTCAAATGCCCAACTCGATTTGGACTTAACTCTGCGTCCGCCGGGACCAACAGCAGAGGAAATAGAAAGGGAGCTTTCCTCTTTTCTTTCTTCCTTTGGAAATAGGGGAGTGCCCTCAAGTGTACTCCAAAATACTAAGATTAAGCTACAATTGGACGTCGCGTCCCCCGCGAAGCTTTTGAAGATCCGGGAACTTATGCGGGATCTCCAAAGCAGACCGGTTCCTGCATTCCAAGTGAGAGATGCTTTATTGAAAGCTCTCGCCCAATGGGAGAGGGATCAGGCGCGTGATCCATGAGGTTGGCCGCCCAGCGTCGGCTCTATTAACTAACAAGGGGTCGGTCGCGAGAGATAGAAGGGGTGGTCCGGCGGGTAGGCTGGAGGGGGCTCGTCAGGGGGAGCAAATCGAGATGTCCTTCGAAAGATAGGGCTTCCCGGAGAATTTGTTGTCTATCTATTTGGAAACAAAGGACGATAAGTATAATTAGACACTTCGTCTTTATTGTTCCACTAGCTAGGAGAAAATGATCAGATGTCCCTTTCATTATTACAACCTTCTTTTTTGATGTCAAAGACCAGAAGCTACGCGAAAATTTTCATTGGATCTCGGTTGTTCTTAACAGCGATGGCTATTCATTTAAGTCTTCGGGTAGCACCACTAGACCTTCAACAAGGTGGAAATTCTCGTATTCCTTATGTACACGTTCCTGCGGCTCGGATGAGTATTCTTGTTTATATCGCTATGGCTATAAACACGTTCTTGTTCCTATTAACAAAACATCTCCTTTTTCTTCGCTCTTTCGGAACCGGTATAGAAATGGGTGCTTTTTCTACGTTGTTTACCTTAGTTACTGGGGGGTTTCGGGGAAGACCTATGTGGGGCACCTTTTGGGTGTGGGATGCTCGTTTAACCTCTGTATTAATCTCGTTCCTTATTTACATGGGTGCACTGTGTTTTCAAAAGCTTCCTATCGAACCGGCTCCTATTTCAATCCGTGCTGGACCGATCGATATACCCATAATCAAGTCTTCAGTCAACTGGTGGAATACATCGCATCAACCTGGGAGCATTAGCCGATATGGTACATCAATACATGTTCCTATGCCCATTCCAATCTTGTCTAACTTTGCTAACTCCCCCTTCTCAACCCGTATCTTGTTCGTTCTGGAAACACATCTTCTTATTCCATCTTTTCTCGAATCTCCTTTAACGGAAGAAATAGAAGCTCAAGAAGGAATACCAAAACCTAGTTCACTCGCTGGCATCCATGGCTGAATGGTTAAAGCGCCCAACCGGGCAAATTCGTAGGTTCGATTCCTGCTGGATGCACTTTTTACGTTCAGTTCAATCGCTGCTCACGGAATTGATACATATAGCTCGCCCTTATAGCTTATGGGGCACTTCACTCGCTCAACACTCGTTCAAAACATCCACTCTTTCTTCACTCGCTAGGGAAAGATAAAGGATAGATGACTGAAAATCCCGCTTAGAGATCGCAAAAATCTAGTCAGAGTAGGAGTTCCCATCCGTCGAGGCCTCGTTTTACCTGCCCTTGGGACTGGAACTGATTGGTTGCTTGTTGTGACAGCCAAGGTCTGAACATTGTCCCACTTCCCTCATCAGGTTCCTCTCTGTTCATCATGGGGTTGTTGGGATAAAGGTGGGTTTGAGACGCGTGGGTTCTCTTGATGCGAAAGGATATGGATCTAGAAGCCGAGATCAAAGCGTTAGTTCAAGATAAGAGCCCTTACGAACCAAGGCTTCTAAAGTTGCCGGAGGGTCCTTCATCAAGAATGGCCTAAGATGGTCAGAAGCATTCCTAACAATGCTAGCCACAGCGGAATACTCCGGCAAAACGGGTCGCCATTTCGCGGAATCGAACGCCCTAAGAGGAAGATTTCATTTGCTTTCTGTTTCGTGGAACGAAGTTGATCCATGGTCATCGGGATGTCTATGTTGAAAGAGAACCTAACATGAAGAGTCATTGGTTTTCCAGGTCGGAAAATGAAGTAAACAACTCAGGTGGACAACAGGCGAACCACTCAGCTGATGAGTCAGCTATACTTTTTTAAAATAGCCTAATGAGGAGACGATCGTAACCTCTGAGCTCAAAGATGGAAAGCAGATTACTTTTTTCAGGTTTTGCATAGCTTCCCAAGCGCCCAGCTTTCTTTTTGGGTTCCGAAAGGCAGAGTAGCTTCAGCATCGAGTAGGGTATGGGATAGAGTTCGAGTGAGGCATCAACCATAGATTGCGGAACTTTCGAGATGCTTCCTTGCGAAAGCCAACGGAGTCTGTACTGTAACTCAACCTTCTCATCCATGGAAGGATTCCTTATTCGATGATAAATGTCAATTTAGGGCACCCTCATTTCCAGAGAGAGAATCGGGCTGCACAGAAGGGGGAAAGCCCTCCTACTGAGCAAGATCATTCATTAATATTAATAAGGAAGCACTTAACTTAGGGCAGCCAGTCTCACTTCACACAGGACAGCGCCTTGCTATTTGCATTCATCCTTGTAACTTACCGAAGCGAGGATATCATGCTATCATTGAACGGCTACCGAACCGCCATACTCAGGTAACCGGTCTAGGTTCCAAGTACATCAACACCCCATAGCTACTTAGGGCCGCAACGCAATAAGGCTTTTCGCTCTAGTTGGGCAATGCAAGGAGGCCTATTTCGCCATTCTTTCTAAATGAGAAACTATTCTTAGTTCAGCTCGGTAGAACATCGATGAGAGGATCATTTTTTCACAGAAGCATATGATTGCCCCTTAATCGCCGGGTGGCTCGCTCCAGGTGCATGAGTAGCTTTGCTGGCTCTTATACGAAAGGTACAGGCCTCTTCATACACTTGAAAGTGTTAACAAGTTGAATTGAGGAATGTTAACATGATACAAACCCAACTATAAACAACTATCTAAATGAATATAAAGTCTAGCCGCTTTAAAGAAGCTTGAGGCTTGACATTTTTTGGCAATCATTGAAGGATAGAGACAATTCTGTATAAAAGAACAATTCTGTGTGTTGAACAGCTATTTAGAATGGTCGACCAAAATACAATAACTTAAATTTTAGGAAGTTTAAAGGCAATTTCAACTCATATGGCTATTTTTAAACAAAAACACACTTATTTTTATCTATAATACATTATAAAGGAGGAGTGATGGCCAATATGGTCATTTTCACATCTGTACAACTTAACAAGCACTATGTACAACATATTTAAGCAAGAAATTTAAGGGTATTATGGGAATGTTAGTGACAATTAAGACACTTAGAAGGTTAAAATTGTAATTTTAAGTTTTAGTTTTAGTTCAAAACTAAAATATCATCCCCTTTCTGCCCTTTCCCTTCACCTTCTGTTATTGCAGTGATGAAACCCAACTGAAATTGATGAACCGAATCGTTTGAGATAAAATACAGAACCCAAACGTCAGAGTAATCAATGATATAATTTCATTCTAAACCATTTAGTCTACAAAGGGTGATGTCTGTCTTCCAGAGGTCCAGAAGACAATAATAGGTGGTGGCGGTTGTGATTCCAGGTGCGGCGGATGTCGTTCTGGTGGGTTTCTAAGATTCTGGCGAGAAATCAGTGCCAACAGAACTATGAGCAACAACTAAGGTAACGATTCTACCAAATAAATAGTTCAATTGTTTGATTTCAGGGTTTAATATTGATCCTTGGGTTCAATCGCGTCTTCAAAATCAGGGGTTATTAAGATTTGAGTTATTATAAAAACAATATATAAGGGTGTTTAAATTAATATGTCAATTTAATGGCTATTTGATATGTTCATTTACATCTTTGCAGCTGTGATGCAATACTTTGTCAGTTCTTATGAAGCAAAAGGCACAATTTCAGGGTAATTTACCATATTTTATCATATTGATTTCATAAACATATAACTATATAAACTTAATAAAGTTAGCTATAACAGCCTTTACAGGAACCATTTAAATCATTAGGCTTTGGGGTGTGGCATTGGGGAAGGCATCGGGGATTGATGATTTCATCGATGAAAAAACACTTGCGGCAACGCACGGGCATTTAAAGGCACTAGGCGCAAGGCATGTTTTTGTATTAAGCCTGGGAAATGGATCTAGGCGAAAGAAGCAATGGCCGGAAAATGGGCCTGGAAGTTTTTATTCTTTGTTTTCACCCGTTATCCACGGACCACGAATAATTAGGTATGAAGTTTTTGTTGAAATTAGACATCCGAAGGTGAGGTTATTTACTTTTTTTTTCATACAAAGTTGTATTTGGACATCCGAATTTGTACATACCTAAACTCTATTTGTCTGTTTATAGATGGTCGAATATTTCATGTCAAGCAACAGATCTTGTTTCTCGCTTGCTGCTCGGCCCCCTGGGATTAAGATATACATGCTAAAGAATGGGTCTATCAAAACTTGTTAGGCTTTGGTTAGGTATTTAGTTTTTTAAACTCAAATGTATAGGTTATACATTTACTTTTAACGTGTTAAATGTGCGTGAATTATTACTTTTTTTAGATTTGAATATATTTAAAGCTATTTATATATAAAAACAAAAAACGATAAAAAACAAACTGTTAGTGTTTTGTGCATCTTAGTGACCTGGTAACATCATGAACAACATATTTCTGTGTGGTTTTTAAAATGTGATTAGTAGTTGGCCTTTGCGCGTTTGCGGCGGTTGTGTGTATGCATTTCTTTTGAGGTTTTACCTGCAAGACTAGGCATGGTTAGGTTGGTCTTGGGTACGCCTTGATCTGCTGTTTTAATAATGAATAATACGTCATCTATGTCAATTAGCTATTTGCCTGAGGTATTTTGCAATAGTCGTTTGGAAATGTTTGTGTATATAGTATTCCATTCTCTACATATTGATTTGTTTTACCTATTTATCTGACAATCCAACTTTTAGTTTACTATTTCTGATCACCTATGGCTGTATGATTTTTTGTTTTTATTTTTGAAGAATTTTTTTTACCCGTACTTGCTGTTTCTTTAGCCTCTTTATGTAGGTTTTTAAAACCTTATTGACAACTGCTTCTTGGATGTTTATGATGTGGGGTTTGAAAAATGGTTTTTGTTACTGGTTTTGTCAAAGAACAATAAGACTTTATATGTTTTTAAGTATTTTTTTTTTATTCCGGGGCATAGGTTTATGAATGGTTTTTTGTTGTAATAGTTGATGGATTTGGTTTATGTTCTATAGAGAGTTGCTTAATGTGGGTTTATGAAACCTTATAACTAGGTTGTTTTACTGCTTTGATGACAAAATGCTAGCTGCAGGTGACCAGATTGGCATAATTTGACTTGATTTCCGTTAGTGGTTTGGGCATCAGTTAACTGTTTATTTATGCGTTTTTATGATTCTTATTTCAATTGTTGTGTGTTGTTAATCTGCTTCTACAAAGTTGGCTGCTTTCGTATATGAAAATATTAAGCAACGGCCAATTTGAAACCAAGCTTGGATTGTATAGAAGCTTCTGAATCTACTTCTACAAAGTTGGATGGTTTCGTATCTAAAAATATTAAGCAACGGCCAATTGCCAACAAGACTTTGATGTCTTACAGTTATATGACTCAAAAGCACAAGTAATTATGCAATGTTTTACAGGGGTGAGTATTTCTCTAAACTCGACCCGAACCGACCCGAAGACCGAACAACCACTATATCCTGGACCGAAATCAAACCCTAAATAATGGGTCGGTACTCGGTTCTATTGTATACGGTTACTCGGTTCTGTCAATAAAAAACCAACCCATGGAGAAGATTAATTCTGTTCTTTGATTTTTCCATAGCCTTGGTCCAAGTAAAGTACATTTTGTTCATCATGAAAATTACCCATAAACTTGTCTATACATTATGTTCATTAAGAAAACCACAAACTTGTTACAGATCCATGAAGAAGCTAGCTTCAACAACTTTCATTGGCTTCAACAACTTCAATTAGTCACAGATTTATCAGGTGAGTCTGCAACTGTTTGTTTATTTTTTTAAAACAGCCGTAACTTATGTAGGAAATAGGAAAAGATTTGTTTATGTAAATCAGTGTTTTTTTATCAATATTTGATCAGGAAAAGGTTATAGTGATATGGTCTTATGGTATGTCTTATATAAATTAGGAAAAGGTTATAGTGATAAGGTTTATATAAATCAGGAAAAGATTAAGGATAAGTTAAGAAATTACAATGATATGGTATATTTTACATAAATCAGGAACAAGAAATTTCGGTCCAGTGTTTTATCAACCCTATTTAAGGAGTGCAATGGAGAATCTGAGATCCGATGCGAACAATGGGGCAACGTGGTGTGTGGGTAACATGTCAAAATGGGTTCAACTAATAACATGTGATATCGGGGTGGCATGCAAACGCTATATTCTCCGTTTTTAATATTTTGTATACAGTGTGTTTCAAAAAATTCATTGGAACACAAATGAGTTCCAAAAAATTCATTGAGAAAATTAATAGGCGTTTCTTGTGGTCGGGCACAAATGAGTTCCAAAAAATTTATTGGGTCTTGTGGGGTCGAGTTACTCTTCCTAAAGAACAAGGTGGTTTAGGTTTGAATAAAATAGAAGACTTAAATAACGCCTTAATTTTCAAATGGGCATAGCAATTTAGGGAGGAGAAACACGGCCTATGGAGGCGGGTCATAGATGCTATCCATAGTAGTCGTGCATGTTGGTCCTCAATGCCTTGTAATAGATACATTTCAGGATGTTGGAAGGCAATAGTTAAACAATGTGACTCGACTCTTGATAATGGGAAGTGTCTAAACAATCTGTTAAAGGCAAAGCTTGGAAATGGGAATGATATAAGCTTTTGGTGTAACATATGGATTGGTACAGCCCCCCCTTAAAGAAACATGGCCTTCTGATCAGGAACTTGCAAAACTCAGCGCTGCTTATGCTTTGCTGTCACATGTGCAGTTCTGTAACCGTAAAGATGCTTGGATGTGGGAAGGTTTGATAAAAACAGGTTTTTAAGTGAAGGCGGTCAGAAAGGAATTGGTCGAAGGCAGAGGTGTTGGGAACTATCGAATGATGTGGACGAATTGGGTTCCTCTGAAATGTAACATCCACGCTTGGAGGACGGAAATGCATAGACTCCCCACTCGTACTAAGCTTGAGAAACGAAACATTTGTTTTGGCTCCACGAGTTGTCTTTTCTGTGAAGAAGGGACTGATTCGGCTCTCCATTTATTTACTGCGTGCCACTTTACTTCTGAGATCTGGTACAGAATTCTTTCCTGGTGTAAGCTGCAGAATTTTTTCGCTTTTGATATCCGGGATCTGCTTAGCATTTACAAAGAGGTTGCTGGAGGTCCACATGGAAGGAAGATTGTGCACGGTATAGTAATTATTACACTTTGGTGTATTTGGTTGGCTCGCAACGACACATTGTTCAACCGGAAAAATCGTAAAGTTATGGAGATAGTGCACAACATCAAATCTAGATCATTTTTTTTTGGCTAAAGCATAGGTCGGATTGTAATAATTTACTCTGGCAACATTGGTGTAAATACTCGTTGTACTCGCTTTAGTGGGTTTTTCGCAGAGGCCCTCGTTTTGAGGACTCTCTGTGTGTGTTAATGATGTTGATCGTTAAAAAAAAGTGTGTTAATTATGATCACGAAAGCAATAGAGTGGCACATTAATTGAGATGTTAGCAAGTGGAAAAATAGAGTGGCACATTACAAGTCGTGTTCGCAATAGAGTGGCCCTTATACTGCTAATTTGATTAAAGATCCACTTTGAATTATGAACGTTGTTTCGTCTTATGCTCCAAATACACTTAATGTTTTATGTACCAAAACGCAATACAAAATATTAATCATGTTTAATAAAAAGTTTACTAAATACAAATGATAGAAAACTTGTCTAGAAAGTAGCAATGTACAACTTCTTGGTTATTCATTTTCCTATTTTTGGTTGAAGAGAGCTATGGGAGGGGAGGGTGGAGAAATTGTGACGACTGACAAATATCAACTGTACGGGCCGTTTGATAAAAACTACAATTTGGTTTGTTAATACGGCCTCTTACCCAAATGGACTTATGTTGAAGTGGTTCGTTTTTTTATATAAAAGAAGTACAACACAAATGGACTGTTGGTGTGTTGGTTTCATGCTAAACAATGCTAATATATATTGATTTGAATTTGTAAAATGATATTTCTTCTTTACTGACTCTAATATATTGATATCTTGCCTCATTAAAAAAAAAAAAAAATCATTTGGATTTGTACATGCCAAGTAGTTACTAAACCTGTTAATCTAAACGGGATGACGAGTTGGCACGTTGTGAACACATTGACAAATCATTTTTGTGTCGTGTTTAAGGTTGTGTCATGATTGTCATATCTATCTGTAGTTAATTTAGGATTTTGTTTCGATTTGTGCAGGCTTTTGAGGGAGCAATTGTGTGGGTCAACTTTTCACAAAGCGACGATGGTATGTTCTTGGTTATCACTTTTTCATGTAAATAATAAACTTGTTAAAGCGGTTCCCTCAACGGGTCAACCGCGGTTGAATCAAAACCTTTTTTAGACTGGGGATGGGGCCTTGGGTTTGGAGTATGAGTTGCCATATGGTAATAGCGGGCTCCACAACTAAAGCCCCGAAAAGGTGGGGAATGGAGGTGTTTGGGGGCATGGGTGAACTTTACACGCTCAACGCACGCTACCACTCCCTTCACTCTTAGCCGAGTGAAGCCAAAATAATGCATGGTTTTTTGTGTTTTTAACCTGTAAGAAATAGTTTTGATTTTGTGGAGGTGGTTGGATCATGTAAGAATCTCAATTGTTTGACATGAAAAACGAAAACATCCTTTTGTTTCTTAAAGCCACTTTTGGTATATGCAAATCTCCATAAACCATAGAGCGGGAATAAACCAATGGTATAATGCTTATGAATAGATTGTTTTATCCTTTTTAAGTTAAATGCTAAATAGTTCTGTACTCATAAGATAATCTTGTGCATTGGTTTTCTTACAAAAAAATATATAATTAGTGTGCGTTTCGGGTACGAAAATCCTACGCTTTTTGCGCTTTGCACGATGCACTTAGACCTCGTCGCTTTTGTGCGCCTAGCGCTTTTTAAAACCAAGCCTGGGATGTGTAGACATCATAATTTAATCGTATATTGGATACCCGCCGCAACGCGCGGGCAATCCCACTAGTTTTTATATAATGTAATAGTATTTTGTTCGCGAGCATTGCCCCGCAAGTTTGTGACATATCAAGCATAGATAAATATCAATGCAATTGCACTATGATTATATCTTTAGTGTGTGACTTTGTTATATGCTCATATAAAATATGTTATGAATCATGAGTAAACATTATAAACCGTTCAACATATATATCATTAAACTATTAAAAGTATTTATCATATATCATAAATCATTAAAAATCTATCATTCCCTCCACTTCATTTATTTCTTGGGCGAAAGTCATAAAAGTGGTCAAACCTTATAGACGAAAATGACATTTTACTCATTATCATATTAGCTTAGGATTTGTGACAACTGGTAAATTTTGGTCAACCTTTGACTGAATCCTAATCATGTTTCTTATATGTTTAGCATATAATTAAGGTTGATTTTGATTAAGATAAGTTGTTACGGGTCCAACGATGTCATTCTTGGAGTTCGTGGACGTCTAGATGTTCTAAAGATAAACTGCGCATCTTAACGCTAACGAGCGGACATCAGTAGTAATCTGTTTGATTGGACGAACGTAGAGTTAGTACATGTAAATACGGCACGTATTTGTTATTGAAGCAATTGGATGTGGAGTCGGCTAGAGGAATGGATTAATATGTAGCGTTTGGAGAACGCGGAGAGTAACCGATA
Organism: Ambrosia trifida; assembly: GCA_028751855.1. Classification (NCBI taxonomy): domain Eukaryota; kingdom Viridiplantae; phylum Streptophyta; class Magnoliopsida; order Asterales; family Asteraceae; genus Ambrosia; species Ambrosia trifida. The sequence goes on along the minus strand of CM054130.1, from coordinate 88,172,095 downwards.
AGAGAACCGGATATCGAAATGCGTGGTTTTAACCGCATTTATGCATTCAAAATAATTGTTTATTTTATATAATATTAATTATTGAGTATCGAAAGCTACCGGATCGATTAGATAGAGGAACAGTAACCATTTGAGTTAGCGCGATTCTAACAGACGTTCTGAAAGAACGCGTAGGATGCCGAAAATAATTATAACCTTGCTCGGTTTAACTAAATCTTTGATTTCGAATTGAACCGACTAACTTTTATAATTTTTAGCGAACCTAGATATAAACCGGGTCGTTTCGTGTTTTAACGGGTTCGATACGCGATGTCTACCTACCTAACTTTAAACCCACCTATAAAAAGGGGTTGTTTCTTCTTCTTCATCATTTGTGCACCCAACACAAGAAAAAAAAACCCCAAACCTCTTCTCTCTCTAGTCTCTCTCTACACTCTCATCTCTCTCGTTCTCTCTCTACTCTCTCTCCCTCACTATCTCTCCTTCCCTCTCACTATCTCTCCTTATGGTGGTGGCGGCGTACGGCTTTCAGACCCAAAAAGGGGCGGGGGCGGTGGAGCGTTGGTGGATGGGGATGGATTCAGCGGATTCCAGGCCTGATTGGGTGGAGTTTGGGGCCGATTAAGGTTAAGGTCGTGGTTAAGAAGCAGGGCTCCGAAGGTTGTGGTTGTTGCAGAAGCATGCCGGTGGTTGTAGTGACCAACTGGAGCCGAAGTATGGTCCGATTGTGGATATAAGGTTGGATTTTGTGGTTGCTTGTTGGCCGATGGGTGTTAGCTCGGTGAAGATGGTAATGCTCGGTTGTGTTTCGGGCCTGACAGACCAGATCTGGACTGGTTCTGGTCTGATTCGGTCATGAATATTGATGGTGATGATGATCGGTTGCGGTTCTGGCTCGACTGGGTTGCATGCGGGTGCTCGGGTCAGATCCGGGTCAGATTCGGTTCAGGTCCCGGTTGTAAAGGATTAGGAAATGGTTTAGTTTTGAAGATTGAAGCTCGGTTGGGAGTTGTTCTAGAACAGATTCGGTTCGGGTTCATTTTTAGAGGTTTCGGGTTATAATGGTTCAACCCGAGTCAGAGCTGGCTTAGTTTCGGTTTCGGTCAGATCTCATCAAAGATGGATTTGTATGCGTATAAAAAGGGTATAATATTTAGTTTTGATATTATTTTGTATATATAAATGTGTATATAAGTATTAGATACGATTGCGACTCGCGAAGCGAATTGACGATATTATTGGATAAATGATATTGCATGTTGACGCGAGACTTGATAATATTATTGGACTAAACCGTTGGACTATTATATATATATATATATTATATATATAGATACATATTATTATTATTATTATTATTATTATAAGTAATGGTATGATTATTATTTATGAAAAGTGTTGAAAGATATAAAGACTCGTCTATTGGAAATGCGGATAAATATATTGAGTGTTTTGAGTATATAAATTGATTGTTGGGTAAATTGTAGACGACATGCGTTGCCTGGATTCTATAAAAACAGAGGAAACTTTGCCGAAATTTTGTAAAATGTATTGCACAACGTGCGCAATATTACTTGGCGTTTTTATAACTATTCAAGTATAGACAAATATATTTTATACAAAATATCACGACATTTCGATAAAGGTATTTATAATAAGTGTATATAAGTTACGAATAACATTTTGAAATTATATATTTATATACATACATAGATATAGTTTTGTCAAACATCTTGTATAACGAGTTTTCTAAGGATTTTGTAACTAAATAATATTTGTCATACGGATTCAAGAATCATATTTTGCAAAGTATATATATATTTTTCTAAAAATGATGGTACAAAATAAATTATATTTATCCGATTTACACGGTGAGTTACGACTCAAGATGAGTTATACGTTTCGTAGAACTAGTCCAACGTAGGTTATATACGAATGGTAACAAGTACGCAACTTGGATACTATATTGTATGTTAACATATAAATTAAGTTAAGTCGCAATTGGTTCGTTGAGTACAACACTTTCTAGACTTGGATTCGTACATACGAGTCTAGATAGTTGGATAATATGATAAGCTTTTGTGCTAGACTTTAAGGTGTCCTTTATTGATAATTAGGACACAGGGAAGTAGTTAAAGATTGAGCTTTGATAACCAGATAAGCAACGATATTGAGGTGAGTTCATGACCCTACTTTTTACTGTTTTATAACTGTTTTTAGGGGAAAGTCATACTTGTTTTATGAAAACTAGTTTATTATATAGTGTAACAAAGTTTGAGTTAACTGTTAGAGTTATTGTGTGAGTTTCACGTCCCTTTTTCTTTTTAAATTCTTTTGAACGTTTTATTTGTCAAGGGATTAACATGCTGTATGTAGGGTAGGACTAGAATTACTGAATACTTGATGGCCTTAGGTAGTGCACGCTGTATAGATACTTTGTATTGGTACACGTAGGTCGTCTACCGACGGACACTTCTCCGCACGACATTAATCATTAACTCTTGGACTAGAGCCGTAGTTTATGTTGGTAGATCTATGGGGCTGACGACCCTTACCGCCCTGTTAATTTTATTGATAAGGTAAAACATAAGCTTTTAAAAGTTTTTCCTCATTAAATTGAGGTGGAGCTTGAGAGGCTAATTGTTGTGGCTTGATTAAAGACCTTAGGTTACATCATACTTGTTAGATTTTCGCGAGTCTACATGATTCACTTCCAGTAGTGCTCTATCATACATGCTAAACTAAACCACTATGCGTTTTAATGAAGTAAAGTGGTAAAAGTGTCTTAAAACTAGTAAGAAAGTTGTTAAGAGTCTTTGATAATATGGTCACTTGGTCGGCAGGAATAGAAATCGTTTTTATTTTACTTACAGGAGGGTAAGTAGCGGTTTAATGCGTCGAGTCAAAAGATAAACGGAAGATTTCTTTTAAAACATGATTCCATATAACCGTATGTGTAAACTATTTTAAGCTTTCTTGAATAGTCTTAAGAATATATCTGAAGTGGTTCACTCAAATGGGTTTTACGAAAAATAAACATAAAACCATGAACTCACCAACTTTATGTTGACGTCTTTTAGTATGTCTTTCAGGTTTAGATTTTTGGCAATGGCATGGTTGGAATAGGCACTACCTTGAGAAAGGAGATACAAATGGATTAGAATTGGCGTTCGAAGTTCAGAAGAGTCTTAGGAGTATTTTCTGCTGCATAGTAAAGATGATTAGAGTTCACGATTATTGAAGGAAATTTTGGGTTTGACAGACTTGGTATCAGAGCGTGGTCTCGGATCGGTGTGTCAGTTGTTCCTTTGCGAATGCTGAGTTCCCTAACGGGAGTGGATTGAAAGATCCCACATCGGTTGAGAAGGGTAACAAACACTTCTTTATAAAGGGTGGGATACCTTCTCTGTCGTACGTGTGTTGGTCACTTCTTCCGTGTCACACCCTGAAATTTCAACTTGCGGAGTTTTACCGCGAGGCGCATGACAAACCAGGATCCAAGTCAACGGTCACAATAAACAATACTATATGAAATACGTAAACTCAAAACTTGGTTATCAAACCATTAAAATATAGCGGAAGCATTTAAAGATTTAATCAATTACAAACTGTGTTCCAAAATGTTCAAGACACTTATATAAAATATGCCACTAAGCCAAAACGCCAATGCAGACCAGTGCGCCTAGTCAAACCGATGCTACCTTAGCAACCTGCGAAAAGCATGCCAAAAAGACGTCAACATATATAATGCTGGTGAGTTCACAGGTTTGTTCAATATGTTACCGAAATAGTTACCAAAGCGTTACCATGTCCATACTATACCAATGTTACCAAGTACGCAAGCTAGGCGTATGTTTTATTACTACTACGATTGGAAAACCATTACTAGACATGTTTAGCAATGTTTAGCAATGTTCAGCCCGAATGTTCAGCATGATACCAATGTTACCAGTTCGAGACAATATGCACCCACCCGGCCCTCCAAGCAGACGAATGGGGCAGGTCACGCCCAATAGATCTATCCACATTTCACACGTTGTGCATCCCCGCACATTCATGGTTTTCCCCGGGACTTTAAAAGATCGTATAGCAATGCAAAGTTAAAACCATAGTATGACATATGTTACCAAAATAGTTTAGCGCATGTTTTCTCCCCCAAAAGTTAAAGCTGTAAAAGTGGGGCCGTGAACTCACCTTAGATTGCGTTCTTCAGTAAATAGTAAAGTGCCAAGCCCTTGATAATCCCACTACCGGAGATCTATCAAAATATTCACATAAGTGTTCCGACTAATAACCATAAGGTTATCTAGTCCCCGATTGTCCAGATCGTAACCAAGTATGTTTTAAAACGTGAGCAGCAGGAGCAGGAGTAGCAACAGGAGTCTGAGTTGAGGTAAGTGTCACCTTGCAATCCTTAGCAAGATGCCCCAACTGATGGCACCGATGACAGCGATCCCGATCACAATTCCCAGAGTGGTGATAACCACACTTGTTGCACTTGGGATGCTTCCCAACATACCCTCCCGACTTCTGCCCCGAAGAAGACCCAGACGAATCAAACTTCTTCGCCGGCTGAGATGGCGCTGGCATAGCACTCTTCCCCACATTATCCTACTTCCTCTTGTTCCCATCCGAACCCTTCACAGTAGTACCTTTAGGAGGCAAAACACCTTCTGCCACCTTCAAGTTAGTCATCCGATGAGCTGATCGAACAACTTCAGCAAGAGTGGAAGATTCCCAGCAGCCACCAACCCAGCAATCTCCGGCACTAACCCAGATACGTAGTGCTCAATCCTCCTATACTCGGGTGTGTGCAAATCAGGGCACAACACCGGCAGCTCGTTCCTCCTCACAGTGCACTCCTCAATCTCGGACCCGACCATCTTGTAACTCCAAACTTCATGTTCCAACTTCTGTACCTCCTCCCTCGGACAGTACTCACTCCTCAACAGATGCACAAAATCCGCCCAAGGCATAGAAATAGCCTCCCCCAATCCCATGTTCTGGGCTGTAGCATTCCACCACCACTATGCAGGCCCCTCAAATGTCGCAGTAGCATACTTAACCCGGTCCCCAGAGGGACAGTTACACATGACGAACACAGATTCCATCTTCTCCAGCCATCAGAGCAGTCCCACCGCTCCCTCAGTCCCAGCGAAGTTATGGGGCTGACAGTCCCGAAACTTCTTATAAGAGCACTGAGGTGGAGGTGGATTGACAGCGAAACCTGAAACACGATACACGAATAAAATACAAACGAAAGAACATGATACCCAATAATGAGGCAAAGCTGACAGAAATCAACTCACCACCCATGGCATTAATCCCAACCTGGAAATTTGCCATAGCCATGTTCACTTGCTGCTGTAACAAGTTGTTCAGTTCACCTTGGGTCATGTTGATGTTGCCACAACCACCGCCTCCAGCATGGCCACCGCCGCCACCACGACGTCCACCACCACGAGCACCAGACATGATCTAACAAATCAAGAAGTCGAGGGATTCAGATTCACCTCTAGTGTCAACCACTAGAAATTTACAAAAGTTAACTTAGGGACAAACTCAGGACTGTACATCTAAACTCAAAGTCCACCGGCGGGATTTTCATTCATTTCAGTTGATTGTTTCGTGTGCAACCGAAATGATAAACTGCTCTACATCGTCCTCCAAATGTACTCCTAGTCCAGACTGCGGTCACCGAATATCGTCGCCTAGTAACGTGTTACGATAGGTGCAAGTGTAAGAAAGCTTGTGTGTGCTAGAGTCAACAAATCAGCCTCTTCCTCTTCAATCCCGAAGAAGAAGACAAGAGTAGGTAAGAACCCAAATAAAAGCGGATGATGTAACAAAGAAGTATGATGATGATGTAAGGACGCCCCGATAAAGTTAGTACGTATCCCACTAACAGACCCAAAGTATGTGACCGTCTCGTGTGTGCGACTCGGCTATAGACCAGACTCTACATGCAGTCCTAGTTCACTATAACCATTGGCTCTGATACCAATCTATCACACCCTCAAATTTCCACTTGCGGAGTTTTACCGCGAGGCGCATGACAAACCAGGATCCAAGTCAACGGTCACAATAAACAACACTATACGAAATACGTAAACTCAAAACTTGGTTATCAAACCATTAAAATATAGCGGGAGCATTTAAAGATTTAATCAATTACAAACTTTGTTCCAAAATGTTCAAGACACTTATATAAAATATGCCACTAAGCCTAGACGCCAATGCAGACCCGTGCGCCTAGTCCAACCGATGCTACCTTAGCGACCTAAGAAAAACATGCCAAAAAGACGTCAACATATATAATGCAGGTGAGTTCACAGGTTTGTTCAATATGTTACCGAAATAGTTACCAAAGCGTTACCATGTCCATACTATACCAATGTTACCAAGTACGCTAGCTAGGCGTATGTTTTATTACTACTATGATTGGAAAACCATTACTAGACACGTTTAGCAATGTTTAGCAATGTTCAGCCCGAATGTTCAGCATGATACCAATGTTACCAGTTCGATACAATATGCACCCGCCCGGCCCTCCAAGTCGACGAATGAGGCAGGTCACGCCCAATAGATCTATCCACATTTCCCTCGTTGTGCATCCCCGCACATTCATGGTTTTCCCCGGGACTTTAAAAGATCGTATAGCAATGCAAAGTTAAAACCATAGTATGACATATGTTACCAAAATAGTTTAGCCTATGTTTTCTCCCCCAAAAGTTAAAGCTGTAACAGTGGGGCCGTGAACTCACCCTAGATTGCGTTCTTCAGTGTTCCGACTAATAACCATAAGGTTATCTAGTCCCCGATTGTCCAGATCGTAATCAAGTATGTTTTAAAACGTGTTTATGTGTTCAACTGACACACTAGACCGACCTGACATCCCGTTGGTGACTCATTATCCTAACTAATCAAGTACACATAGATTACACACAAGGTTCAAGCATAAAAGACTTAGTTTGTATCAAAAATCTCATTTTTGAATTAGAAGGGTCGAATCCAAGAAGATTAATCCACCTTCGCCCGCTTTTAACTCACCTTCGACCCTTTGGAAAGCCACCTTCGACCGTTCATAACAGATTCGACCAAACTGTCCAGGTTCGACCCTGGGATTCCACATTCGACCACTCAACCGGTCGAATGTACCCAGGTTCGACCCAAACAGGTTACTTTTTCCAAAAACGCTTCAAAAACATCCGAAAACATCCCGAAACATTATCAAACACTGCAGTCAAGCATGTATAACTTATCCCTACAAAACCCCACCAATTTTGCCCCAAAACTTATCCGTTTCATCCCTTTCCCAAAATGACAAAGATTATAGAAGTGTCACATCATGCATATAATCTTTACCCAATTTGGAAACTTTTCAATATCAATCCATAATCATCTAAAAATGCTCAGCTTATCATGTAATCAAAATCCCCCAATCGTTTTATTGATAATACTAACATGCAACAAGCCCTAGATTCAATAAAATTCCCAAATTAGACTTGATATCATCATCTATCTAATTATAACCTTTGATAATCCTAAACTATTATCAATAACAGCCCTAGATCATGTTTCTAGCATTAGCACAGTAGCAAATCATTAAACAACACATAATATCACATAACACATAATTAACATATGTTTAGTGATATGAAAACCTATGTTTGATGATAGGGTTTAGGTTTAGAATGATGTTTAAAAGGTTTTTATTGACAAAAACATCCTTATAACAGATCTGGACATTTAGGGTTAGATAAAAACGAATTAAAATACTTGAATAAGGTTTAGGATTAAGAACACACATTGGATTCTTGATTAGATGTTGTTGATAGGTTAGGTTATGAAAAATAAGAGCAAAAACTCCTTCCTTAGTGATTAAAATCGCTTGAGAGTGTTTTGAGACGGTTAGGGTTTGTGAAATGGTGAAAAATGACAAACTTTGGTATTTATACTAGTCCACATTAATGGGCGAATGTACCCACATTTGCCCCTTTCATAGGGTCGAATGTGCATGTTCTGGTCGAATGAAACTTTTTCATTTCCACATTCGAGGTTCGCCCCTTTGATAAGGGTCGAACCAAGATTATTTTCCAGGTTCGCTCACTCGATGTGGTCGAACCAGGACTTCTGTTTTTCTAGTTTTCCAATTTGTCGTGTTTAACGGATTTTAACGCACCTTAACATATGAGCATGCAACCTTAGTCTATGTTTAACATATTTAAGGATGGATGATTATCTACACATCGTTTAAACACATCTATGCATATAATCCACCACACGACAATTAATCTACACATACACTTAATTAGTTTATGTAATTTCACCAACAACGGGACCCGGTACTAGTGTATTCCCAAAACGACTCCCAATGATCCTCCAGATCATTGAACCCTGAACAATCCTAACTTAACCCGACTCAACTAACCTAGTTAAGTTCGTTTATAAATGTTTCCCGCTAAGGTAGACTTAGGTGTTACTAAAATGTTTAAGCCAAATATGCCGGGTGTCACATCATCCCCACGTTGAAAGAATTTTCGTCCCGAAAATTGCACGAAGCCCAAAAATGAAAGAGACGGAAATAATGAAACGAAAAGAAAATTTTCCGGATGTCACATCATCCCCACGTTGAAAGGAATCTCGACCCGAGATTCATTCCGCTTCAGCAGTAACATGCCTAGATTCGAATGCGCGTTTCGGAAAAAGATGAGGATGTTTAGCTTTCATCTGATCCTCCCGTTCCCACGTGAACTCCGGTCCACGATTCGAGTTCCAACGAACTTTGACGATGTGGATTTTACTCCGACGAAGGCTACGAATCTTGTAGTCGAGAATCTCGACAGGTTCCTCCACAATGCGAAGACGATCATCAACCTTGATCTCTTCCAATGGTACAATGAGAGATTCATCAGCCAAACACTTCTTTAAGTTTGACACATGGAAGACGTTGTGAACACTACCGAGCTCCGCCGGTAAGTCAAGTCTGTATGCCACCGGTCCAATCCGTTCTAGGATTGCGAACGGTCTGACATAATGAGGGTTAAGCTTGCCACGCTTTCCAAAGCATATGACGCCCTTCCATGGTGCTTTCAGAAGTACCTTATCCCCAACCTGGAACTCCAAAGGTTTGCGACGGCGATCGGCATAGCTCTTTTAACGATCCCGCGCAGCAGCCAAACGGGTACGAATTTGTATGATTTTCTCCAAAGTTTCGTACACCAGTTCCAGACCAGTGAGCTGGCTCTCGCCCACCTCGGCCCAACAAAGAGGTGATCGACATTTCCGTCCGTAGAGAGCCTCGAACGGAGCTGCCTTGATACTAGAGTGATAGCTGTTGTTGTAGGAGAACTCTACCAACGGTAGGCGGATCTCTTAGCTTTTGCCAAAATCGATAACACATGCCCGAAGCATGTCTTCCAAGGTTTGAATCGTCCGCTCGCTCTGTCCATCAGTTTGCGGATGATAAGCCGTACTCATATTCAACTAGGTACCCAAAGCTTTGTGCAGAGCCTTCCAGAAACGCGAAGCAAAACGAGAATCACGATCAGAAATAATAGAAACAGGCACCCCGTGCCGAGCAACCACCTCCTTAAGGTAAAGTCGAGCCAACCGCTCGAGTCCATCGGTTTCCTTAATAGGTATGAAACGTGCCGATTTTGTCAACCTGTCAACAATCACCTAGATCATATCATATCCACTTGGTGACCTTGGTAGCTTGGTGACAAAATCCATCGTGATTCGCTCCCACTTCCATTCTGGAACCTCTGGTTGTTGCAGGAGACCAGACGGCCTGTGATACTCCACCTTGACCTTGGCACAAGTCAAGCATTTGCTGACATATGAAGCTATATCAGCCTTCATGTTTGGCCACCAATAAAGTATCTTCAAATCCTGATACATCTTATCGGAGCCAGGGTGAATAGAATACCAGGATTTGTGAGCTTCATCCAAGAAAAGCTCGCATAATCCCCCGAACAAGGTAACCCAAACACGTCCCGCGAAATAGTGTAAGCCATCGGTCCTGAGTTCAAGATGCTTGTCAGCACTGTGCATAGTTTCAGCTTTAAGGTTCTCCTCCTTCAAAGCTTCCAACTGTGCAGAACGGATTCGGTCAGGCAATCAGGATGAACCCATCTATTTATAGACTTTACAAATACATGAACCTTGTCAAAAAGCAAGTTCACAGACAAGTTGCAACAAGTTGCAATCTTGGAACTTGTACAAAAAGTTAAAGTAATACTAAACTAATAAACTACTAAAACATAAAGGGGTGGAAAGATTCTTGAACAAGTGCTGATGAATGACAAACTACTGATGAGTAGTTTGTCTTCAGTAATTCTTCAGTGAACTGTCTGGTTTGGACTTCAGAACCTCTGATGTATTTCTTCTTCAGTACTTGTAGAATCCTTCTTCAGTACTTTTGTCTTCTTTCTTCAGTAGTTCTATACTTAAAATATATTTGACAAAAGTGAATTAGACTTAGGTTTGCAAAAGTGGTTTCACCAATCCTCTTTGTCCTAACAATCTCCCCCTAGATTGATGAAGCCAAAACCTTTCTAATTCCTTATTGTGTTCTTCTGTCATTCACAATCTTCCATATCCCTTTGAACATGGAATTCTTTAATTGATTAAGCTGCTCATCAGTAAGAGATCCCCTTTGAGGTTCCAGATGTTGAATTGTAAGCAAGTCTTGAGTTGATAATTTCTTCAGTTCATTTAAGGAGTTGTAGGTCTTGCTTGTAAGATCTCTCCTTGTCACTAATACTGAGTTGTCATCAGTAAAGGACCATCTGATGATCAGCACTTTAGACTTGTCAAAGGCTGAAGTATAGGGAACCATGCTGGTCCATTGGGAAGTTCCTGAGTGCTGAATGTTTTCAATTTCAGTGACTCTCAGGTGGGATTCACTTCTTTCTTCTTGTTGCACCACATCAGGTAGTTTGAAAGTTGGTAACTGATGTTCAGTAACTACCTTAGTGTGCAGTTTGTCTTTGATGGTCTTCTGGATTTGGTAGGCAAATGTAGAAGGATCCCTAAACTGTGTTATCAGAGGCTTTTCTTCAATATCAAAGTCTGAATGGACTACTGTGTTTCCTTCTAGTAGTACCATCTTGAAGTCAGTCTTTGTATTGTCCTCTGTCTTCTTCTTCTTGGTAGCAGGTCTTGTAACACCAGAAGTTCTAACTACTGAAGTTGATACTTCAGAAGTTTTGAACTTCTCTGGATTAGTAGCCTTTGCAGCTTTGTACTTCTTGTATGTGTCTAGTAGTCTTTCTTCTTTCCATCTTGACACAGAAGCTTTTGAACCATAGTTGTTTGCTACCAGTTCTTCAATCATCTCAGCTCTCTTAGCTTTTCCATCTCTATTTGTTGCAAGTTTGCCTGCAACAATTTGAGCTCTTCTTGTTAGCTCATCCATGGAGAGTCCTTTCAGTGAAGAGGCTTTAGTCTTGCTGTTCTTTGTAATATAAGACATCAGTTGTTGTCTTTTGTCTTCTTCAGCAATTTCTTCAAGGTTAGTCTGCCTTTGTAACTCTGCTCCATAAGCTTGTAATTTTTCATTGTAGCTTAAATCATCCCTTGCTTCCAAAAGCATTCCAGATCTCATCTTCCTTAGCCTTTCCTTCGGCTGCAATCAAACCCTTCTCAAGTAGTTCTTTGGACATTGATAGTGGAGAAGGGTTCAGCACAGTCATTGTTGTAGTTGTAGTAGGCCTTGGAATAGGAGTTGGTTGTTGTTCAGTTGGTTTGGAAGGCTGTTCTGTTGGTTGAATATTGGAAGTGTTAGCTTCTGATGTGTTGACAATTGCTGAAGGTTTGTCAACTACTGAAGGATTGTCTTCAGTACTTTCTGAATCATCATCAGAACTTTCAGCATCAGAAGTTTCTTCATTGTGGCCTTGGGATGTTTCAGCTTCTTCTATTTCTTTCTCAGAGACACCAAATTGTTGAGCCAGTTTTTCTCTTCTGGCTTTGTCTTTCAGTTCTCTTTCTTGGAGAGCCACTCTTTCTTTTACTCTAGCTTTGAATGACTCCTTTGGTTCTCTAATTTTCTCCCCCTTTTTGGATTCATCAATTTTGGAAGGTTTGGAGAAAGTTCCAGTGAGAATTTTGATCTGTTTTGAATTGTGGTCAATTTTGTTGGACAGATCATTCATTTTTGTTTTGATCACTTCAAGTTGGTTCTTGACAGACAGCTCCAAAGCAGTTGTGTAAGTTCTGAAGTGATTGGTGATGAGTGTGTTCATCATATGGTTAAGGGACCATCTGGGCTGCATAGTTGGTTCAAGTCTATGCTTGTTGACCTAGGGAATTGGGTAGGCATTTGTAGTGAGGGGTGTGTTTTGGGGTGATCTTCTTGTTGTACAGAAGATGCCACTTTAGGGGAATCAGGGATCAAGTGGACTTTAACCTGATCTGGTGTGACCAGCTCTTCGAGCTTAGATACACCAGGTGCAGGACCTTCACTAGCAGCCATCAATTCAATGTTTGGTTGTGAAACATCATCCAAATCAATGGAATCATCTGAATCCCTGGTTACATCCTCAATGAGGACAGTATCAGTTACATCATGAGCTGAGCCCAACTCAGTTGTCTCATGTACCTCTTTTTCTTGGTTCAGAGGATTTCCTACATCAGGCATTAAGCCTTCATTAGTAGTTGCCACAAATGAGGTCTTAGCAATGTTACTTCTTTCCTCAGATCCACCACTGGGTGGTATGTGATTAGTAGCAACCTCAAATGTACCTAGAGTATCTAAGTTTGGGCTTAGAGACCCTGGTTCATCCTCATCTCTTTGGTTAGGGCTTTGAGTGTCCACATCCATGTCAAGTTCTGAGGCTATGTCCCCTGTTTGATGTGGTTGTTAGGGACTGACATGTTCGGATGGGATTTTCTCTTTTAGCCCAGAGAGAAGCTTGGCAATTTCAATTTCTGGTTCAGAAGTTTGGGGTGCTGGTTCAGTAGTTTGGTCTATGGGTTCAGCAGTTTCAAAAGAAGGGTCTATTGGAATTGTTTTCTTGAATTTCTTTCTTTTGAAAAGGATTGTTATTGGTGCTCTTGGTGGGGTTTGAGATGGATGAGACTGAGAGGATGTTTCAGTCACATCTTTATCAAGTGCAGATTGCACATTTGCAAGTTCAGGCATCCCAACTTCCTGAACTGCCTTTCTTTTTGGGTTGGTGGGTTTTTGTTTTTGTTGCTTGGGTTTCTTGGCCTTTGGGGGTGTAGGTTTGGAAGATGAGGGTTCCATGGGGACTGTTTCTGGTTCCCCTTGGTCATCTTCTGGCTAGGCAGCCGGTTTGCTGTACCTTGAGTATGCTTGTGAGGACAAAGGGTTTAAATTTGTAGTTTTACCCAAAAGCACCTCTTCTCCAAGTTCCTTTATTATGCAATGCATAATAAATCTTGGGTACAACAAAAACTTCTTTTTAGTATTGAGATGATGTAACACCAACTCATTAAAGAAAAGTGATGATGCCCTGAATTTTGTTTCATTCACTATGGAATGAAAAATAGGTTGAAAAGTTGAGGGCATATGATCATAAGATCCAGTTTTTGGACTCAAACACATAATAATATAATGAAACACTAGTTTATACTTTGGTTCAAAATATTTCTTAAAAATTGTAGCATGTGAGAGAGTACCTTGGTAACCACACTCTGTCATGGTTAAGTGAATCTGAGAGTTTGGAAATTGGTCTGGGGCGTTTAAAAATTGTATTGGGACCAGGCTTCTTGTTTTTCGAAGTAGCCTCTTTGATTGTGTCCCTGTTTCAGTACTAGGGCCATGTGGTTTGTGTGTGTGTGGATCGAACAATGTTTTTGCAGGTTTAGGTCTTGAGAGTGTTTTGTGAGAGAGACGGAGGGGATTTTTGCTTTTTGAAAGGATAAGTGTTGGAAAAGGTATTTATCAGAAGTTTATAACCGCCTACAAACTTCTGATGTGGGAAAAGGGAATTTATCAGAAGTTTTTTAACCGCCTAGGTCAAACTTCTGATGTGGTAAAAGTCTGATTTACCCTTTTTGACCAAACTGCTGATGAAGAACAAATATCATCAGTAGTTCCCACTTTCTCTTCAGTAGTTGTTAACAACTGATGAGAATGTTTTATAAATACTTTACTCATAACTTCTGAAGGTTATTTTATCAGAAGTTAATCATTTTTCAGAAAATATTCCCATACTGATGTTTTGTTCATCAGTAGTTTCTCTCTTGTTTGTTTTTCAGAAGTTTTCAGACTTAAAAACAGATGTAAGTGAAAAAATGGAAATATGTGCAGAAAAATAAAAAGGAACAATTACAAATTTAGCATCCCAAGCATGGATACTAACTTCGGAAATGTTGATGTGTCAAGGGGTTTAGTGAATATGTCAGCTATTTGATTAGCTGTTGCTACATGTTTCACTTCAATCTTGCCTTTTTCATAGCAATCTCTTATGAAATGATACCAGATTTCAATATGTTTGGTTTTTAAAAACTGAACAGGATTTTGAATGATGCTAATGGCAGATTTGCTGTACAAGCAATAGTGTCTTGGTCTCTTTGATTCCATAATCAAGAAGTTGATACTGGAGCCATTGTATCTGTGATGTACAACTTGCAGCTGCAATGTATCCAGCTTCAGCAGTTGAAGTTGCAACAGATGTTGGTTTCTTTGATTGCCAGGACACTGGACAGTTTCCCAAGAATTGACAACCACCAGATGTTGATTTTCTTGACATTTTACACCTGCATAGTCACTATCTGAAAAAGCTGATAACTTGGTATTGCTTGAAGCAGGATACCAAATTCCAAGTGTTGGAGGTCCTTTCAGATATCTGAAGATTCTTTTGACTGCAATGAGGTGTGATTCCCTACGAGCTGATTGATATCTAGCACAGACACATGTTGAAAACATAATATCTGGTCTAGAAGCAGTTAGATATAAAAAGGAACCTATCATACATCTATACATGGTTTGATCAACCTGTTTTGCTTGATCATCTGGTTCAACTTGTGTGGTTGGTGTCATGGGAGTGGAACATGATTTACAGTCTTGTAAAGAAAATTTGTTTAATAATTCTTTAACATATTTTGATTGATGTATAAAAGTTCCATTTGTTTGTTGTTTAATCTGCAGTCCCAGAAAGTACTGCAGTTCTCCCATTGTACTCATCTCAAATTTTGATTGCGTGAGTTTCTTAAATTCATCACACAGTTTTGTGTTTGTTGAACCAAACATGATATCATCAACATATATTTGAACAAGTAAGACATGATTTCCAACATGTTTTATGAAAAGAGTTTTATCAATGGAGCCTCTTGTGAAGTTATTTTTGAGTAGAAAGTTAGAAAGTGTTTCATACCAGGCTCTTGGAGCCTGTTTGAGCCCATAAAGAGCTTTGTCTAGCTTGTACACCCACTCAGGATGAGAAGGATCCTCAAACCCAGGTGGCTGACAGACATACACTTCCTCTTTTATTTTTCCATACAAAAATGCACTTTTAACATCCATTTGAAAAACTTTGATTTTATTGGAAATGGCATAGGCCAGAAATAACCTGATGGCTTCAAGCCTTGCAACTGGAGCAAAGGTTTCATCATAATCAATTCCTTCTTCTTGAGAGTAACCTTGTACTACCAGTCTTGCTTTGTTCTTTATAATCATACCAGCCTCATCTTGTTTGTTCCTAAAAACCCATATTGTGCCAATTGGTTGCTTGTTTGGTGGTAAGGGACAAATTTCCCAAACCTGTTGCTTTTTGAATTGGAGCAACTCATCTTGCATGGCTTGCACCCAATTTTTGCATTCGAGGGCTTCTTGGTACTTTTTAGGTTCCAACTTAGAAATGAATGCTGAGAAGAAGCAAAAGTTGGAAAGCTGGTTTCTTGTAAGAACACCTGATGCAATATCACCCATGATTTGTTCAAGTGGATGATCTTTGTGTTCAATCAGTTGTTGTAAACCACTGACAGGTGTAGGTGGCTCTTGTACTTCATCAAACAAACCACTGAGGTTTATAATGTCTGGTTCAGCAGTTTCAGTGTCTTCAGTAGTTTTAGGTGCTGAAGCAGATGTTTGAGTTTGTACATCAGTAGTTGTTGAATCAGAAGTTTGTGAAACTTCTGATGGTTTGGAAGTTGACTTAATGACTGTTTGAGGAGTCCATGGTGCTGGATCCTCATCATCAAACCTTTGATCACCATAATAAGTAGGTTTAGATGAAGTAACAGTCTTTTCAGGTCCAAAATGGAAGTTGTCAAGGTCAGAAAGTTCAGCATGATGTGCTGGAATAAGAGTGTGTTTTGAATCATTGAACTTGACATTCAGTGTTTCTTCTACTATCCTGGTTCTTGAGTTAAAAACCTTGTAGGCTTTCCTAGTGGAAGAGTAACCGAGAAAGTAACCTGAATCAACTTTGGCAGCAAACTTTGAAATAGAGTCTTTGATGTTTAGAATGAAACATTGACATCCAAAAGCCCTGAAAAAGGAGATAAGGGGCTTTATGACATGAAGAACTTTATAGGCAGTCTTGGAGTGTCTCTTGTTGACAAGGACTCTATTTTGAACATAACATGCAGTGTTAACTGCTTCAGCCCAGAAATACAATGGTAGGCCTGAATCAGCTAACATTGTTCTTGCTCCTTCAATTAAGGTTCTGTTCTTCCTTTCTACTGCACCATTTTGTTCAGGAGTTCTGGGAACACTGTATTGTCTAATAATCCCTTTAGACAAACAGAATTCATCCAGAGTTTTGTTCCTGAACTCTGTCCCATTGTCACTTCTAATGGCTTTGACAAACAGAGAATATTGTTTCTCTACTTGTAGAATGAAGAACTTGATGATTTCAGCAGCCTCATCCTTGGAAAATAAGAAGAATACCCATGTAAATCTTGAATAGTCATCAATGATGACCAAGCAGTACTTCTTCTTACCAAGGCTCGCGATTTTTACAGGCCCAAATAAGTCCATATGGTGTAGTTGAAGACATGCAGTTGTTTTTGATTCTTCAATAGACTTATAGGAGGACTTATGTTGTTTTCCCTTCAAACAAGATACACAGTGTTCTTGACACTGGTATACCTTCAAAGGTAGACCTCTGACCAAGCCCATTTTTGTGACTTTATTTATGGTTTTAAAGTTCACATGGTCAAGTCTCCTATGCCAGAGATCAGTCTCTGAAGTTGATGCCTTTGAGAAGAAACAGGCAGTGTTGTTCAGTACTTTGTCCTTTTCAATGTCCACTGCATAGACATTGCCACATCTTTTGGCTAACAACAAAGTATGATCTTAAATGATCTTCTCTATCAACTTCTGGCCTTCTGGTGATATGATCTTGCATGCTGTCTTTGTGAAAAAGGAAGAATATCATTTATCACACATTTGTGACACACTCAGCAAGTTGTACTCAAGATTTTCAACCAGATTGACCTTGTCAAACTGTATTTTGCCAGAGGAGACATTGCCATGTCCTAGCACATATCCCTTAGCATTGTTCCCAAAGGATACAGATCCTTCTCTTTGACTGATAGTTTATCAGGTATTTGCATCCAGTCATGTGCATTGAGCCTCCACTGTCAACATACCAAATGCTATTTAAGCCTCTGGAAACTCTCTGCACAAGATAGCAAATTAGTTAGATTTGGGAACCCAAGCCAGTTTGTTCTTGACCAAGTTGAGGAATCCATGTCTTTTTGGCAATGGATTTTTCATTAAGAGCAACGGTGGTATCCTTTTGAGGACCACCATCAACTTTGGTCATCAGTAGTTGTACCATGTTCATGAGATCTTTAATCTTAACAGTTTGTGAAACTGCTGATGATTTAGGTCTAACTACTGAAAGAGAATTTTGAGAAAAAGATTTATGTTGAGATTTTGTCTTTTTCTGAGAAAAGGTGTTTACTGGTTGTTGTTTCCTAGGAGAAAAAGTTTCTACAAAATCATTTCTGATTTGTTTTCCGACAACCAGTTGTTTAATTTTCTTGTTGTACTGAATACCTTTTCTGTATCTGCTAAATTCTATCTTGTGGTTGTACAGACCACAGATTTCACATTCTTTTGTCTTTTCTTTTAAAGACAAGTTTCTGCCTGAATTGATTGGTTTTAGGTCATCAGTAGTTTTCAGGATCTCAACTTCTGATGTAGTTGAAACTATTGATGGCTTAATGTCAGATTTTATCAGTACTTCTGAAGAACTTTCTTTGTGAGTTTTTAGAAAGTTTTCATGGAAAGATGTGCATTCTTTCTCATCAGAAGTTTCACCTGAAACAATTTTTCTCCCATCTTCAGTATTTTTGGGGGAAAAATCTGTTGGTGTTTCAGTGTGATTGTACCCTATGCCAAACCTAACATTTGAAGCACTTTGTTTGTTTAGCAATAGTTGGTACCCTTTACAAGATTCAACCCGTTTTTCACAAGTGACCTTGGTGTCAGCAAGCTCTTGTCTGACATTTCCAAGGTCATTTATCATGATTTTAATTTGGGCTTGGGTTTCAATAGCAGTGTTAGTTAATTTAGAAACTTCTTTTGTTTTTGCAGAAAGTTTTCTTTTTAAATCACATTTCATCTGAGTGAATTTTCTCTCAGAGTCATTTGCTTTACCTTGTAAGTGCACATTAGTCTCTCTTATGAGAGCAAAAGATTCTTTGCAAGAAGTTGAACAAAGTTTTGTCAAAGATTCTTTTGATACCTATGACAAGGCAGATTTTGAGGTGCATCCTTCAAATGCCATCAAGACAAAGTTCTTTCTGCCATTGTCAGGCTCTCCCCAGTTGATGTCAAACATCTTGTTGTCTGCATCAGGGTTACACTCAGTAGTGTCAAAAGGAAGACTGCTCCTGTCAACATACCCTGAAGTAAATAAACTTTGTTGTGAGGGTTACTGAGTCTGTGGAGGAGGTTGAGCAGCTGGAAAGGAAGGGATTAATTGTTGGCTCTGCATCTGTTGAGCAAGCATCTGTACATATTGTACTTGTGGCACATATTGGTGTTGTGGAGCTTGTGCCTGTACAAAATGTGCACTCCCTTGTCTTCCATTATTCCTGTTATAACTGGGGTTATAATTATTTCCAGACTGAGATTGGTTAAAGCTAGAGCTTCTACACTCTCTAGCAAAGTGTCCCAACTTTTGACACTTGTGACATCTAAGTTTAGATTTGTCAAAACTAATTTTTGTGGAACTGTTAAGTCCTGGAAACTTCCTTCCTAACCTTTTGTAAAATTTGTTTGCTTTTATACTTAACATGGCCAGTTGGTGTAGAATATCCATTTCTTCCAAGTCATCACTGCTGAAATTTTTTAAATCATCCATGATAAAACACATGTTATCAGCAGTTTGACTAAAATCATTATTGTCATAACCTAGGAATGATCTTTCAGATGAGATCCCAACAGTTATGTCAATATGGTCAAAAGATCCAAAACTATTTGAACAAGTTGGTGAGTCTTGTCCCATTTGTAACATTTCGCATTGAATTCCTTGTACGTTACGTTGATTATTAATAAAACGTCGAATTTTATCATTTATCGTCCTTTTAAAAATATTTTCGTGACGCATTTGGACCCCTAGTACCATACTATATACATATAATATCATTATATTATTGTTTTAATTATCAAAAAAAAATTATGGCATGGGCCGGGGTTCGAACCCGAGCCCATGGCCGGTTCACCCTTTTACACAAACAGCCCCACCATCTAGTCCACACAACTTATCTGTTTCATATTCCAAGCTTTTAATTATATATGGATGCTGATTTGCATTAGTTGACTCAAGAAGTCAACCTGCGAACCCAATTAACCAAATTTAGCATATCAATCCGCGTAATTAACCTCTGATATGGTAAATTATGTAAATTATTGACTAAAACGCGTCTTATGCACGCCAATTAACATTAAAACATTCCAAAATTGTGTCCAATTATCGCGTCATTGTATTAAACGAGTCAAAACATTACCATTCGCATCACTTGAGCCTTCCACTATAAATTGAGCCCCTCATTGCAAGCTAAACTCGCCGATCTCTCTTTCTCCACCTACAATTTCTGCTAAAAAACACCCTTTCAAGCTTCTTTGCTCGTACATTTGACTTTTTCGTTGACTATCTCAAATCACACGAAATCGTTTTGTAAGTTTTCAATTTGTTGTTAGGGTTTTAATCTTCGGCACCCTACTAATAATAGCCCCATCATATCAGGGGCTATTGGTTATCAATTTTGATTATTAAGAATCTAGGGCTCGATAAACACGATTTGGGGATAAATGGTTCTGCAGACCTTGTTATTTAATTAAAACAGAAACAAAACAAACACAACCACTGATCTAGATCAAGTGGTTGTGCCGTCTGTTTGTTTACGAGGGTACGCGGGTTCGAGTCCCGTCTTACCCACCCTTTTTCCTTTTCTTTTATAATAATTATAAAACTGATTCATGTATAACTATATAATTAATTTTAAACTGAGATTAATCGTTCTCAGGGTCCAGACCAGATGGTCTGGACTTGTGATATTAAACACGAACCGGTCACCAGACCCAGGTTCGATTCCTGGCATGTGCAAAACATTTTTTTCCCTTTTTAGATTTATATAAATTCACTAGTATTTTTAAAAATGGTTTTAAAATACTAAAATTGCTTTATAAATTCTACAAAAATTATTTTATGATGTTCTAATAAAAAGGTTTATTATACAATTTTTATTTTTCCAAAAATAATTTATTTATTATATATAATAAATATTACAAATTTATTCTTTTATAATTATAAAATTCTATAAAAATATCAAAACGATTATATAAATTTCCACAAAAATTATTCTGAGTTTATAAAACATTAAACATTTCTGAAATGATTTTTATTTCTGAAAAATCATTTATTTAATATTTTTAATCAATTTTTGGTTATTTTAATCATAAATAAATCATAATAAATTCATTATTCAATATTTTTACACCAAAATTTTATATAAATTAGTTCTGTCCATTTAGAACAGAAATACAAATTTTAATTTAAAAATTCTTTAATTTTAATATTTTTACATATTAATGTTATATTTTGACAAATTAAAATAAATAGATTAAATATTCTATTTTTAAGAAAATAATTTTACAAAAATTATTTTCATACTTAAAACCTTATAATGTGACCATCTTTAATCTAAAGTTTACAAAAAGACTTTTTTTTTTATTTATTTATAGAATTTCTTTTATTTAATAAACAATTTAATTATTAATCAAACGAATACTTATCCCCAAATTCGAAACCCTAGAAAATACTTGTAGACTAGAAAGACTTAGACTTATTTGTTACCTTATACATAGGGTAATACTTGGCAACTTTGGGCTACACATACTCTATTTCTCGAGACTTAATACTTTGCTAAGGTGAGTTTACGTAACCATGTTTATGCAATTCTTTATACTTTAAACTTTATACTTAAGCAATTCTACATACATGTCTAGTTGTAAACTTTAATGCCTCATGACTTAGACAACTATTGTTAGACTTAAACTTAAACTTACATAATCATTAGCTATGGCCAAGCCGACGATACTCAATAATAGATCTATTGGATTGACAATCCCACCTAGATTCGTTGACCATCTTTTATGGGGAGCGCGGGTGATTGTTATCGTTCCAACGTGATATTAAGGTGAACCGTGGATGACGGGATTGACCTAAACTTGTCGGAGGTTTGATTATGTGCATAATATACTTCATGTTTATTCATGTAGACTTAAACTTACGATAGACATATGAATTGCTAAACTTTTATTATTCTTAAACTTAATTGCTTGACATGGCTTATGTATTCTCACCAACTTCTAGTTGACCCCCCCCCCCCATTTTTACAAACTCAACAGGAAATAATGATGCTTGAAGTCTAGAGCTAGCAGTAAGAGACAATTTGAAGTTTATGTTTTATTTGGCTATTTGATGTATTAGAATTTCAATCAAGACTTGTTATCTATTTCCAAATTTTTGGATATTTTCCTTTAAATAAATTTCAATTAAAACTTGAATACCATGTGCTACTGTATACTCATTCTTGCGTGACACCTCGATGTTTCCGCCATCGGTTGGGGTGTTACACCATTAGTACTGTACTACCTGGTAGATAGTCATCAGCAGTTTTACCAGAACTTTGTAACTTTTTCTTTTGATCAATTTCTCTTTCAAAAGTAAGTAATCTCCCATGTAGTTTTGTAAGAGTGAGGGATCTAAAGTCTGGTGAAGATCTTAAGACTATAGAGTATGTTTCCCGTTTTTTAGGTAAAGACCTTAAAAATCTATGAAGCATAGATACAGTTGTGTAGGTCTGACCATTTAATTTTAGCTCAGATATTAATGAGGAGAATCTTTCAAATTGTTGTGTTAAAGTTTCCCCATTAATGTGAGCAAAAGTTTCATATTGTTGAGCCAGGATTTCTCTTGTGTTGGCAATCACCTCTTCAGTTCCTCCAAACTGTTCTTTGAGGGAGTCCCAAAGCTCTTTGGCACTATCATAATGTAATAGGCCAGAGTAGATTTCATTTGGGAGTGCCATTGCCAACATAGAGAAAGCTTTAGCATCAAGCTCAAGTTTTAGGAAATCATCATCTGTATAATCTTTTGGTATTTCTTCTTTAGTTTCAAGATTGATATTTACTGGTTTATGAGGACCATATATCACAGATTTCCAGCAACCTGTGTTGGTCTGTGATAAGGTATGTGTCATTCTCCTTTGCCAGATATTATATTCATTTCTTACTAGCATAGCAGGTTTGTTGGCAGAACCAGTATTATGAGGATCCATTTTAAAGAGTATTGATTTGTCAAATATCTCTTAAAGTGATGGATGTTGATAAAAGTGAACTTTTAATCCTTTATTGAATATCAATAAGAGCCTGTGTCTGATTCTCAATGTGTTAGATTGATATGTGATCAGATAAACCAGTGCTTTGATACCAATTATTGAATTAGTATTGCTCTTTGTATAAATTTGCTAGTGAACACTTAAGTGTTTAGCAAGTTCGTTATTAGTTATAGCATAGGGGAATGATTTAAGTTAAAGCTACACTTATCAACAGGAGTTATTACTCCCCCTGGATGTTTGATAAAACTAAAGACAAGTATTTAATGAGAATCTAAGCATTGAATGAGAATGAATACTTAAACAGATTCTCAGTAAATGAAATGGAAATAACAATGATAAGCTTTGAAGGATTTCTGTATTAAAAATCAATGTCAAAAACAGAGGGATGAACCCATCTATTTATAGACTTTACAAATACATGAACCTTGCCAAAAAGCAAGTTCAGAGACAAGTTGCAACAAGTTGCAATCTTGGAACTTGTACAAAAAGTTAAAGTAATACTAAACAAATAAACTACTGAAACATATGGCGGTGGAAAGATTCTTGAACAAGTGCTGATGAATGACAAACTACTGATGAGTAGTTTGTCTTAGTAGTTCTTCAGTGAACTGTCTAGTTTGGACTTCAGAACTTCTGATGTATTTCTTCTTCAGTACTTGTAGAATCCTTCTTCAGTAGTTTTGTCTTCTTTCTTCAGTAGGTCTATACTTAGAATATATTTGACAGAAGTGAATTAGACTTAGGTTTGCAAAAGTGGTTTCACCAATCCTCTTTGTCCTAACAACAAACCACCAGAATATCCTCGATCTTTTTCTCATCGTCAGTCGACACGTTAACAAGTGCCAGAATGGCCGAATAACCCTTCCGAAGGTACTTTACGGGCTTTAATGCTAGAAATGATACTCAGCGGAGAACCGCTTTTCTCGCCATGAACCGAAAGAGTCTCTCCATCAGGGAGAGGGATCCGAATAATCTTATCGAAACAAATGATCTCCGCACGATACAATGATAACCAATCCATCCCGAAAACGACATCAAAACTACCCAGGGGTACCGGCATAAGGTCAACGGGGAAAGACAAACCCGACAGTTCCAAGCGACATTCCCTAAGGGTGTGCGTCGCTTCGATTTTCTTACCATCAGCCAATTCTATCAAGTACTTAGCCTCTAAAGGTGTGGGTACTATATCTAGCAATCGAATAATGTCCATAGATACGAAACTCTTATCGGCACCAGAATCAAACAAAACAGAAACATAGCGATCATTAAGAAGGAACGTACCGGTAACTGTATTTGGATCCTGCCTAGCCTCTGCAGATCCAATGACGAAAGCACGTGCAGTCCTGCCTCCACCCCCGTTGTTCCCATTACCGTTCCCGCCCCTCCCATTATCACCCTGCTTCAGCTTAGTACATTCACACTTGAAGTGTCTCGTGTCACCACAGTCATAGCACCCCTGCTTTACTGTAGTCCCCTGAGCAGCAGGAGCAGGAGTAGCAACAGGAGTCTGAGTTGAGGTAAGTGTCACCCTGCAATCCTTAGCAAGATGCCACAACTGATGGCACTGATGACAGTGAGCCCGATCACAATTCCCAGAGTGGTGATAACCACACTTGTTGCACTTGGGATGCTTCCCAACATACCCTCCCGACTTCTGCCGCAAAGAAGATCCAGACGAATCAAACTTCTTCGCTGGCTGAGATGGCACTGGCACGGCACTCTTCCCCACATTATCCCACTTCCTCTTGTTCCCATCCGAACCCTTCACAGTAGTACCTTTAGGAGGCAAAACACCTTCTGCCACCTTCAAGTTAGTCATCCGATGAGCTAATCGAACAACTTCAGCAAGAGTGGGAAGATTCCCAGCAGCCACCAACCCAACAATCTCCGGCACTAACCCAGATACGTAGTGCTCAATCCTCCTATACTCGGGTGTGTGCAAATCAGGGCACAACACCGCCAGCTCGTTCCTCCTCACAGTGTACTCCTCAATCTCGGACCCGACCATCTTGTAACTCCAGACTTCATGTTCCAACTTCTGTACCTCCTCCCTCGGGCAATACTCACTCCTCAACAGATGCACAAAATCAGCCCAAGGCATAGCAATAGCCTTCCCCAATCCCATGTTTTGGGCAGTAGCATTCCACCATGACAATGCAGGCCCCTCGAATGTCGCAGTAGCATACTTAACCCGGTCCCCAGCGGGACAGTTACACATAACGAACATAGATTCTACCTTCTCCAGCCATCGGAGCAGTCCCACCGCTCCCTCAATCCCATCAAAGTTATGGGGTTGACAGTCCCGAAACATCTTATAAGAGCACTGAGGTAGACGCGGATTGACAGCGAAACCTGAAACACGATACACGAATAAAATACAAACAAAAGAACATGATACCCAAGAATGTGGCAAAGGTGACAGAAATTAACTCACCACCCATGACATTAATCCCAGCCTGGAAATTTGCCATAGCCATGTTCACTTGCTGCTGTAACAAGTTGTTCAGTTCAGCTTGGGTCATGTTGATGTTGCCACGACCACCGCCTCCAGCACGGCCACCGCCGCCACCACGACGTCCACCACCACGAGCACCAGACATGATCTAACAAATCAAGGAGTCGAGGGATTCAGATTCACCTTTAGTGTCAACCACTAGAAATTTACAAGAGTTAACTTAGGGACAAACTCAGGACTGTACATCTAAACTCAAAGTCCACCGGGATTTTCATGCATTTCAGTTTATTATTTCGTGTGCACCCGAAATGATAAACTGCTCTACATGGTCCTCCAAATGTACTCCTAGTCCAGACTTCGGTCACCAAATATAGTCGCCTAGTAACGTGTTACGATAGGTGCAAGTGTAAGAAAGCATGTGTGTGCTAGAGTCAACAAATCAGCCTCTTCCTCTTCAATCCCGAAGAAGAAGACAAGAGTAGGTAAGAACCCAAATAAAAGCGGATGATGTAACAAAGAAGTAAGATGATGATGTAAGGACACCCTGACAAAGTTAGTACGTATCCCACTAATAGACCCAAAGTATGTGACCGTCTAGTGTGTGCAACTCGGCTATAGACCAGACTATACATGCAGTCCTAGTTAACTATAACCATTGGCTCTAATACCAATCTGTCACACCCTCAAATTTCCACTTGCGGAGTTTTACCGCGAGGCGCATGACAAACGTAGGATCCAAGTCAACGGTCACAATAAACAACACTATATGAAATACGTAAACTCAAAACTTGGTTATCAAACCATTAAAATATAGCGGAAGCATTTAAAGATTTAATCAATTACAAACTGTGTTCCAAAATGTTCAAGACACTTATATAAAATATGCCACTAAGCCTACACGCCAATGCAGACCCGTGTGCCTAGTCCAACCGATGCTACCTTAGCGACCTGAGAAAAACATGCCAAAAAGACGTCAACATATATAATGCTGGTGAGTTCACATGTTTGTTCAATATGTTACCAAAATAGTTACCAAAGCATTACCATGTCCATACTATACCAATGTTACCAAGTACGCTAGCTAGGCGTATGTTTTATTACTACTACAATTGGAAAACCATTACTAGACATGTTTAGCAATGTTTAGCAATGTTCAGCCCGAATGTTCAGCATGATACCAATGTTACCAGTTCGAGACAATATGCACCCGCCCGACCCTCCATGCCGACGAATGGGGCAGGTAACGCCCAATAGATCTATCCACATTTCCCCCGTTGTGCATCCCCGCACATTCATGGTTTTCCCCGGGACTTTAAAAGATCGTATAGCAATGCAAAGTTAAAACCATAGTATGACATATGTTACCAAAATAGTTTAGCGCATGTTTTCTCCCCCAAAAGTTAAAGCTGTAAAAGTGGGGCCGTGAACTCACCTTAGATTGTGTTCTTCAGTAAATAGTAAAGTGCCAAGCCCTTGATAATCCCACTACCAGAGATCTATCAAAATGTTCACATAAGTGTTCTGACTAATAACCAGAAGGTTATCTAGTCCCCGATTGTCCAGATCGTAACCAAGTATGTTTTAAAACGTGTTTAAGGGTTCAACCGACACACTAGACCGACCCGACATCCCGTTGGTGACTCATTACCCTAACTAATCAAGTGCACATAGATTACACACAAGGTTCAAGCATAAAACACTTAGTTTGTATCAAAAATCTCATTTTTGAATCAGAAGGGTCGAATCCAGGAAGATTAATCCACCTTCACCTGTTTTTAACCCACCTTCGACCCTTTGGAAAGCCACCTTCGACCGTTCTTAACAGATTCGACCAAACTGTCCAGGTTCGACCCTGGGATTCCACATTCGACCACTCGACCGGTCGAAGGTACCCAGGTTCGACCCTAACAGATTACTTTTTCCAAAAAACGCTTCAAAAACATCCGAAAACATCCCGAAACATTGTCAAGCATGTATAACTTATCCCTACAAAACCCCATCAATTTTTCCCCAAAACTTATCCGTTTCAGCCCTTTCCCAAAATGGCAAAGATTATGGAAGTGTCACATCATGCATGTAATCTTTACCCAATTTGGAAACTTTTCAATATCAATCCATAATCATCTAAAAATGCTCAGTTTATCATGTAATCGAAATCCCCCAATCGTTTTATTGATAATACTAACATGCAACAAGCCCTAGGTTCAATAAAATTCCCAAATTAGACTTGATATCATCATCTATCTAATTATAACATTTGATAATCCTAAACTATTATCAATAACAGCCCTAGATCATGTTTCCAGCATTAGCACAGTAGCAAATCATTAAACAACACATAATATCACATAACACATAATTAACATATGTTTATTGATATGAAAACCTATGTTTGATGATAGGGTTTAGGTTTAGAAAGATATTTAAAAGGTTTTTATTGACAAAAACATCCTTATAACAGATCTGGACATTTAGGGTTAGATAAAAACGAATTAAAATACTTGAATAAGGTTTAGGATTAAGAACACACCTTGGATTCTTGATTAGATGTTGTTGATAGGTTAGGTTATGAAAAATAAGAGCAAAAACTCCTTCCTTAGTGATTAAAATTGTTTGAGAGTGTTTTGAGACGGTTAGGGTTTGTGAAATGGTGAAAAATGACAAAGTTTGGTATTTATACTAGTCCACATTCGCCCCTTTTACCTGGGCGAATGTACCACATTCGCCCCTTTCACAGGGTCGAATGTGCATGTTCTGGTAGAATGAAACCTTTTCATTTCCACATTCCAGGTTCGCCCCTTTGATAAGGGTCGAACCAAGATTATTTTCCAGGTTCGCACACTCGATGTCGTCGAACCAGGGCTTATGTTTTTCTAGTTTTCCAATTTGTCGTGTTTAATGCATTTTAACGCACCTTAACATATGAGCATGCAACCTTAGTCTATGTTTAACATATTTAAGCATGGATGATTATTTACACATCGTTTAAACACATCTATGCATATAATCCACCACACGACAATTAATCTACACATACACTTAATTAGTTTATGTAATTTCACCAACAACGGGACCCGGTACTAGTGTATTCCCAAAACGACTCTCAATGATCCTCCAGATCATTGAACCCTGGACAATCCTAACTTGACCCGACTCAACTAACCTAGTTAAGTTCGTTTATAAATGTTTCCCGCTAAGGTAGACTTGGGTGTTACTAAAATGTTTAAGCCAAATATGCCGGGTGTCACATTCCGAGATGAGACCAATGCAAAACTGTGAGCCTGATCGCAGTCCAATACTGCTGGACAGGCAAAGCGACAAAGTACGATACGAGTTACTTCGGACTTTTACCGATAGTATTAGAGCGATAGGTTTTAGCGAAGTGTTGTTAGGGGCATCTAGGCTTTAACCAGAATTTAGTTTTGGTTAAGGGACCAAGGTTTCTAAGCCATAATATTTAGTACGAACGCCTAGGAAATGAAAATCCAACCGTTGCCAAATAAGTGAAAGGATTTTTAGTATATGGAATTACATTAGCTTAGCTTAGGTTTCTATGACATAAGAAACATATTCTTATGTGAATAGTGAGTATTTATTACAACGGTACATAGAAGGATATAATAGCTAGTGATGGCTAGGCATATCTTACGAGCAACCAATGAGTTATCACTATGTATAGTAGAGTGTATTTCACATAAAATTTAGCTGAGTCATTGTTCCATAGTTACGAGGAACAATTTATTTAATTATATGCTATGTGTAAGTATATGTAAAATATATATGTATGCCTCGAGAATTAGTACGAATCACAGACGGATGTCGACGTTAGCTTGGACGTGGCAAGGACGCGCACTCGTGTCGAGTAATTGGACAAGTTGATGGCACGAATGCATAACGGATTAATTGAAGCATATGAGGTTTCGCATCCCCGTGAGTCAGGATGAGCTTATGTCATTAGTAATGAGTTCGATTCGAAATGTTGCATAGAGGCAGCTTGTCGTGAAGATGATACTGCGCATGCTGGAATGTAATCAGAAACGACATCAAGGATGGCACGCACGATTAACGTTACGTACCTAATATATATATATATATATAGATATGTATGTATTTATCTATGGGTGATTGTGTGAATTTATGAGTGCTTATGATATAACTCGTGATGGATGTTAATAGGGTGATCTTGTAAGGTAAATTTTTGATAACATTGACGTCATGTTATTGCGAGCTTACAGGCACGTGAAGGTCCTAAGAAGATCCATCGTAAGGGTATAGGCATAAGGCACAAAGACTATTTGTTTATTAGTTGATTTTTATTTTTATTTATTTGCGGACGTAGTTATCAACTCTCCCCTGTTCGTATTATAGAGATTCCGGTTTTATTAAACCATTCTAGGAACTTGATGTTCTCGTTTGTTGAAGCTTCCAAGGTTCATGTAGGAATATCTAGTTGTATCTTTTGAGTGAGTTTATGCTTCTCTACGTTAGTGAATGTGGTCTTCGACATACTATTGTAAAGGAATGGATTCGTTGTCGAAGAATCAAGCAGAAGTAGCAAGTCATGAGGAATCTGCCCGCACTTCAGTATCGTACAATGAGATTTTGGTAGTACGAGTTGACTTAGAGGAAAAGTCATTAAAGGCGGTTGAAGTAATGAAGGCGCAAAAGTTCATGAGGAAAGAATACTTGACAGTTACAGCCTGTGTTGTTAATGCCAAGGCTAAGGAAAAGAAACTTGAGGAAGTTCCTGTAGTTAGAGGATATCTCAAAGTTTATCCAGAAGATTTTCCTGGAATGTCGCATTCAAGATAGTTGGAAGTTCGAATAGATCTTGTGTTCGCTGCCGTACCAGTCGTTAAATTCCTTATCGATTAGCACCTTCAGAAATGCAAGAGCTTTCAAATCAGTTTCAAGAATTCTTGGGAAAGGAGTTTTATTAGGTTAAGTTATGCTTCCCAAGGATCAAGTGATGGACACGAGTACTAATTGTCAAGAAGAACCGAACATTTAGGATGCGTATTGATTATAGTTGAGCAAACTCACTATTAGAAAATCGATACCCATTGCCTAAGAATTGATGATTTAACTGATCAGTAATAAGGATCGAGCTTTTATACAAAGATCGACCTTAGATCTTGTTATTATTAGTTAAAGATTAAGGAAAGAGGATTTTCCGAAGACCGCATTAAGACGCGATGCGATCATTATGAGTTTCTAGTTATGCCGTCTGGGTTAGTGAACGCACCGACAATGTTTATGATCTTATGAATAGGGTTCATAAACCATGTTCAAACAAGTTCGTTATAGTATTCATCGACGATATACTTATTCATTTACGAACTAGAAAGGATCATGAACAACACTTGAAACTTATTCTAGAGTTAGATTAAAGCAAGAAGTTAATTGGGGAGTCCGCGAAGATTTCGAAGTGAGATTTATGGATGTGAGAAGTTATTCACGAAGTTTTCGAAGTGAGATTTATTGATGTGAGAAGTTATTCACGAAGTTTTCGAAATGAGATTTATGGATGTGAGAAGTTATTCACGAAGTTTTTGAAATGAGATTTATGGATGTGAGAAGTTATTCACGAGGTTTTCGAAATGAGATTTATGGATAAGAGAAGTTATTCAAGAAGTTTTCGAAGTGAGATTTATGGATGTGAGAAGTTATTCACGAAGTTTTCGAAGTGAGATCTATGGATGTGATAAGTTCATTCCGCGGGTCATGACATTAATGAGAAAGACATTTAAATGGACCCAGCGAAGATAGAAGAGTACAAGGAATAGAATGTGCCTAAATCTCACACAGAGATGCGTCAATTTTTGGGTTTTATAGGATATTACAGTCGATTTTTGGTAATTTATCCAAGATAGCGCAACCTTTGACGCTACTAACCCAGAAGACCGCATGTATGAATGAACTGGAAAGCAAGAGGAAGTCTTTCAGTTTTAAAGCAAAAGTTGTGTAGTGCACCAACACTGTCATTTCCCGATGGAAACAATAGTTACGTTGTGTACTGTGATGTTTCACATCAAGGCTTAGGTTGCAAGTTGATGCAAGCCATTGCATCAAGACAACTAAAAAGTACATGAAGTGAATTTCACAACACACGACTTGGAGATAAGAAGCTGTGATTTTTTTGCTCGAGATTTGGAGACTCTATTTTACGGTACTGATATACGATCTTTACGGATCATAGAAGTCTTCCATATATCTTGATCAAGAAGAGATTATTATGGGACAGCGAAGTTGGGATTGAGTTACTCAAGGATTATGATCGTGAGATTCGTTATCATCCTGGAAAAGCAGACGTTGTGGTCGATGCTATAAGTGGAAAGGATAGAGGTTACATTATTTCGTATTCGTGCGTTAGGTTTAACAACCCATACGAGCCTTATAGCTTAAATTAGGAAGAACAACAAGAAGCTTTGAAGGAAGAGAATTTGGAGAATGAATGCTTGTGCAAGATGATAAAAGATTGGAGTTTGAAAGTTGACTAAGTGGTGTACTTTATGGATTGTGTTCGAATACCATATAGGAGTGGTATGTGTGAATTGGTTATGGATGAGGCTTCAGAATTAAGGTGTTGGATACACTCTGGTTTTGATAGAGGTATAAGGATTTGAAGGAGCATTATTGGTTGCCTATATTGGAAGATGTTTAACCTGAGTGAAGGTTAAGGCCGTATAGCAAGAAGTCTTTAGGATTACTTCAGCAATTGGAAATCCCTCAATGGAAATAGGAATGTGTCGCGATGGATTTGGTTCTGAAATTACCCTGGACATCAAGCAATTATGATGCCATTTGGGTGATTATCGACCAATTGACTAAGTTCGCACATTTCTTATAGATCATAGGAGATTATCACATTGAGAAGTTGACTTATATCTACTTAAAGGAAGTTGTATCTAGGCATAGTGTTCCGATATCAATTACTACTAATCGGGATGGCCGATTTGTACCAAAGTTTTTGGAGATTGCTACACAAGGCCTTAGGAATACGAATGGATATGAGAATCGCATATCATTCTGGATGGATGATCAAGGCGAACGAACTACAAATAAATGCTGGAGAAGTTGTTACGAGGTTGCGCGATTGATTTTGAAGGAAGTTGGGATACTCGTCTTCTAATTAGTTGAATTCTTCTACTATAATAGTATCACTCCAGTATTAACGTCACACTATTTGAAGAATTGGATGGTAGAAAGTGACATTCACTACTCTGTTGGGCAGAGGTGGATGATAAACACTTAGTTAGTTAAGAAAGAGTCCAAGAGACTATGGACAAGATCTCTCGGACCGAGTATAGATGGAAAACGACAAGAGATGAACAGAAGAGTTACGCAGGCGATAGACGAAAGCCTTTAGAATTTCTAGTTTGGAGATAGAGTTATGTTGGAATTCTCCTCTTGGAAAGGCGTTATTAGGATTGATAAGCAAGGAAAGTTTATCCCTCGCTACATTGGATCATTAGATATCGTAGCAAAAGATAGGCCTAGTTATATATCGATTTATTACCACAGGGACTTTGAGGAGCCTTTGGCGTATTTCACGTTAGTATATTTGAAGAAATGTTTGACTGGCGAGGTGCTTGTGATACCTCCAGAGAATATTTATGGAGATGACAAATTTCATTTTGTCAAGGAACTCGTTGAGGTTACGGATTAGAGAATCCAGAAGTTGTGACGAAGTAATATCAAGTTGGACAAGGTCGGATGGAATTTTACTTATGGAACAGAGTTTATTTGGAAAGAGGAGATCAACAGAAGTTAAAGTACTCTCGTTTATTTTTCCGTCCAAACCGAAATTAGTAGTGGCTCGATGAAAATTTCAAGGACGAATTTCTTAAACGAGGGAAGACTGTGACAACCGGTAAATTTCGGTCAACCTTTGACTGAATCATAATCATGTTTCTTATATGTTTAGCATATAATTAAGGTTGATTTTGATTAAGATAAGTTGTTACGGGTCCAACGATGTCATTCTTGGAGTTCGTGGACGTCTAGATGTTCTAAAGATAAAGTGCGCATCTTAACGCTAACGAACGGACATCAGTAGGAATCTGTTAGATTGGACGAACGTAGAGTTAGTACATGTAAATACCGCACGTATTTGTTATTGAAGCAATTGGATGTGGAGTCGGCTTCAGGAATGGATTAATATGTAGCGTTTGGAGAACGCAGAGAGTAACCGACAAGAGAACCGGATATCGAAATGCGTGGTTTTAACCGCATTTATGCTTTCAAAATAATTGTTTATTTTAAATAATATTAATTATTGAGCATCCAAAGCTACCAGATCGATTAGATAGAGGAACGGTAACCGTTTGAGTTAGCGCGATTCTAACAGACGTTCTGAAAGAACGCGTAGGATGCCGAAAATAATTATAACCTTGCTCGGTTTAACTAAATCTTAGATTTCGAATTGAACCGACTAACCATTATAATTTTTAGCGAACCTAGATATAAACCGGGGCGTTTCGTGTTTTAACGGGTTCGATACGCAGTGTCTACCTACCTAACTCTAAACCCACCTATAAAAAGGGGTTGTTTCTTCTTCTTCTTCATTTGTGCACCCAACACAAGAATAAAAACCCCCAAACCTCTCCTCTCTCTAGTCTCTCTCTACACTCTCATCTATCTCGTTCTCTCTCTACTCTCTCTCTCTCCCTCACTATCTCTCCCTCCCTCTCACTCGTCTCTCCCTCTCTGTGATGGACCGGCCGACCACCACCTACCTTATGGTGGTGGCGGCGTACGGCTTTCAGACCCAAAAAGGGGTGGGGGCGGTGGAGCGGTGGTGGATGGGGATGGATTCAGCGGATTCCAGGCCTGATTGGGTGGAGTTTGGGGTCGATTAAGGTTAAGGCCGTGGTTAAGAAGCAGGGCTCCGAAGGTTGTGGTTGTTGCAGAAGCATGGCGGTGGTTCGAGATGGTTATGGAAGGTCCGGTTGAAGGCTGCATGTTGCTGGTTCGGGTGGGGGTTGCCGGAGCAGACATCGGCGGCAGTGGTGATTGGACCAGATCTTGAGTTCGGGTCAGCCGGTTTGGTGATGTCCGGCTCGAATGTGATTTTGGCTCAGTGGGTTCAGTTTGTGGTCGGATAGACTCTCGGGTGGTTGTAGTGACCAATTGAAGCCGAAGTATGGTCCGATTGTGGATATAAGGTTGGATTTTGTGGTTGCTTGTTGGCCGATGGGTGTTAGCTCGGTGAAGATGGTAATGTTCGGTTGTGTTTCGGGCCTGACAGACCAGATCTGGACTGGTTCTGGTCTGATTCGGTCATGAATATTGATGGTGATGATGATCGGTTGCGGTTCTGGCCCGATTGGGTTGCATGCGGGTGCTCGGGTCAGATCCGGGTCAGATTCGGTTCGGGTCCCGGTTGTAAAGGATTAGGAAATGGTTTAGTTTTGATGATTGAAGCTTGGTTAGGAGTTGTTCTAGAACAGATTCGGTTCGGGTTCATTTTTAGAGATTTCGGGTTATAATGGTTCAACCCGAGTCAGAGTTGGCTTAGTTTCGGTTTCGGTCAGATCTCATCAAAGATGGAGTTGCATGCGTATAAAAAGGGTATAATATTTAGTTTTGATATTATTTTGTATATATAAATGTGTATATAAGTATTAGATACGAAACGATTGCGGCTCGCGAAACGAATTGACGATATTATTGGATAAATGATATTGCATGTTCATGCGAGACTTGATAATATTATTGGACTAAGCCGTTGGACTATATTATATATATATTATATATATACATATTATTATTATTATTATTATTATTATTATTATTATTATAAGTTATGGTATGATTATTATTTATGAAAAGTGTCAAAAAGTATAAAGACTCGTCCATTGGAAATGCGGATAAATATATTGAGTGTTTTGAGTATATAAATTGATTGTTGGGTAAATCTTAGACGGCATGCGTTGCCTGGATTCTATAAAAACAGAGGAAACTCTGCCAAAATTTTGTAAAATCTAGAGCACAACGTGCGCAATATTACTTGGCGTTTTTATAACTATTCAAGTATAGACAAATATATTTTATACAAAATATCACGACATTTTGATAAAGGTATTTATAATAAGTGTATATAAGTTACGAATAACATTTTGAAATTATATATTTATATACATACATAGATATAGTTTTGTCAAACATCTTGTATAACGAGTTTTCTAAGGATTTTCGTAACTAAATAATATTTGTCATACGGATTCAAGAATCATATTTTGCAAAGTATATATATATTTTTTTCTAGAAATGAAGGTACAAAATAAATTATATTTATCCGATTTACATGGTGAGTTACGACTCAAGATGAGTTATACGTTTCGTAGCACTAGTCCAACGTAGGTTATTATATACTAATGGTAACAAGTACGCAAATTGGATACTATATTGTATGGTAACACATAAATTAAGTTAAGTCGCAATTGGTTCGTTGAGTACAACACTTTCTAGACTTGGATTCGTACATACGAGTCTAGATAGTTGGATAATAGGCTAAGCTTTTGTGCTAGACTTTAAGGTGTCCTTTATTGTTAATTAGGACACAAGGAAGTAGTTAAAGATTGAGCTTTGATAACCAGCTAAGCAACGATATTGAGGTGAGTTCATGACCCCACTTTTTACTGTTTTTAACTGTTTTTGGGGGAAAGGCATACTTATTTTATGAAAACTTGTTTATTATATAGTGTAACAAAGTTTGAGTTAATTGTTAGAGTTATTGTGTGAGTTTCACATCCCTTTTTCTTTTTAAATGTTTTTGAACGTTTTATTTGTCAAGGGATTAACATGCTGTATGTAGGGTAGGACTAGAATTGCTGAATACTTGATGGCCTTAGCTAGTGCACGCTGTATACATACTTTGTATTGGTACACGTAGGTCGTCTACGGACGGACACTTCTCCGCACGACATTAATCATTAACTCTTGGACTAGAGCCGTAGTTTATGTTGGTAGATCTATGGGGCTGACGACCCTTACCGCCCGGTTAATTTTATTGATAAAGTAAAACATAAGCGTTTAAAAGTTTTTCCTCATTAAATTGAGGTGGTGCTTGAGAGGCTAATTGTTGTGGCTTGATTAAAGACCTTAGGTTACATCATACTTGTTAGATTTTCGCTAGTCTACATGATTCACTTCCAGTAGTGCTCTATCATACATGCTAAACTAAACCACTATGCGTTTTAATGAAGTTAAGTGGTAAAAGTTTCTTAAAACTAGTAAGAAAGTTGTTAAGAGTCTTTGATAATATGGTCACTTGGTCGGCAGGAATAGAAATCGTTTTTATTTTACTTATGGGAGGGTAAGTAGCGGTTAAATGCGTCGAGTCAAAAGATAAACCGAAGATTTCTTTTAAAAGATGATTCCATATAACCATATGTGTAAACTATTTTAAGCTTTCTTGAATAGTCTTGAGAATATATCTGTAGTGGTTCACTCAAATGGGTTTTACGAAAAATAAACATAAAACCATGAACTCACCAACTTTATGTTGACGTCTTTTAGTATGTATTTCAGGTTTAGATTTTTGGCAATGGCATGGTTGGAATAGGCAATACCTTGAGAAAGGAGATACAAATGGATTAGAATTGGCGTTCGAAGTTCAAAAGAGTTTTAGGAGTATATTCCGCTGCATAGTAAAGATGATTAGAGTTCACGATTATTGAAGGAAATTTGGGGTGCGACAGGATTTTTGTAGTCATCCTCGTATAATGACAAATTCATCAAAGATAAACGAAGATTCATATTCATAAGTGTCGCATAGCATCTCAAAATGATAACGAAACCAAACTATACATGGAAATCCAAATTCCATTTACATATATTAAAAAATGCTTGGTCGTTCGAGACGTTCGCCATATCAGGCGAAAAAAGAAAACATACAAAATATGTCAAAAAAATATCGACGAGTGTTAGGTTCTATAAAATCATTTCAAAATAAATATATATAGTTAGATTTATACCAGGGAAAAACTTTTGTTATATGAAATGCAATTTCTGTTTACCAAATAGAAATACAACTTTCAAGGTATCAAAGTTCATATACGCGAGCTAGAACTCAGTCATTTTCCGTTCCATCACATTATGAAAAAGTAATTAAATAAACTAAGAAATATCCTTCGGCCTATATAATATATTTCAAGATTTACAAATTAAACATGGAGATTACTGAACGTATAAGTAAAGGTGTATGTATATAGTATATACCTTCAGACCTGGTTGTGCCTATAATATTTCCTGCATCCACGAAAGTGATATGTTGCAAAACACATCTAATTTCCTATTTATTTTGTATATTATTTGATCAAGTTTGTATTCGTTTAGTGTCAGTTTTATTATTTATTTTTTTTATTATTTTATAGGTGTTCGTCGAAAATGAGCTCAAAACGAAAGAATTTTAATCAAAACACGAATACCTGAGAGTATGTGTTCATGGACGTTGGAGCGTAGACGAGAAACTTTGGTCAAGTTAAAAACACCTGAGTCTAGAGCACCAAGTATAATAATAATAATAATAATACTAATAATAATAATAATAATAATAATTATAATAACAATAATAATAATAATAATAATAATAATAATAATAATAAAAATGGACTTGAAGTCCAACTTACTAACTAAAAAGAGCAAAAGACAGAGTAAAAAAGTCAAGCCCAATTGTGATAAAAAAAACCGGGCGCAAGTTTATTATAAAGAAAAAAAAAAAACATTAATCATCTGGGGATAAGTATTATCAATCGGAGAAGTCAACAGCGGCCACAAGGAATATTATCAAAGCATTCAGCAGCTTGAACAAAAAAAGGCTTTTAGAGAGGAAGGTGAAGGCCAGGAAGGCTAGGGTTCAAGATTCAAGCTATGGGTTCGACTATAATAATTTTTGGCTTTATATTTATTTACTTCGTGTTTATAAATATTATTACCATGGCTATATATTATTTTGAACCTATGTTTTTATCTTTTCCATGACTATGAGGAGCTAAACTTTTAGTGCTACTTAGGTATTGATGATGGGTGACAATTGAATAATAGTTTTCGGGTTGGATCTATGTTATGTTTTGGATAATGTTTTGGTAAAGGTTTTCTAATAAGGTTTCTTTTGCATATGCGTGCTTGATATCTGAATATTAATACTTGTTTCGCCTAATTCTACTTTAATTGATTTTGTATCTTTTGATCTAGAGTTTTGTGAGTATCTTAGACTTGGTGTTTTTGATATATTTTGTGGTTGCTAGATGTAGTAAACCCTAGAAACAAGTTAATTAATTATTCGGTAATTTAGCATTCTACCACCTTCGAGACCGAGAGGAGATTAGGTGTCAGCGTGTCTAGCTTGGTAGGTATTCGGGACCGTGGTCTGCACGAGAGTGAGTCACCCCTAGCATGCCTGTTTCGTTAGCATCCTGTGTTAGAAACTTGCTAGAATAACTATCCCTTGCATCCCTTACACATCCCGGATGTATTGTTTCTAAGGGGGCCGAGAGGACATTCAGATTTGGGACACCTTAGCATAGTTTGGAGAGACCGAGAGGTGATCTGAACCCAAGACCGGTGAGTTTACACACTTCCCTAGATTCAGTATTGCGACATGTTGGAGAGTGATTCGCGTTCCGGTGTTGGTCTAGTTTAGTGTATCTTAAGATCCCGGTAGCCAAAACCCATTTATCCAATCCTGAGAGCTATAAGTCAGTCACCTTGATTCTTACCTAGGTAGCAATTTTTTCATTACTTGATCTCATCCAGTTTTACTTGTTCGTTTGCTTTGTTGAGTTGTTCGTATTTTATTTACTTTAATTTTAATTTTTTTAGTAATTAATTAAATCAACATGTAACGACCCTGGCTGACGTGGCCGGGCCGTCGGGTCGGGTGATCGGAGCTACGCAGCGGAATTCGGATAATAACAGTCTTTAGTCTTTTCAGGATCCACGTCATCATATCTGTTGGGTTACCTGAACACTTGTCAAAAATAGTTTCTGTCAACATAAAGTTGGTGAGGTCGTGTATTTTATAAAGTGAATGGCCAATTCATTTATTGATAATTCTTTTATATAAAACATTCTTTTATAAACATTCTTTTATAAACATTCTTTTATAAACATGCTTTACATTTATAATTCTGAAGGGGAATTCTATATAACCAACTCTATTATACATCCATTCAATCATAACCCAATTCTATTATGTGCCATTCCTATTGGTACCACTCTGGTTGTGATAAATACTTGTATCGACTGGTTCCTGCCCTCTAGTTGGTGCAAGAAAGGAAATGGCGGATACCGTCCAGTACTGTCCTCGTTGTTTCTATATATCCCCGTTTCTATTATATTTCTTTATAAATTCTATGAATAATCGTTTATTGTAAAGCAATTCTGGTTTTAATAAATGACATGTATTCCCCCAAAAACACTTAATAAAACAGTAAAAGTGGGGAGTTCACGATACTCACCGATTTGCATTATATCTTCAGCAAATCTTCTTATTATAATTATATGTTCTATATATATGGATACGTTTTACGCGTAAGACTTGTTAGATTGTAATACTTAGGATATATAGCATATATATAATTTATATATATATAGAATCTGATATATATTAGATAGTCCTAAACTCGGGGTTTGGTCTTCCTAGGCAAAAAGAAATAAAGCTGGCCATTACAGCTTGGCACGCGAACCTAAAAGAACTCTAGACACTTCTAAACCCGAGTTTAGTATATCGTTTTATATATCGAATCTTGTATATATAAACATATATATTTTATATATGTTTATTATTCTCTTATTATTATTATCAAGTCCGTACGTTATTCGTATTATATATATAATTCTTATAATTATAATAATCCTCGTCTAGTCCTTGGAACTGGGTTCTATTCCGGGTGTTGACCGAGTCACGGAGTCGACTCGGTAACGACTCTATTTCCTTGATACGGTTAACGGTACCTCGCAATCAACATGATTATATATTAATAACTTATCATTAATCAAATCATATTAACCAATTAACCAAATGGATATATTCTTACCCTAATAATAACCGGACACTTTCTGGGTTATTATCGGAATACGACTGGAAGTTGACCGGGACTCGTTTATCAACTCGACTTCATCTCCGGATTACAACCTATCACAACCCAAATCAGTTAATAATCAAAAGGTAATTATTAGTAACCAATCTATGGTTGATTAGAAGAGCCGATTGAGTGGGTTGAATATTTATAAGGGTGACAGTGGGTTATAAAGGTCCGGTTCATCCAATCTTCGATAACAATATCAAATGGGTTAACTACCGGGTTATCTAGATTTATAATTATAAAGGGTTGGGTTCCGGGTTGGTTAATATCGGCTAATGGAAACAGGAGACAAGAGGGGAAAGGTTTCTTACCGGAGAAGAAAGGGGCGGCGGCCAGGAAGAAGACGCCTACGGCGGCGGTGGTGGTGATGACGGGACAGTGACCGGAGCAGCACGGAGGCGGCAACAGCCGCCATGGCTGTCTGATCAGTGGTGGTGCCCGGAAACAGAGGTGGCAGAAGCCAGCCATGGATTCCGGTCAGTGTTGGTGGTCCGGCGAGAGCTCAGGCGGCCGGAGAGGAGGATGGTTTGCTGCTGTGGTTGTCTGCCTTTACACACTTATGCGTGTGTATATATGTCTGTATAAAGAGAGAGAGGGTAGCGAGAGGTGAGAGGCAGAGACAAGAGAGAAGAGGGGTTTAAATAGGGATTAAAAATAGAGGGGTGTTTGGCCATAGGGATAATTACTGGAACTCGGGGTGTTTGGCAACGAGTATAAATACTAAATAAAAACACTTGGCGGCGTTTTAATTAGCAGGAAAAGAGCGTTTAACCGGGATAATAATAGTCCAATAATTATTATTTTTATATCCGGTTGAAACGGTTAGCCGCGAGATTCGAACTTGACTATTTTATTCCATAATCGGGTGGTTGGGTCCGACCCGACCCGTTTAGGAGATCCGTAACACGTCGGGGTGTTACAATTCTCCCCCCCTTAGGAAATTTCGTCCCCGAAATTTGAGTGATCTTGTCCTTTACACCCTTAATCTATAAGGATGTTACAATTAGAACCAAGATACTTGTCAATGGGACATGATCAGTTTTCGTGGGTTGTGGTTAACTCGATTTTATATCAATCCAAAATTATAACTTATTAGAAACGTCAATCCGTAAGATTACATCTTAATCAGATTTCTAATTACGTTTTAACCTTTCTTGCTATAGTCATATTACTTCAGATACTGAAATTATCTGTATTTTCCTGGTATGACTATTAAAGGTTCTAGGTATAGATTGATATTTTCTATAATATTCTTTTTATCTTTTTCT
Source organism: Ambrosia trifida (assembly GCA_028751855.1). NCBI lineage: Eukaryota > Viridiplantae > Streptophyta > Magnoliopsida > Asterales > Asteraceae > Ambrosia > Ambrosia trifida. Next base: position 88,130,444 of record CM054130.1, on the reverse strand, counting down.
TATTAGGATAAGAAGTAGACTGAATATTATTTCTATATAAAGATTTTGAGATTCTAATCGTTTTTCTTCTGAAAGATTTATAACTTTCAGTAAACATTTCTAGAGTCTCAAATTACTACGATATTCCTCTCGTTTAATATTCGGTTTCAATTACAATGATGGATTCTATTTAGTTCTCAGGAGATAGATACGGAAGTCCCACCATTATAATGACTTGAATGGGATCCGAGCTACTACCGCCCTTATTCGAACGTTAGAATTTATCATCATTGTAATTCCGATTTTTAAAGAGTAGGAATATTTTCTGGTAATTCTCAGATTATTAAACGTATCTTATCCGGATTTTTAAAGGTACCGGAAAAGACTAATTCATTGATGATTGAGATTTCTCTTAATTCATCTATAATAATCTCACTGACTATTTCATTGATGATTAACTGCATTGTATTTAATACATATTATTTGACTTTTCTCATTGTATTATCGTGAAAGAGGTCTTTCACAATTCTACAGTCAATATATGTAACTTTATCTTTATAATCTCGGAATCTACTGGTAACAGTCGTTGTTACGATTCCTTGATTTAAGATTCTTATGGCAATGCTTTGAGTATTCTTTCTCAAAAACATGATTATCATTCGGGATTTCTATACTTATTGTATTAACTATTTCTATAAAATTCTTTCTTATTTCTAATTCGGGACTCGTTGACACTCTCGATTAAATATTCTATATTTTCTTCTTATAGAAATATTCTTTATAAATTCTAGTCGTTCTTCTTACGACTTATATTCTTTTCTATTAATTTCTTTCTATATATATATTTATTTCTGTTGGCATATCGGATGCCTTCTGATAATAATTGGCATTTCGCTTGCCTTCTCGTGTTATCTAGCATTTCCAATGCCTTATCTATTATTATCCAGACATATCGGATGTCTGTTCGAATTGTAATTCTTTTTCATTTCTCGGTTTATATTTTCTTATTTCCAAGCGAATACTGATAGTCATTTATAGTAGGCACTATAAATATATCATTTCGATAATATACCTTTGCTTGGAATAATTCTTTCTTATATATAAATTCGATTAAATTCTATATTATTGGTGTCTGGGAACACATTCCAATAGACTTATATATAGGCATTATATCATATCTTCTTAATCCAACTTATTATAAGCAAAGCTTATTTCGTCGAGATATTCATATACATAATTCTTGCCAAAACAGTGATATCTCAAATTATTTCTCACGACTTTTAATTCGGGACAGGAAATTCGTCATTCCTTGGTCGGAGAGTTTCACTGGAAAAATGAGCATAACTCTATTCATTTTTCGTTTTTATTTCGATCATACCTTGCGAATCTCTACGCGATTCCGCTTGGTATTATTTCTTTTGATAATTCGGTGGATTCTACCGTTCCGGTTTCTGAATCCATAAATTTTATATCCATTATATTTTAAAGATTTAACAATTCTTTCATCACTTCTTATTTATAAATTTCAACTTGGTAACACCTAACCGTTTTACCAATTTGATAGTACAATAACTCACACGAGTTTTTATACAGAAGTGACTGAGAAGACTCTTTCATAGTGTCAATATTCTTACAAAGAATTCCTGTGACTTGGCGGCAAATGTCCGGATATACCTTCTGTAAGGGTCCAGATATCAATTGCCCCGGGAATTGCACAGGGAATATACACTATCTTTGGTTGGCAATTAAAACCAATAAATTGATTCATAGAATTTAACCAATCGATGGTTTATATTCTGCAAATATTTTCTTAGTCGTATTCACAAAGGAATTTCAACTAGATTGCCAGTTTTGTGGTCGTATTCTCCACATACAATATGCTGATAGTTCGGATTCATATTTCTTTTCTTATTATTTCTCTTAATATGTTCGTGACTCAGACATACTGTGATCTTGATAAACTCTTACTCGAATGTTCCTGTGCCTGTGACATTCGTAATTATGTCGCGATCATAATTACTATTTCACCTCACCTAACATTCCAGTATTTGTTTATTTTAATCACAATAGGTATGTGTCCTTCACATATTATTCTAATATTCTGTTCTTTATTTTCTCTTAGATTATATATTCTGGAAAGAAACATATTGATATAAGTCTAACGAAGTAGACTGTCAATCATTCAAGAATTTTGTTCGCGTCAAAGGATATTCAATATAACAATCCAATCTTCTTAATATCCTTGACTTATTCAAGTCGTCGGATTAAGATGGTAGTTATATTTCCGTATAATCGATCGAATAGGAATTCGATTTCTTTAGAGTTCAAGTAATTTCGTCGCATGAGTTCGGGATAATGATATTTCCGTTCGAAATATTATTTAACTTTGGGAAGAATCGATGATAATACTTATCGGGAATTTTCATCTACACACGAAGATAGATTTATATTATTAATCGTAATATATAATAATCGTGGTTATATCGAGATAAAATATCAAAGAAATTATACAATCAAATATAATTACAAAATCGTGTCGAAAATACTTTTAACTTATATACGGATATAAATTCAATAAAAATCTTTTACGAAAATGATACGAACTAGAAAGTGAAATGGGTTCGAGCAAATAATATGGCCGTAGTATATAAAAACTTTTTAGGGAAATTTTATAATAATAATACTGGTTTGAGTTTCGTAATGATATTTATTTTCTTGAAAATAATAACTATTTAGAAAGAGTCACGGTAAAATTTTTTTTTCATAATGTCGGAATTCTTTAAAATTTAATAAACACATTTCTTATTACAGATTGATAAAATAATTGGATTTCTTTAAAATATTAAGATCAAATTTTTAAGGTTAAACGGATAAATTTGGATAAAACCTGATATAGATTCTGGGGTTTTCAAAAATTATTAAATAAAATAAGTTAACAGATTTTTCTAAATTTTATAAATTAACTAAAGCGTTTATTTAAAATTTTGAACGGAAGGGTGTTTATATATATTTTTACTTAAAACTAAAATACTCGATTCTATATACAATATAAATGAATAAGTATAAAATTAATAAATTTCATAATTATACCAAAAAGATTTAAAACATTTTAAATAATCGCGAAATATATTTAATTTTTAATAATCGAAGAAAATTCTTTGAAAACACGATATTTATATGTTTCTAGTATATCAAATTTTTATAAAATTTCGGAATTTACGGGGTGAAATAATATTTCTTGAAACTCGAGCATAGGAATGTTCAAGTTGGCGCGTATATTTGTATTTTATTTATAATTACCGAAATAACCGTGAGGTTAACGATCTAAATGATTACTGAGACTGGAATAATTCAATAAACTTATACGAAGTTTTCTTGAATTAAGATGAATAGTTTATGTTTTATATTCTATATATTTTTCTATATCCACATATATACTTTTTATAACTTCGTCATTTCTTATTTATATCAAGATTTATTTTATGATTTCTATTAATATATCTGGTTTCCGTTCTGTATATATTCTCATTTCTTGTAGCCTTAATATCCTGTAAGATTTCCCAGAAATTAAATGTGCATATAAATTCACAACTGTGTACATAATTGTCAATTTATCCCACATAATTATTCTAGTAATATCCTGTGGTGGATTCATTCTGATTTCTAATATACGGTTATGGTTCTCACCAACTTTATAATGATTTGACATTTAGGTACCCAAAAATTTACTCGACTGGTATTTTCTTTACTAATCCTGATATCCTAAATATTTCTAATTTATTTTTCTAAGCAACATTTCTTTTTAGAAAAATATTCTGGTAGATCCCGGATGACTAAAGACTTCAAAACTGTTATTAAGCGCGGCTCTGATACCACCTGTAACGACCCTGGCTGACGTGGCCGGGCCGTCAGGTCGGGTGATCGGAGCTACGCAGCGGAATTCGGATAATAACAGTCTTTAGTCTTTTCAGGATCCACGTCATCATATCTGTTGGGTTACCTGAACACTTGTCAAAAATAGTTTCTGTCAACATAAAGTTGGTGAGGTCGTGTATTTTATAAAGTGAATGGCCAATTCATTTATTGATAATTCTTTTATATAAAACATTCTTTTATAAACATTCTTTTATAAACATTCTTTTATAAACATGCTTTACATTTATAATTCTGAAGGGGAATTCTATATAACCAACTCTATTATACATCCATTCAATCATAACCCAATTCTATTATGTGCCATTCCTATTGGTACCACTCTGGTTGTGATAAATACTTGTATCGACTGGTTCCTGCCCTCTAGTTGGTGCAAGAAAGGAAATGGCGGATACCGTCCAGTACTGTCCTCGTTGTTTCTATATATCCCCGTTTCTATTATATTTCTTTATAAATTCTATGAATAATCGTTTATTGTAAAGCAATTCTGGTTTTAATAAATGACATGTATTCCCCCAAAAACACTTAATAAAACAGTAAAAGTGGGGAGTTCACGATACTCACCGATTTGCATTATATCTTCAGCAAATCTTCTTATTATAATTATATGTTCTATATATATGGATACGTTTTACGCGTAAGACTTGTTAGATTGTAATACTTAGGATATATAGCATATATATAATTTATATATATATAGAATCTGATATATATTAGATAGTCCTAAACTCGGGGTTTGGTCTTCCTAGGCAAAAAGAAATAAAGCTGGCCATTACAGCTTGGCACGCGAACCTAAAAGAACTCTAGACACTTCTAAACCCGAGTTTAGTATATCGTTTTATATATCGAATCTTGTATATATAAACATATATATTTTATATATGTTTATTATTCTCTTATTATTATTATCAAGTCCGTACGTTATTCGTATTATATATATAATTCTTGTAATTATAATAATCCTCGTCTAGTCCTTGGAACTGGGTTCTATTCCGGGTGTTGACCGAGTCACGGAGTCGACTCGGTAACGACTCTATTTCCTTGATACGGTTAACGGTACCTCGCAATCAACATGATTATATATTAATAACTTATCATTAATCAAATCATATTAACCAATTAACCAAATGGATATATTCTTACCCTAATAATAACCGGACACTTTCCGGGTTATTATCGGAATACGACTGGAAGTTGACCGGGACTCGTTTATCAACTCGACTTCATCTCCGGATTACAACCTATCACAACCCAAATCAGTTAATAATCAAAAGGTAATTATTAGTAACCAATCTATGGTTGATTAGAAGAGCCGATTGAGTGGGTTGAATATTTATAAGGGTGACAGTGGGTTATAAAGGTCCGGTTCATCCAATCTTCGATAACAATATCAAATGGGTTAACTACCGGGTTATCTAGATTTATAATTATAAAGGGTTGGGTTCCGGGTTGGTTAATATCGGCTAATGGAAACAGGAGACAAGAGGGGAAAGGTTTCTTACCGGAGAAGAAAGGGGCGGCGGCCAGGAAGAAGACGACTACGGCGGCGGTGGTGGTGATGACGGGACAGTGACCGGAGCAGCACGGAGGCGGCAACAGCCGCCATGGCTGTCTGATCAGTGGTGGTGCCCGGAAACAGAGGCGGCAGAAGCCAGCCATGGATTCCGGTCAGTGTTGGTGGTCCGGCGAGAGCTCAGGCGGCCGGAGAGGAGGATGGTTTGCTGCTGTGGTTGTCTGCCTTTACACACTTATGCGTGTGTATATATGTCTGTATAAAGAGAGAGAGGGTAGCGAGAGGTGAGAGGCAGAGACAAGAGAGAAGAGGGGTTTAAATAGGGATTAAAAATAGAGGGGTGTTTGGCCATAGGGATAATTACTGGAACTCGGGGTGTTTGGCAACGAGTATAAATACTAAATAAAAACACTTGGCGGCGTTTTAATTAGCAGGAAAAGAGCGTTTAACCGGGATAATAATAGTCCAATAATTATTATTTTTATATCCGGTTGAAACGGTTAGCCGCGAGATTCGAACTTGACTATTTTATTCCATAATCGGGTGGTTGGGTCCGACCCGACCCGTTTAGGAGATCCGTAACACGTCGGGGTGTTACAATTCTCCCCCCCTTAGGAAATTTCGTCCCCGAAATTTGAGTGATCTTGTCCTTTACACCCTTAATCTATAAGGATGTTACAATTAGAACCAAGATACTTGTCAATGGGACATGATCAGTTTTCGTGGGTTGTGGTTAACTCGATTTTATATCAATCCAAAATTATAACTTATTAGAAACGTCAATCCGTAAGATTACATCTTAATCAGATTTCTAATTACGTTTTAACCTTTCTTGCTATAGTCATATTACTTCAGATACTGAAATTATCTGTATTTTCCTGGTATGACTATTAAAGGTTCTAGGTATAGATTGATATTTTCTATAATATTCTTTTTATCTTTTTCTTATTAGGATAAGAAGTAGACTGAATATTATTTCTATATAAAGATTTTGAGATTCTAATCGTTTTTCTTCTGAAAGATTTATAACTTTCAGTAAACATTTCTAGAGTCTCAAATTACTACGATATTCCTCTCGTTTAATATTCGGTTTCAATTACAATGATGGATTCTATTTAGTTCTCAGGAGATAGATACGGAAGTCCCACCATTATAATGACTTGAATGGGATCCGAGCTACTACCGCCCTTATTCGAACGTTAGAATTTATCATCATTGTAATTCCGATTTTTAAAGAGTAGGAATATTTTCTGGTAATTCTCAGATTATTAAACGTATCTTATCCGGATTTTTAAAGGTACCGGAAAAGACTAATTCATTGATGATTGAGATTTCTCTTAATTCATCTATAATAATCTCACTGACTATTTCATTGATGATTAACTGCATTGTATTTAATACATATTATTTGACTTTTCTCATTGTATTATCGTGAAAGAGGTCTTTCACAATTCTACAGTCAATATATGTAACTTTATCTTTATAATCTCGGAATCTACTGGTAACAGTCGTTGTTACGATTCCTTGATTTAAGATTCTTATGGCAATGCTTTGAGTATTCTTTCTCAAAAACATGATTATCATTCGGGATTTCTATACTTATTGTATTAACTATTTCTATAAAATTCTTTCTTATTTCTAATTCGGGACTCGTTGACACTCTCGATTAAATATTCTATATTTTCTTCTTATAGAAATATTCTTTATAAATTCTAGTCGTTCTTCTTACGACTTATATTCTTTTCTATTAATTTCTTTCTATATATATATTTATTTCTGTTGGCATATCGGATGCCTTCTGATAATAATTGGCATTTCGCTTGCCTTCTCGTGTTATCTAGCATTTCCAATGCCTTATCTATTATTATCCAGACATATCGGATGTCTGTTCGAATTGTAATTCTTTTTCATTTCTCGGTTTATATTTTCTTATTTCCAAGCGAATACTGATAGTCATTTATAGTAGGCACTATAAATATATCATTTCGATAATATACCTTTACACACTTATGCGTGTGTATATATGTCTGTATAAAGAGAGAGAGGGTAGCGAGAGGTGAGAGGCAGAGACAAGAGAGAAGAGGGGTTTAAATAGGGATTAAAAATAGAGGGGTGTTTGGCCATAGGGATAATTACTGGAACTCGGGGTGTTTGGCAACGAGTATAAATACTAAATAAAAACACTTGGCGGCGTTTTAATTAGCAGGAAAAGAGCGTTTAACCGGGATAATAATAGTCCAATAATTATTATTTTTATATCCGGTTGAAACGGTTAGCCGCGAGATTCGAACTTGACTATTTTATTCCATAATCGGGTGGTTGGGTCCGACCCGACCCGTTTAGGAGATCCGTAACACGTCGGGGTGTTACACAACATCACTTTAATTTATTAGACTAGGACTCGACGAAAGCTTAGTACCGAGAGCTGCTACTACTGTGTCCACGGTTCGATACTCGGATTTATTTGCTTTACTACTATCGACCGGTACACTTGCCGGTAGTGTGTGGTTTAGTAGGTATTTCCCATTTAAAACTTGTTTTGAAATTAATTGGACTTAAAATATATTTATCACACATTTCACGCATCAAGTTTTTTGCGCCGTTGCCGGGGACATAGTGCGCCTTCGATGACGACCCGAGTCGGGGATCTAGTCATTTTATTGCTTTCTTAGTTTGGTAGATTTTATTTTTTTTATTTTATAAAAATAAAAAAAAGAATATTTTTGTTTATTTGCTATTTGTTTTCCTTATTCTAGTATAGTTTTTAGTTTCTTTGTGTGTATAGGAAGTACCCCGTTGAAATCCTAGAACATTTTGCCTACCAGATAGATCACATAAAAATGGCTGCACGTAGGACTGTCGTTGAACAGATCAGCATTACACCCACTCACATTTGGTCCAGTATTACACTACCCACTGTTGAGTCGAACAACTGGACCATTGAACCCACTCTAATCAACACCATATATCATTTAGTTCAGTTTCACGGTATGCGTGATGAAGACCCATATGGCCATTAAAACTAGATTTGGTAGAGTCTGTAGCACCTTCCAGCTTAATGGTGTCATTGATGACGCCATTCGTTTCCGTCTGTTCCTATTCTCACTTACTGATCAGGCCCTCACATGGCTGGACTCCCTCCCACAGGGAGCCATCACCTCTTGGACTGATCTTCAGACAAAATTCCTGCAGAAGTATTTTCCCGTTGCTAAAACTGCTCATCTTAAAAATCTTATCTATGCCTTTACTAAGCAGTCAGGGGAGTCTTTCTATGAGACATGAGACAAATTCAAGGCACTTCTGAATAAGTGCCCTTATCACGGTCTTGAGGACCGGAGAGTCGTGGAGAAATTCTATACTGGAGTTTTTGAAGCGACCAAAAGACTTCTCGACTCTACAGCAGGCGGTAATATGATGAAAATCAAAACCGTTGCTGAGTGCCTTGAGATGATTGAGGACCTACCCACTAGCACCTATATCGAGCCTAGTTTTGGGGGTGTTACTGCTGCCCCTAAGAGTATACATTCTGTTGAGAGTAGCATTGCACTAGCCGCCCAGGTAGAATCTTTAGCTAAGGTCATGAAGGATATTCAGGTTAAGATTAGTGCTAAGTGCGAGATTTGTAGAGGGGGTCATGAGACCATAGATTGCCACGTAGGTCCCAGTGAGGAGCTGAACTATATCCATAATTCTTATCAAGTCCAAAGTTACAACTCAGGATGGCAGAGTTTAGGAGATCCTAAGTCTGAGATTAGTGATTTAATAAAGAAAAATGAAGAGAATCAAGCTAGGACGAATAAACTCCTAGAGACCATAGTGATGCAGCGTGAGACCCGTTATCAGGAACAAGAAAAGAAAAATCAAGAATTGAGATGTTATTTAGGAATTAGGGGTCCACGCTTCAGAGTTTAGAGAGGGTCATAGGAGAGTTAGTTGGTAAGATGACCAGGAATTCGACAGATGTTCAGGTGAATGCGGTGTTCACCGAAAGTGGGAAGAGCACGGGAGTTGATCACCCGGTGTCGAGAGAGAGTGAGGTAGTTGAGGAGGAGAGTGTCAATGAGGAGATTAGTGTAGTCTCCGGGCAAGGTGCACCCTACTAGGCTAGACCCAGCAAGTACCGCACAGCCCAAAAGTTGGTTAAAGGAGAAACAGTCTGAGGGGGAGCCCAAAAAGGTTTATGTTCCACCTGCCCCTTATGAACCAATACCGCCCTATCCTGGTAGATTGAATAAGAGTGAGAACTTAGAGCAATATAGGCACTTCATTGTTGTTCGTAGAGATATGCCTAAGTATGGGAAGTTCTTGAGGGAGATGTTGTCTCGCAAGGATGTGAGCGAAAGATTTTGACTAAAACAGGATTAATTGATCATACAAGTTACAAAACCAGGTGCGGAAACCCTAGCTTTGAACAAACTGATAAAAACTCAAATCAAAACACAATCAATATCATTTTCAAAGGTTTTCATAGATTAACTTTTGCATAAACTTGATTACAATCATAATTCGGTTAATCTAGATCAATAACAGACACTTTCAATCTAACTTGGAACCTGACCTCAAAACACACACAACTAATAACTCTCCGTCACTCAAAAACTCACAAAATCTATTTATAATGTCTGCACATTCGCCCAGTAGAGATGGTCGAATGTGGACTTCTTCCACATTCGCCCACACTAGGGTACGAATGTGTTGTCTTGAACAGCATCAATCTACCTTCGCCCAGTATGTCTTCACCTTCGCCCATAATCATCTACATTCGCCCACATTTCCACTTTCAACCCATCAGCAAAACTTTTAACACATGTTAACTTTGTAGATCCAATCACTAGTCGCACTTCGTGCATCTACAAACTCCCCCTCGACTATTGATTGGATCGATCTCTGATTATCTGAACCTTCGACATTTTGTACCGGATCGCTAGCTAGGGACATACATGAATAATGCACTAACTATCTCCCCCTTGGACCTAGCTAGTGATGTACCAAATCAGAAAACTGTTAATTTTTCAAGTCTTGCAATCACCATCTTGAACGAATTGAAAACTTTCCATTTTCATGCACATTTGTGTCGAAGTACTTGTCTATCTCTGCAGTAAGCTTCGAAATCTTAGACAGACTCAAGAAATCATGGCTTTGCCATTTGTTGGTCCAGAGATGAAGACAAAAATCAATCTTGAATTCTTCGATCTTCAGTCTTTTCTTTAACAAACTCTGACTGGTTTCTGTTGTTCTGGTGATCTAGATGTTCAGGATTAGGTCTTTTTCAGTTACACACTTTGTCGATGAATCTTGAGCAGTGCACCTGTTGTGTTTGATTCTGCAGAAAAATTTACTAAAAACTGCACAAACTACAACCAGCGTTAGACACGACAAAACTCTCGGAAGTACTCATCACATTCCTTTTGACCCTCAATAGTTCTCCCCCTGAACTATTAAACATTTTTAATATGCACCAGAAACTTGAAAATCTGTAGTCCTTTTCAACTTTTAAGTATCTGAGTATTCGCATTAAGTATCCCATCATCGGTTATCGAAAATAAAGTAGAAACAAAATATTTTGATTTTTTAAATTTTATGCTAAAACACACCAAAAATCTTTTTGAATTTTCAAATGGAATTGCATAAAAGTAAACTGAACATATTTTTGCGAATTTTCCGGTAAGAGGATCATATCAGTATTTGAACAGTCAGTCAAAACTCTTTTTGATCAATTTTCTGTTTTTGACATTGAGCATCCTACAATCATTACCAGTATGTTTGTCCACTTAAACTCAAAATCATTATTCATTGTTCAGCACTTCAGATACATTATGGTAATATTAGATACTGAAAAATCTATGGTCCCTGCACACGTGACACATTCCCGTATCAAGAATTGCACAAAGTTTCATCGTAACGTGTGATTATATTGTAGTTATCCGTTAGTTACAAGGTATGAGGCACAGCGGTGACAGGTCAGCAAATTAATGCTTCAAAGCGACTTATGCACTCAACCAGGGTGAGGACTAATATCATACATGATTTTCATCATAGTACTGATACGATGTATTAGATAATCTTTGATTATCATCACACATGTTAAGTTCCTCATTCGGTAACTTATGGTTTTGTCATTAAAGATCTTTTATTAAGATACCCTAACTGATCTAGGTCCGTAAATCAATACGACAGAAGATCAGTTAGGCTATCCCAAGATAACTTTCAATATAACAACCCAAAACCTCCGATTTTGGCAATCTGTCAAACGAAATTTCGGTACTAAGACCATATGTCAATGAAACGTTGATCCACATGATTATCAGTTAATGTTTTTTTAGGTTTATATCACCATGCTGAACTTTAAACTTTGATTTCAAGCCTACCAATATATAATTGTAGTGGCTACTAATGTTTATCAATACATTTTGTTTTCAGAGTAATCTGACAGTTCACTAATGTACTATCATCTCCTCTTTTTCTCCGGGAAAACTCATTTTTGATTTTCTAATTTTTATTTTGATTTTTCTGAAATTTTTCTCCCCCTAAAAATCTAAAAATAAGCATATTTTTGGATTTTTAAACTTTTTGAAGAAAAACAAAATAAAATGATATCCGATGCGGTTTACTCATTGATTTTCAAAAAACATTTTCCACTCAGATTACTTGACTCACTTTGTTCTTTCAACTAGTAAAACCATTGGCAAAGATAAGAGAGTCGTTTTGTCGCATCTGTTGTAGAAATCCAAAACCTGAAAGCAATTGCATGAAATTGCAACTTTTTCTGACTTCACAGGTTGGAGACAGACTACAAACACTCTCCTCTCTGTTGAAATCATGTTTTCCTTCTTCAATAACCCTTCCTTGACCTTCACCTCTCCAATAAATAGTGTGTATACAGATGCTCCACTATCAACTATCAAAGAATAGCTAATAGGTCTGTCTGGAACAATCTGCACACTTATTAAACAATTAGCATGAGAGAGGCACCCATCCCTTCACAATGATGGGTCGTCCAAGGTCATCAATCCTCGGAACATCAATCCATTCTCCTTTTGAAAAATCAATTGATTTTTCAATGGATTGATTTGAAGTAGAAATTGCTATTGATTTAGAAAGTGCTTTGGGTTTCCAAACACGTTCAAAGTTTATTTTAGATTTTGTTGAAATTGTTTTGATTTTTGACTTTTCAGATTTCTTATTTGAAACCTGCTTCTGAACTTTGTTTGGAATCTTCTCAGACTTAACTGATGAAGACCTAGGTTTAGAGTTATTCTTAGGCTTAGCCTTCGAACTCCCCCTTACCTCAGCAACCCGTCCACAATCTCCATTTTTATTCAAGGCAATTTTGTTACGATTGTCATACACAACCTGTTTCCCCTTTTGCTTCTTGATTGGTTTTGGGGATACAGGCTTTCTGACATTGCCTGAATTTCTAGCAAATTTCACTTCGGTCTTTTTCTGTTTAACATACGGACAGTAAGCAACTAAATGCCCACACTCTCCGCAGTTATAACAAGACCTATACTCTTCAAAATCACATGCATACCCGTCATCCCAATACCAATAGGGACAATGAGCTGCAATATGACCAACTTCACCACATTCAAAACAGCTTCTCCGTTCAACATAACCATGAGAATACTGTGGTGAGTTGTTTCCCCAATAACCATCAAATTGAGAGTTATATGAATAATCATAATAGTCATATGATCTAGATGAAAAATTTCTTGAATTCTTTTGATAAGAATTTTTTATCTGATCATTTCCTTTCGATTTGTTTGGTTTTGGTCCCTTTACTTTAGGACCATTCTTATTTTCAACATTTTTCTTTTGATCCTCTTTATTCGATATTCTCAATTAGAAAATCTTTGTTGAAAATCAATTTGTCATGTCCTTCCAACATGTAGGATCCTTCAACTCCTTCAGGAAAACTGAATATGGGTTTTTCTTCAGATTCAGATTCTGAAGTTGTTTCAACATTTTCAGTTTTCTGTTCAAACATTTGTTTCACTTCAGAATCAGAATTAACAACGCAAGGTGTTGTGATTTCCAACTCTGATGTGGAAGTATTCTTTGAAACACTTTTATTCATTTCTAACATTTCTTTCTTTAAAGATTCAATTTTATTTAACAAATCTTTTTCATTCTTTTCAAAAACTTTAATTTGGTTTTTACAATTTTCTAGTTCATTTGCTAGTTTCTGTTTGTCCTCAATAAGTGTCATCAATTCACAATTCAACTTGACACATTTAGAACAACTAGCACTTACCTCATCATCTGATTTATTACCATTATCAGATTTTGCATCACCATTTGAAATATCACTCTGTTCTGATTTACTTTGTTCTGAACTCGTATCAGAACTCAAATCACTCTTTGACAATTCACTGGAATCATCATGTCTCATTTGTTTGACTAAACATACAACATTCCTATGAACACCTTCTCTGTTAGCACACTTGTTAACATGTACCATTTCATCAGTTGGTTTCGGTGTCATTTGAAATCCCCAAATGTTGTCAACTTGAGAATTTTGTCTCTGTAATTGTTGTCGCTTTCTTTCAGCTTCTACTAGAGCTTTGATCTCCTCATCCGTTCTACATACGGCCATGTAATTAATCATTTTTCCAACAAAAATATCTCAAAAATTTTCTAAAATCAGGTCGAAATTTTTAGGCACTAAATTCTACGTTCGCCCCTGATAATTCTACTTTCGCCCCTTTTGATTCCACGTTCGTCCAAAAGTATCAGCCGAATGTAGAATAAACACCAGAATGTAGAATATCAAGACTCAAGTTCCACGTTCGCCCAAAAATGTCTACGTTCGACCACTTCTATTCCACGTTCGCCCAAAAATTTTCAGGTTCGCCCACTACAGTGTCAGGTTCGACCACTTAGGTTCCAGGTTCGCCCATTTCAGGTTTGAAAAACGGTTACACTTTGAAAAACGGTTATTTTGATCTCTGATTTTCAAAAGTTTGTGGATTTGAATGATCTTAATCAGGTTTTGATTCGGAATTGATTTGGAACAACTTTAATTCTTGGAATTTTAGATTTTATCCACAAAATCAACTTCAAATCAATCAAAAACACTCAAAAACCATTTTCATTCAAAACAGATGTATTTTGATCAAAATTAGGTCCAAATCAGCTCTGAGTTTATCAAATTTGTTGTTGTATGATCCGTATAGCTCTGATACCACTTTGTGAGCGAAAGATTTTGACTAAAACAGGATTAATTGATCATACAAGTTACAAAACCAGGTGCGGAAACCCTAGCTTTGAACAAACTGATAAAAACTCAAATCAAAACACAATCAATATCATTTTCAAAGGTTTTCATAGATTAACTTTTGCATAAACTTGATTACAATCATAATTCGGTTAATCTAGATCAATAACAGACACTTTCAATCTAACCTGGAACCTGACCTCAAAACACACACAACTAATAACTCTCCGTCACTCAAAAACTCACAAAATCTATTTATAATGTCTGCACATTCGCCCGGTAGAGATGGTCGAATGTGGACTTCTTCCACATTCGCCCACACTAGGGTACGAATGTGTTGTCTTGAACAGCTTCAATCTACCTTCGCCTAGTATGTCTTCACCTTCGCCCATAATCATCTACATTCGCCCACATTTCCACTTTCAACCCATCAGCAAAACTTTTAACACATGTTAACTTTGTAGATCCAATCACTAGTCGCACTTCGTGCATCTACAAACTCCCCCTCGACTATTGATTGGATCGATCTCTGATTATCTGAACCTTCGACATTTTGTACCGGATCGCTAGCTAGGGACATACATGAATAATGCACTAATAAAGGAGAAGTTGAAAGAACTTTCCCATGTCACTCTGAGTGAGGAGTGTTCGGCTGTCGTTCTTAATAAACTACCCGCGAAGTTGACTGATCCCGGGAGTTTCACTATCCCTTGTCAGATAGGTGGTTTGACAGTTAGGAACGCGCTCGCTGATTTAGGTGTTAGCATTAATCTCATGCCCCATTCCATGTTTAAAAGATTAGATCTTGGGGAGTTGAATCCAACTAGGATGTGCTTAAAGTTGGCTGATAAATCTGTGAAGTACCCTATGGGCATTCTAGAGAATTTGCTAGTAAGGGTGGATAGCTTCGTGTTTCCCGTTGATTTTGTCGTACTTGATATACGGGAGGACAAGCGTGTGCCGTTGATCTTAGGACGACCCTTCTTACACGCCGCAAAGGCATTGATCGATGTCTCGGATGGCCGGATTACATTGCGTGTAGGGGACGA
This sequence comes from Ambrosia trifida, assembly GCA_028751855.1. Classification (NCBI taxonomy): domain Eukaryota; kingdom Viridiplantae; phylum Streptophyta; class Magnoliopsida; order Asterales; family Asteraceae; genus Ambrosia; species Ambrosia trifida. The sequence continues at coordinate 88,114,753 of CM054130.1, read as the reverse complement.
GTCCATCACTTTTGGTGTTAACAAGTATTGGGAGAGTATGAGTAGTCAGGTCGAATCTGTGTGCTTTCTTGGCACTTTCATGTCACATGTCGACCGTTGCATTGACTACATCTGTGGAGCAGACTTATTAGATAGGCGGCACCAAACATAAGAGAGGCAGGAGGTAGAGATAGAGACTGTATTCCCCGTGGAGCATGATCCGGGCTGTGCAGCCGGTGAGCCTCCTTATAGGTTAGAGGTAGTTAAGGTTGTTAAGAGTTCCGAGGAGGTGATGGATGAGCCCTCGATTCATATTTTGCTGTCTTGCGAGTATGAGAGTGAGCACCAGATAGATGAGGAGGATAAGTCACTCTTTAAATTAAGCCTTGAGGTAGTGAATAAATCTAAGTGTGGGGATATGATCCTGATTCACCACTCGCATTTAAGAATATTTTCTGGCGAACCTAGATTTAGGTGGAAAAGAACGTGCCTTGGGAGAGATAACATAAGTGGGACGATTGATTTACATGAGGATGGTGCAGGTATCCTCGTTGATCCAGGTTAGAGTGCTTGATAAGAATAGGATCATACGGGTGAAAACCCCAAATCTGTAGAGTTTGTATATATTTATTTTTTGTGTTTATTTTGTCTGTTTGCATTTGTGCATTTTTGTTTCATCTTATGTTTGTTAGATATTATGCTTGTCTTTTACATGGAGATATTTCATCCATACGAGGTTTGAGGTTGGTTTTATTTTCTCTATACAAAAAAAAAAAAAAAAAAAAAAAAACCATTCAAAAAAAGCCACATAACCTCCACCATTATCATTATCATTATCACCCGCCCTTGACCACCACCATGCTGATCCAGGTAAGTTGTCCTCGCTTTCTTTTATTTTATTCTATTTCGTGTAATTGAGTCTTGTATTTTAATTTAATTGAGTCAGTTTTGTTTTATTTTCATTTAGTCGAGTCTGTGGGATTGCCTTGGCCCTTTTTCAATGCTGGACCCCCCTCGCCCGTACTCAATCTCTATTCGGATGGGTCGATCTTAAAATTATTTTTGTAAACTGGCATCTCACTTGTCATTGAGTCATTTAACTTTCACTTTCTTTTTAGTTTATTTTTGCAGTATTCTGACTATGGCCGCGAAGGAAATGCTATACAGCTGTAGATGATGGACGGACATAACACTTTCTGTGAGTTATCGCCATATATTCCAGGGGAGTTCGTTCCATTTATTTTGTTGTTATATATTTAGTTTGTTTCTACTTTATTTTTGCATTTTTATTTTTAGTTTACGTTGTATCCTGGAGCACATTGAGGACATTGTGCCTTTCTAATTGTGGGGATGGGAGACTTCGTCTTTATTTTGCTTAGTTGTAGGTTGAGTCAAAAAAAAAAAAAACAAAAATAAAAAAAAATTGAAAAAGAAAGAAAGAAAATGTCCCTGATTTCTTGTGCATTTTATGTGGAAAATGATAGTAAAATTGAGATTTTTGGTTTTCAAAATATTATATATATGAGAAAATAAATAGATTGAAAGCGTGTTTGCTTAAGATGTGTCGGTAGGCCCAGCTAGCTTTGAAAGGTCCTAGGATTGTTCTTAATATACCTTAATAAATCATGAAATCTTGTGGGTTCTCATCTTAGGATAAACGGTAGAACTGAAACCACTGATAGTAATTAGAGGTACCACTGTAGGTTTAAAGCCCATATGTATTATTAATTAAAGAGAAAATTACAAAGATTGTCCTTTAGTTTTACCCAAAATCGCATCCTATGTCCTTTTTTCGAATTTTTGACAACTTATGTCCTTTGTTTTATACATTTGTTGCACTGTTTGTCCTTTAAGCCAAACCCCGTTAAAAAAGTCTGTTAAGTCGATCACGTGCCCCTCATGTGAGGGGCAATCCTGTCTTTTCACCCTCAAAAGGACAATCTGTGCAATTTCATGTATAACTAAAGGAAAATCTGTGTAATTCTCTCTAATAATAATAATAATAATAATAATAATAATAGGAAAATTAATAAAAATAAATGTTTTCTGAACCAAAAACTTTTATTTAGGTTCAAGATCCTTAAAAATAATTTTCCAGAAAATTTGGGATTTAAATCATTAAAAATGAATTTTTAATCAATTATTTATGATTAAAACTATTTAAATTAATAAAAGTATGAAAATAATTTATTTTCCAGAAAATTTTTATGTGATAATTTTATTTATGGTTTCAAGATGTTACTCCTAAATTTTTATAATTTTTGGGCAAAAGATGGATTTATTATAAATATTTTAAGATATCAAGTATTTATATATAAATATTATATATAAACAAACTAAAAAAAATATATAAAAATGATCAAACCCGCCCCAAAGGGGGTTTGAACCTGTGTCCTCTCAGCAGTAACACAACCCTGTGACCACTACTCCACAATTATATTTGTGTTTCTATTTGAAAGATTAAATATTTATCTAAAAAGCTAGTTTCATCTTCTTCCCCAAATATAACATAAACCCTAACCCTAATCCCCAAATCCAATAACCCGATTAAGGCTCGATAAACGTCCTGTAATAGAGGGGTTTTAATCTATGAAGGCCGAAATACATGATGCAAATAACAATTTGAACTTACAACTCGCTTTGGACTCGAAAATGATAATGCAAAAGCCGAAACTTGTAGGTTCGATTAGAGGCCTTTCTGTTCGTTCAATACGTGATTTTTTTTGTGGGTTTGTGATGTGTAACAGGGAAACAAATGTTCGAAGTACCAGATTATATAGTTGTTAAGTGAAACATGGCCACGAATTAAACCCATCTCGACGGTTACACCATGAGTCTTAAAGATCGATTTTATAGCATAATTAACCGGTTTTAATGCACCATAAAGGCCACGAAATAATTAAGAGTGATGGAGAAACGGACTAGTAGCATTAAATCGAGTTAGATGATTATAATAAGCGAGATTGGGTTTGCCGGATTTTAATTCCGGTGACCGGAATTCCGGTCGGAAATCAGGAAGGAGGGAAGGAAAACACGTTTTTTTTTTAAACTTTGACATCTTGGCAAGAATGGTCCCTCTAGTTTATACTTGATATATTATGCACAGATTGTCCTTTTGAGGGTGAAAAGACAGGATTGCCCCTCACATGAGGGGCACATGACCAACTTAACTGAGTTATTTAACTTGGTTTGGCTTAAAGGACATAGGATGTAACAACTATATAAAACAAAGGACATGAGGAGTCAAAAATTCGAAAAAAGGACATAGGATGCAATTTTAGGTATAACTAAAGGACAATCTGTGTAATTTTCTCTTAATTAAATGACACACTTGATCCTTTTTATGAGAATAAATCCGGTGAAAAGTGGCGCTCAAAAAAAATCCACATGTCCATCAATTGAGCTAGACCAAAAAAAAAAAACTGAAGCCTCTGATCGAAACTCCCTCGAGGTCAAGTTGAAAAAAAAATACCGAAGCTCATGCTGTCGCTCTTAGGGATAGTGACTCTGATTGAGACAACCTCTGGGTTAGGTATGAAAAAAATGTGTCTAAGCTCATAAACTTCATCCATCATCCATCATAAATTTAATTTCTAATACATTAGGGAGTTTAGTTTGCAGTGGTTGATAAATCTATATGGTTTAATCCTTGCTTCGAAAGCTTGAGGTGGGATTAGGTGAAGCTGGATATCTTGAGTGTGAGACCCATAGATTGATTGTAATAATATGAACTTAATTGCTTTACATGATTGGGGCCTGATTAGCTAGTGGTTGGGTTTAGGCGGACAACAATACCGACAGTTTTGGTTGATGCGTAATTAAATCTTAATTAATGAACCTAAAAGTTTTCGAAACCAAGAATTCTAATTATGATTCCATTGCAGTCTTTTTCAGGGACGAAAAAGGTTTAAGTGTGGGGATGTTTGATGTGTTGCAAAACACATCTAATTTACTATGTATTTTGTATATTATTTGATCAAGTTTGTATTCGTTTCGTGTCAGTTTTATTATTTATTTATTTATTTTATTATTTTATAGGTGTTCGTGGAAAATGAAGTCAAAACGAAAGAATTTTAATCAAAACACGAATACTTGAGAGTATGTGTTCATGTACGTTGGAGCGTAGACGAGAAACTTTGGTCAAGTCAAGAACACCCGAGTCTAGAGCACCGAGTATAATAATAATAATAATAATAATAATAATAATAATAAAATAAAAATAAAAATAAAAATGGACTTGAAGTCCAACTTACTAACTAAAAAGAACAAAAGACAGAGAAAAAAAGTCAAGCCCAATTGTGATAAAAAAAAAAACGGGCGCAAGTTTATTATAAAGAAAAAAAAACATTAATCATCTGGGGACAAGTATTATCAATCAGAGAAGTCAACAACGGCACAAGGAATATTATCAAAGCATTCAGCAGCCTAAACAAAAAAAGGATTTTAGAGAGGAAGGTGAAGGCCAGGAAGGCTAGGGTTCAAGATTCAAGCTACGGTTTGACTATAATAATTTTTGGCTTTATGTTTATTTACTTTGTGTTTATAAATTTTATTACCATGGCTATATATTATTATGAACCTATGTTTTTATCTGTTTCCATAACTATGAGGAGCTAAACTTTTAGTGCTACTTAGGTATTGATGATGAGTGACAATTGAATAATAGTTTTCGGGTTGGATCTATGTTATGTTTTGGATAATGTTTTGGTAAAGGTTTTCTAATAAGGTTTCTTTTGCATATGCGTGCTTGATATATGAATATTAATACTTGTTTCGCTTAATTCTAGTTTAAATGATTTTGTATCTTTTGATCTAGGGTTTTGTGAGTATCTTAGACTTGGTGTTTTTGATATATTTTGTGGCTGCTAGACGTACTAAACCCTAGAAACAAGTTAATTAATTATTCGGTAATTTAGCATTCTACCACCTTTGAAACCGAGAGGAGATTAGGTGTCAGTGTGTCTAGCTTGGTAGGTATTCGGGACCGTGGTCTGCACGAGAGTGAGTCACCCCTAGCATGCCTGTTTCGTTAGCATCCTGTGTTAGAAACCTGTTAGAATAACTATCCCTTGCATCCCTTACACATCCCGGATGTATTGTTTCTAAGGGGGCCAAGAGGACATTCAGATTTAGGATACCTTAGCATAGTTTGGAGAGACCGAGTGGTGATCTGAACCCGAGACCGGTGAGTTTACACACTTCCCTAGATTCAGTATTGCGACATGTTGGAGAGTGATTCGCATTCCAGTGTTGGTCTAGTTTAGTGTATCTTAAGATCCCGGTAGCCAAAACCCATTTATCCAATCCCGAGAGCTATAAGTCAGTCACCTTGATTCTTACCTAGGTAGCCATTTTCTCATTACTTGATCTCATCCAGTTTTACTTGTTTGTTTGCTTTGTTGATTTGTTCGTATTTTATTTACTTTAATTTTAATTTTTTTTAGTAATTAATTAAATCACGATCACTTTAATATATTAGACTAGGACTCGACGAAAGCTTAGTACCGAGAGCTGCTACTATTGTGTCCACGGTTTGATACTGAGACTTATTTGCTTTACTACTTTCGACCGGTACACTTGCCGATAGTGTGTGGTTTAATAGGTATTTCGCATTTAAAACTTATTTTGAAATTAATTGGACTTAAAATATATTTATCACACATTTCACGCATCAGAAAGAATTGTAGGGAAATTGTTGTCCTTGCATAATAAGAGCATTACATTGATTATACTGAGACACCAAACACACTAACACTATATAACAAAAAGATGATTAACACGAAGTATTAAATTGGTTTTGAATTAAGGTGTGACATCCGTCACTTTTCTTATTATTTTATTTTATTTTTTTTATTTTTGTATATAATAATAATAATAATAATAATAATAATAATAATAATAATAATAATAATAATAATAATAATAATAAGTCTAGCCCAACCACTCTTAAACCCAACACCATACAAACCATCCACTTTAACACACTAACCCAACCCAACTAAACCCACCTTTTCCTTGGTTGCAGCCCATCAGCGAGCCCAGACCAACACAGGCCCAGTACCGGCCCAATCTTTTCTCCCCCTTATCTGTTAAAAAAAAAAAAAAAAAAAAAAAAAAAAAAAAAAAAAAAAACTTGCTTCAGCCAGGAATCGAACCTGAGCAGAAGCCGGGTCACGACGCACACTCACACACCACAACCACCTGAGCCAAGGGCTCACATCTGATTAAAACCCAACTCGATATGTATATAACCCATCAAACCCGTAACCTTCTCCTTCCTTTTTCTTCCCTGGCTGTGCGACGCAGGAACAAAAGAAAAACAGAAATGTCAACAGGCTGAAATCGTGGAACCATTATCACCATTTACTGCCTTTTTGAACGAATAATAAATACATGACCAATCATCGCGTATAATCAGCTAAACATTTCCAATTCGATTAATAATCACGCGTCTTTGACCATTGATGGGTCAAAACCTTCCATCGTGCAATCCGGACCTTTACCCTATAAATTGAACATCACTACACCCTCTACACTCGCCGATAAACATCTCTTCACCTCAAATTTCTGTTATAAACTCGTTATTGAAGCCTCTTGATCGTCTTTTTGACGTTTTCTTTGACCGGGCTTAATACTGATCACGATTCAGTGTAAGTTCTTGTTTTTTTTGTGGGTTTCACTCATCGGCCTCTTGTGAACAATAGCCCGAAAGATTCAGGGGCTATTGAACACGAATTGGATGGATTAGATGATTAGGGCACGAATTGGGGAAGAACACTTGAAGCAGTTAGCCTATTTAATTATTTTGAAACGAAAAACACACAACCAACTGATATAGCTCAGTTGGTTTGCACGCTGAAGCTAAGGACTCGAACCGGCCTTTGGCCAGGGTTCGATCCCCACAGATAACATTTATTTTTCTCCATTTAATCAATTACCACATTTAAGCTATATAAACAATTCCAATCCAATATATTTCGTTCTCAGGGTGTGGCTCAGTTGGTGGCCACGCTTGTGATAAAACCCGAACCGGCCAGAGGCCCGGGTTCGATTCCCATAACCAACAAACAATTTTTACATTTTTATATATATACTTAATACATTAAATCTTTTAAAATAGTTTTTAAATACTAAACGTGTTTTATAAATTCTATAAAAACTTTTATATGATCTTCAAATGATAAAGTTCATCACCCAATTTTTAGTTTTTCAAAAATAATTTATTTAATATATATTATAAATATTACGAGTTTATTCATTTAAAATTTTAAAATTCAATAAAAATATCTAAACGACTTTAAAAAATTCCACAAAAATTATTCAATTTTAATATTTTTAGATATTAAAAGTCATATTATGACAAATTGAAATTAATAGATTAAATATTCTATTTTCAAGAAAATAATTTTATAAAAATTATTTTCACACTTAAAACTTTATATTGTGACCATCTTCAATTTGAAATTTCAAAAAGGACTTTTGTTTATATATTTACCAAATTTCTCTTATTTATTAAACATTTTATTTATTAATCAAAACGAATACTTATCCCCAATTCGAAGCCCTAGAAAATACCTATAGACTAGATAGACTTAGACTTATTTGTTACATTATACATAGGGTGATACTTGGCAACGTCGGATTACACTTATACAATTCCACAAGACTTACCACCTTACTAAGGTGAGTATTACTTATCTCTTTTTTTCGCTTTTACAACTTTTGGGGTGATTCATGCACAAGTATACAAAACTTGCAAATTCAATTACATACATTTTATTCATTTACAATTCATATACGTGTCTTGTTTATCTTTGTGCTTATGCTTGAACATGAACGTAGCTTACATAGAAAATCATACATTTAGACATAACTTATGTTATGGTGCTCTTTACACTCAGACGTAACTTATGTTACGGTGCTCATTTAGACGTAACTTATGCTACGGTGCTCATTTAGACATAACTTATGTTATGGTGCTCTTTCAGACTCACACGTGTCGAGGTGCTCATTATCAATTACATTGTACAAACTTTACATTTGATCTTTGTCTTGTTTGGTTACTTGCGTGTTTACATAATGCCTTGGTGATGCTAGACACATGAATTGTACTACTTTTCAAAACTTATACTATACGTACAAAACTAAGTAGTACTCACCAACATCATATGTTGACAAAATTATTTTCGTGCATGTTTCAGGATAAGCTGCTTGACGCTTCACATAGGACTTTGGACTTAGATTAAATCAATCAATTATCTTTATTTTTGTTGTCTTGTATTCAATTTCACATGTTGTAAAACAATATTCAATAATCATATATTTACATTTTAGTACCATGAGCTTTTGAACAATTGTCACTACGTGGCACCTCGATGATTCCGCCATCGGTTGGGGTGTTACAGATTGGTATCAGAGCCATGGTTATAGGGAACTTGGTTATTAGATAAAATGGCCTAGACTATAACCGAACTTCAACTTTCATGCATAATATTTCCTGAATTACCCAACCCCTCATTTCCCTCTACTTTCCTTCTTCTATCCTTCCCTTCTTCTCTCTCTCCATTCTTCTCATCTTTCATCATGGTGCATAGAGATGGTGTCCTACAAGGAGTGGAAAGTCTACATCATCATGGAACGGGAGCAGTACCTTTCATGAAGACACTCTTAGGCATAATGCCTACTCTTATTCTGCTCCTTCAAAGTTGTTGAACTTTAATGAGTGTGATAAGGACACATGCAATCTGGAAGGGTGGACGCCTGTACACTGGGTAATCTGGCATAGGCAAGCATAGCGCATAAATCCATTTACGGACCTGTTATGCTTACCTGGGGATTCCTGGAGTGAGTGTCCACTTATAGGCTAAAGCATGTCTTCTTTGATCACCATTGGGTTCAATTCCTTTGAAAAGTCAACGTTCTTGTTGGGCTTTACAGCTAGACAAGAGCACTCCAAGCATCTTATGCAAATTTTTCAATAATACTCTCTCGTTTCATATACAATATTCTATATATCATGATTTTCATATATTGCTTACAAGTTCACACTTTCATAATCATCTGTACGATTATACACTTACATTTTCTAATCTCATGATTATTCATTGATTACCTCATAGATGTCTGCTCGCCGCATGCTCCGCGATGTCCGCCGACGCCCTGTTCATGCTTCTGGACAACGTTCTGACCGTCGCCTCGCATCTTTAGTCGCTGAGGAAATTGCTGCAGTGATCCCAAACCTTGTCAGTAAGATAACCCAGAATAGTAACAGTGCCAACACAGGGAGTACGACTCAATTTCGGTGCACTTTCAAACACTTCAACTCCTGCAACCTCACAAAATTCACCGGTGAGGAGGGTGCTACTGGCCTCCTCCAATGGTTTGAAAGCATGGAGAGTACTTTTGTGAACAGTGAATGTCCTGCTGAACTCCGCGTTCGCTATGCTACTAGTGTCCTTCAAAAGGGGGCACTAACCTGGTGGAATGGCGAAAAGCGCAATCGAGGAGCTGATGTTGCTTTATCTTTATCTTGGGCTGAAGTTAAGGAACTCATGATCGCAAAATTTTGCCCCAAGAATGAAATCAGGAAGCTGGAGGATGAGTTTCGTGAGCTCAAACAAGACAGTGGAGAGAATCTTGCGTATAATACCCGATATCATGAACTTAGCATACTGGTTCCACACATGGTCACCCCAGTCTCTCGAGCAATCGAGAAATATATCGAGGGATTACCTGACCTGATACAAGACGTAGTCACTGGGAGCAAATCTACTACGGTGGAGGAAGCCATTCAGCTTGCAGCCACCTTAACAGACAAACACGTAAGGAAAGGAAACTTGGTTAGGAAGGGCACCAAGACGTCCGCTGAGAAAACCACCCATGTTGTTGAACAATCTAAGACTGTTTTAGCAAAGGCCGCCACTACTACTTCGAACTCTAAGAAACAAATGGGCGATAATCAGAATCATGGTGTTGTGGATCCTGTAACTCAGCCTCCTATCAAGAAAGCCTACACGGGAATCCATCCTCAATGCAACACTTGCAAGTATCATCACCCTGCAAATCTTCCATGCTGTCAATGCACTAGATGTGGAAGGTTTGGACACTTTGTTACCACTTGTCGAGTAATGGTTGGGACACAGAGTAATCATCAAACAGCTGCCCAGGAACCACTACAGATTACTAACGGTCGGGCATGTTATCATTGTAGAGACCCTAACCACATGCGACCTCAATGCCCTAAATTGAATAATGTAAACCTGGTGGCACATGGACGAGCTTTCAATAACAATATCAACGAAGCAGACAGTCAGGATGACGTTAATCCCACTGGCTAAGCCATGGATGGAATCTTCCTAAGAATCGAGAATCCAATACATGTGTTTTCATTTTCTTGATCCTATTATCATTTTGTACCCAATTATGTCGCACTCAGTAGCATATAACATCTAGAGATTTCCTTGCATAGGTACGAACACAGATTGGGGATTTATCATATTGGTTACGTTTATTTTAATCGTACAAGACTCTACCCTACATTTATTTGAAACGTTTGGACTTGATACTTGATCTTACAGAGTTTTTCTAAGAAAACATCATTGCTTATTATATGAAACTTGATTTTTCCATTAATTTGACTATCCATTGAACATTTAATTATTCATGATACTCGTAAACTATTTCTATAGGCCACTAAGATAACACTTACACTTAATGGTTGTAGTACTTACAAACTTGCTTGCGTGTGTGTATTATCCACGCAACTCAGATAAATATTTCATTTAAAGGGCTCCTCGGACGAGTGGTAGCCCATACTTAAATACTGTTATGCTTACAAGTCATTGCAAACCAATGCAATTGACCTTATTATTTCATAGCCTCATTTCATTGATAAACGTGTTGTTGTGTCATCTTCTTGTGAAACTTATTTCCTTTAATGTGTGTTAGATTAGGATTATAGAAGGACATAAAACCCTAATGTAAGGTAAATTGATGATTCCGGTCCGGAACGTAATCATGAATTTACAGGTACGTTAGGGTAGTGTGAAATTCTATTGGAGTTTTTGGTAGGCGTCCAGTACGTTTTCAAGGTATCAAAGGTGTGGTGGGTTAGCTGCGGTATACCCTGTATACAAACACTAATGATGCATTGAATGTGAGACTGGAAGTCGGACCAGGAACAAACTCTAGTTACTTGGTAGTTCATTTAGTCCTTTTATAATCAATCAACTCATTTATTTTAGGATTTCTAAGCTTAATGTTTTACTAGATTTTTATTCTCCTTATTATTCGAGCCGAATCTAATCCAATCCTTAACTCACACCTATCAAACCTCTTACCCAAAATCATTCAAATTTTCCAAACCACAGCTATCTTAATTTTTTTTTTTACCCAAACATCCATAACCCTATGTTTCTAATAATTTCGGGACGAAGTTTCTAAAAGTAGGGGATGCTGTGACATCCGTCATTTTTCTTATTATTTTATTTTATTTTTTTTTATTTTTGTATATAATAATAATAATAATGATAATATTATTAATAATAATAATAATAATAATAATAATAATAATAATAATAATAATAATAATAATAATAATAATAATAAGCCTAGCCCAACCACTCTTAAACCCAACACCATACAAACCATCCACTTTAACACACTAACCCAACCCAACTAAACCCACCTTTTCCTTGGTTGCAGCCCATCAGCGAGCCCAGATCAACACAGGCCCAGTACCGGCCCAATCTTTTCTCCCCCTTATCTGTTAAAAAAAAAAAAAAAACTTGCTTCAGCCAGGAATCGAACCTGAGCAGAAGCCGGGTCACGACGCACACTCACACACCACAACCACCTGAGCCAAGGGCTCACATCTGATTAAAACCCAACTCGATATGTATATAACCCATCAAACCCGTAACCTTCTCCTTCCTTTTTCTTCCCTGGCTGTGCGACGCAGGAACCAAAGAAAAACAGAAAAGTCAACAGGCTGAAATCGTGGAACCATTATCACCATTTACTGCCTTTTTGAACGAATAATAAATACATGACCAATCATCGCGTATAATCAGCTAAACAATTCCAATTCGATTAATAATCACGCGTCTTTGACCATTGATGGGTCAAAACCTTCCATCGTGCAATCCGGACCTTTACCCTATAAATTGAACATCACTACACCCTCTACACTCGCCGATAAACATCTCTTCACCTCAAATTTCTGCTATAAACTCGTTATTGAAGCCTCTTGATCGTCTTTTTGATGTTTTCTTTGACCGGGCTTAATACCGATCACGATTCAGTGTAAGTTCTTGTTTTTTTTGTGGGTTTCCCTCATCGGCCTCTTGTGAACAATAGCCCCAAAGATTCAGGGGCTATTGAACACGAATTGGATAGATTAGATGATTAGGGCACGAATTGGGGAAGAACACTTGAAGCAGTTAGCCTATTTAATTATTTTGAAACGAAAAACACACAACCAACTGATATAGCTCAGTTGGTTTGCACGCTGAAGCTAAGGACTCGAACCGGCCTTTGGCCAGGGTTCGATCCCCACAGATAACATTTATTTTTCTCCATTTAATCAATTACCACATTTAAGCTATATAAACAATTCCAATCCAATATATTTCGTTCTCAGGGTGTGGCTCAGTTGGTGGCCACGCTTGTGATAAAACCCGAACCGGCCAGAGGCCCGGGTTCGATTCCCATAACCAACAAACAATTTTTACATTTTTATATATATACTTAATACATTAAATCTTTTAAAATAGTTTTTAAATACTAAACGTGTTTTATAAATTCTATAAAAACTTTTATATGATCTTCAAATGATAAAGTTCATCACCCAATTTTTAGTTTTTCAAAAATAATTTATTTAATATATATTATAAATATTACGAGTTTATTCATTTAAAATTTTAAAATTCAATAAAAATATCTAAACGACTTTAAAAAATTCCACAAAAATTATTCAATTTTAATATTTTTAGATATTAAAAGTCATATTATGACAAATTGAAATTAATAGATTAAATATTCTATTTTCAAGAAAATAATTTTATAAAAATTATTTTCACACTTAAAACTTTATATTGTGACCATCTTCAATTTGAAATTTCAAAAAGGACTTTTGTTTATATATTTACCAAATTTCTCTTATTTATTAAACATTTTATTTATTAATCAAAACGAATACTTATCCCCAATTCGAAGCCCTAGAAAATACCTATAGACTAGATAGACTTAGACTTATTTGTTACATTATACATAGGGTGATACTTGGCAACGTCGGATTACACTTATACAATTCCACAAGACTTACCACCTTACTAAGGTGAGTATTACTTATCTCTTTTTTTCGCTTTTACAACTTTTGGGGTGATTCATGCACAAGTATACAAAACTTGCAAATTCAATTACATACATTTTATTCATTTACAATTCATATACGTGTCTTGTTTATCTTTGTGCTTATGCTTGAACATGAACGTAGCTTACATAGAAAATCATACATTTAGACATAACTTATGTTATGGTGCTCTTTACACTCAGACGTAACTTATGTTACGTTGCTCATTTAGACGTAACTTATGCTACGGTGCTCATTTAGACATAACTTATGTTATGGTGCTCTTTCAGACTCACACGTGTCGAGGTGCTCATTATCAATTACATTGTACAAACTTTACATTTGATCTTTGTCTTGTTTGGTTACTTGCGTGTTTACATAATGCCTTGGTGATGCTAGACACATGAATTGTACTACTTTTCAAAACTTATACTATACGTACAAAACTAAGTAGTACTCACCAACATCATATGTTGACAAAATTATTTTCGTGCATGTTTCAGGATAAGCTGCTTGACGCTTCACATAGGACTTTGGACTTAGATTAAATCAATCAATTATCTTTATTTTTGTTGTCTTGTATTCAATTTCACATGTTGTAAAACAATATTCAATAATCATATATTTACATTTTAGTACCATGAGCTTTTGAACAATTGTCACTACGTGGCACCTCGATGATTCCGCCATCGGTTGGGGTGTTACAGATTGGTATCAGAGCCATGGTTATAGGGAACTTGGTTATTAGATAAAATGGCCTAGACTATAACCGAACTTCAACTTTCATGCATAATATTTCCTGAATTACCCAACCCCTCATTTCCCTCTACTTTCCTTCTTCTATCCTTCCCTTCTTCTCTCTCTCCATTCTTCTCATCTTTCATCATGGTGCATAGAGATGGTGTCCTACAAGGAGTGGAAAGTCTACATCATCATGGAACGGGAGCAGTACCTTTCATGAAGACACTCTTAGGCATAATGCCTACTCTTATTCTGCTCCTTCAAAGTTGTTGAACTTTAATGAGTGTGATAAGGACACGTGCAATCTGGAAGGGTGGACGCCTGTACACTGGGTTTTCTGGCATAGGCAAGCATAGCGCATAAATCCATTTACGGACCTGTTATGCTTACCTGGGGATTCCTGGAGTGAGTGTCCACTTATAGGCTAAAGCATGTCTTCTTTGATCACCATTGGGTTCAATTCCTTTGAAAAGTCAACGTTCTTGTTGGGCTTTACAGCTAGACAAGAGCACTCCAAGCATCTTATGCAAATTTTTCAATAATACTCTCTCGTTTCATATACAATATTCTATATATCATGATTTTCATATATTGCTTACAAGTTCACACTTTCATAATCATCTGTACGGTTATACACTTACATTTTCTAATCTCATGAATATTCATTGGTTACCTCATAGATGTCTGCTCGCCGCATGCTCCGCGATGTCCGCCGACGCCCTGTTCATGCTTCTGGACAACGTTCTGACCGTCGCCTCGCATCTTTAGTCGCTGAGGAAATTGCTGCAGTGATCCCAAACCTTGTCAGTAAGATAACCCAGAATAGTAACAGTGCCAACACAGGGAGTACGACTCAATTTCGGTGCACTTTCAAACACTTCAACTCCTGCAACCTCACAAAATTCACCGGTGAGGAGGGTGCTACTGGCCTCCTCCAATGGTTTGAAAGCATGGAGAGTACTTTTGTGAACAGTGAATGTCCTGCTGAACTCCGCGTTCGCTATGCTACTAGTGTCCTTCAAAAGGGGGCACTAACCTGGTGGAATGGCGAAAAGCGCAATCGAGGAGCTGATGTTGCTTTATCTTTATCTTGGGCTGAAGTTAAGGAACTCATGATCGCAAAATTTTGCCCCAAGAATGAAATCAGGAAGCTGGAGGATGAGTTTCGTGAGCTCAAACAAGACAGTGGAGAGAATCTTGCGTATAATACCCGATATCATGAACTTAGCATACTGGTTCCACACATGGTCACCCCAGTCTCTCGAGCAATCGAGAAATATATCGAGGGATTACCTGACCTGATACAAGACGTAGTCACTGGGAGCAAATATACTACGGTGGAGGAAGCCATTCAGCTTGCAGCCACCTTAACAGACAAACACGTAAGGAAAGGAAACTTGGTTAGGAAGGGCACCAAGACGTCCGCTGAGAAAACCACCCATGTTGTTGAACAATCTAAGACTGTTTTAGCAAAGGCCGCCACTACTACTTCGAACTCTAAGAAACAAATGGGCGATAATCAGAATCATGGTGTTGTGGATCCTGTAACTCAGCCTCCTATCAAGAAAGCCTACACGGGAATCCATCCTCAATGCAACACTTGCAAGTATCATCACCCTGCAAATCTTCCATGCTGTCAATGCACTAGATGTGGAAGGTTTGGACACTTTGTTACCACTTGTCGAGTAATGGTTGGGACACAGAGTAATCATCAAACAGCTGCCCAGGAACCACTACAGATTACTAACGGTCGGGCATGTTATCATTGTAGAGACCCTAACCACATGCGACCTCAATGCCCTAAATTGAATAATGTAAACCTGGTGGCACATGGACGAGCTTTCAATAACAATATCAACGAAGCAGACAGTCAGGATGACGTTAATCCCACTGGCTAAGCCATGGATGGAATCTTCCAAAGACTCGAGAATCCAATACATGTGTTTTCATTTTCTTGATCCTATTATCATTTTGTACCCAATTATGTCGCACTCAGTAGCATATAACATCTAGAGATTTCCTTGCATAGGTACGAACACAGATTGGGGATTTATCATATTGGTTACGTTTATTTTAATCGTACAAGACTCTACCCTACATTTATTTGAAACGTTTGGACTTGATACTTGATCTTACAGAGTTTTTCTAAGAAAACATCATTGCTTATTATATGAAACTTGATTTTTCCATTAATTTGACTATCCATTGAACATTTAATTATTCATGATACTCGTAAACTATTTCTATAGGCCACTAAGATAACACTTACACTTAATGGTTGTAGTACTTACAAACTTGCTTGCGTGTGTGTATTATCCACGCAACTCAGATAAATATTTCATTTAAAGGGCTCCTCGGACGAGTGGTAGCCCATACTTAAATACTGTTATGCTTACAAGTCATTGCAAACCAATGCAATTGACCTTATTATTTCATAGCCTCATTTCATTGATAAACGTGTTGTTGTGTCATCTTCTTGTGAAACTTATTTCCTTTAATGTGTGTTAGATTAGGATTATAGAAGGACATAAAACCCTAATGTAAGGTAAATTGATGATTCCGGTCCGGAACGTAATCATGAATTTACAGGTACGTTAGGGTAGTGTGAAATTCTATTGGAGTTTTTGGTAGGCGTCCAGTACATTTTCAAGGTATCAAAGGTGTGGTGGGTTAGCTGCGGTATACCCTGTATACAAACACTAATGATGCATTGAAAGTGAGACTGGAAGTCGGACCAGGAACAAACTCTAGTTACTTGGTAGTTCATTTAGTCCTTTTATAATCAATCAACTCATTTATTTTAGGATTTCTAAGCTTAATGTTTTACTAGATTTTTATTCTCCTTATTATTCGAGCCGAATCTAATCCAATCCTTAACTCACACCTATCAAACCTCTTACCCAAAATCATTCAAATTTTCCAAACCACAGCTATCTTAATTTTTTTTTTTTACCCAAACATCCATAACCCTATGTTTCTAATAATTTCGGGACGAAGTTTCTAAAAGTAGGGGATGCTGTGACATCCGTCATTTTTCTTATTATTTTATTTTATTTTTTTTTTATTTTTGTATATAATAATAATAATAATGATAATATTAATAATAATAATAATAATAATAATAATAATAATAATAATAATAATAATAATAATAATAATAATAATAATAAGCCTAGCCCAACCACTCTTAAACCCAACACCATACAAACCATCCACTTTAACACACTAACCCAACCCAACTAAACCCACCTTTTCCTTGGTTGCAGCCCATCAGCGAGCCCAGATCAACACAGGCCCAGTACTGGCCCAATCTTTTCTCCCCCTTATCTGTTAAAAAAAAAAAAAAAACTTGCTTCAGCCAGGAATCGAACCTGAGCAGAAGCCGGGTCACGACGCACACTCACACACCACAACCACCTGAGCCAAGGGCTCACATCTGATTAAAACCCAACTCGATATGTATATAACCCATCAAACCCGTAACCTTCTCCTTCCTTTTTCTTCCCTGGCTGTGCGACGCAGGAACCAAAGAAAAACAGAAAAGTCAACAGGCTGAAATCGTGGAACCATTATCACCATTTACTGCCTTTTTGAACGAATAATAAATACATGACCAATCATCGCGTATAATCAGCTAAACAATTCCAATTCGATTAATAATCACGCGTCTTTGACCATTGATGGGTCAAAACCTTCCATCGTGCAATCCGGACCTTTACCCTATAAATTGAACATCACTACACCCTCTACACTCGCCGATAAACATCTCTTCACCTCAAATTTCTGCTATAAACTCGTTATTGAAGCCTCTTGATCGTCTTTTTGACGTTTTCTTTGACCGGGCTTAATACCGATCACGATTCAGTGTAAGTTCTTGTTTTTTTTGTGGGTTTCCCTCATCGGCCTCTTGTGAACAATAGCCCCAAAGATTCAGGGGCTATTGAACACGAATTGGATGGATTAGATGATTAGGGCACGAATTGGGGAAGAACACTTGAAGCAGTTAGCCTATTTAATTATTTTGAAACGAAAAACACACAACCAACTGATATAGCTCAGTTGGTTTGCACGCTGAAGCTAAGGACTCGAACCGGCCTTTGGCCAGGGTTCGATCCTCACAGATAACATTTATTTTTCTCCATTTAATCAATTACCACATTTAAGCTATATAAACAATTCCAATCCAATATATTTCGTTCTCAGGGTGTGGCTCAGTTGGTGGCCACGCTTGTGATAAAACCCGAACCGGCCAGAGGCCCGGGTTCGATTCCCATAACCAACAAACAATTTTTACATTTTTATATATATACTTAATACATTAAATCTTTTAAAATAGTTTTTAAATACTAAACGTGTTTTATAAATTCTATAAAAACTTTTATATGATCTTCAAATGATAAAGTTCATCACCCAATTTTTAGTTTTTCAAAAATAATTTATTTAATATATATTATAAATATTACGAGTTTATTCATTTAAAATTTTAAAATTCAATAAAAATATCTAAACGACTTTAAAAAATTCCACAAAAATTATTCAATTTTAATATTTTTAGATATTAAAAGTCATATTATGACAAATTGAAATTAATAGATTAAATATTCTATTTTCAAGAAAATAATTTTATAAAAATTATTTTCACACTTAAAACTTTATATTGTGACCATCTTCAATTTGAAATTTCAAAAAGGACTTTTGTTTATATATTTACCAAATTTCTCTTATTTATTAAACATTTTATTTATTAATCAAAACGAATACTTATCCCCAATTCGAAGCCCTAGAAAATACCTATAGACTAGATAGACTTAGACTTATTTGTTACATTATACATAGGGTGATACTTGGCAACGTCGGATTACACTTATACAATTCCACAAGACTTACCACCTTACTAAGGTGAGTATTACTTATCTCTTTTTTTCGCTTTTACAACTTTTGGGGTGATTCATGCACAAGTATACAAAACTTGCAAATTCAATTACATACATTTTATTCATTTACAATTCATATACGTGTCTTGTTTATCTTTGTGCTTATGCTTGAACATGAACGTAGCTTACATAGAAAATCATATATTTAGACATAACTTATGTTATGGTGCTCTTTACACTCAGACGTAACTTATGTTACGTTGCTCATTTAGACGTAACTTATGCTACGGTGCTCATTTAGACATAACTTATGTTATGGTGCTCTTTCAGACTCACACGTGTCGAGGTGCTCATTATCAATTACATTGTACAAACTTTACATTTGATCTTTGTCTTGTTTGGTTACTTGCGTGTTTACATAATGCCTTGGTGATGCTAGACACATGAATTGTACTACTTTTCAAAACTTATACTATACGTACAAAACTAAGTAGTACTCACCAACATCATATGTTGACAAAATTATTTTCGTGCATGTTTCAGGATAAGCTGCTTGACGCTTCACATAGGACTTTGGACTTAGATTAAATCAATCAATTATCTTTATTTTTGTTGTCTTGTATTCAATTTCACATGTTGTAAAACAATATTCAATAATCATATATTTACATTTTAGTACCATGAGCTTTTGAACAATTGTCACTACGTGGCACCTCGATGATTCCGCCATCGGTTGGGGTGTTACAGATTGGTATCAGAGCCATGGTTATAGGGAACTTGGTTATTAGATAAAATGGCCTAGACTATAACCGAACTTCAACTTTCATGCATAATATTTCCTGAATTACCCAACCCCTCATTTCCCTCTACTTTCCTTCTTCTATCCTTCCCTTCTTCTCTCTCTCCATTCTTCTCATCTTTCATCATGGTGCATAGAGATGGTGTCCTACAAGGAGTGGAAAGTCTACATCATCATGGAACGGGAGCAGTACCTTTCATGAAGACACTCTTAGGCATAATGCCTACTCTTATTCTGCTCCTTCAAAGTTGTTGAACTTTAATGAGTGTGATAAGGACACGTGCAATCTGGAAGGGTGGACGCCTGTACACTGGGTTTTCTGGCATAGGCAAGCATAGCGCATAAATCCATTTACGGACCTGTTATGCTTACCTGGGGATTCCTGGAGTGAGTGTCCACTTATAGGCTAAAGCATGTCTTCTTTGATCACCATTGGGTTCAATTCCTTTGAAAAGTCAACGTTCTTGTTGGGCTTTACAGCTAGACAAGAGCACTCCAAGCATCTTATGCAAATTTTTCAATAATACTCTCTCGTTTCATATACAATATTCTATATATCATGATTTTCATATATTGCTTACAAGTTCACACTTTCATAATCATCTGTACGGTTATACACTTACATTTTCTAATCTCATGATTATTCATTGATTACCTCATAGATGTCTGCTCGCCGCATGCTCCGCGATGTCCGCCGACGCCCTGTTCATGCTTCTGGACAACGTTCTGACCGTCGCCTCGCATCTTTAGTCGCTGAGGAAATTGCTGCAGTGATCCCAAACCTTGTCAGTAAGATAACCCAGAATAGTAACAGTGCCAACACAGGGAGTACGACTCAATTTCGGTGCACTTTCAAACACTTCAACTCCTGCAACCTCATAAAATTCACCTGTGAGGAGGGTGCTACTGGCCTCCTCCAATGGTTTGAAAGCATGGAGAGTACTTTTGTGAACAGTGAATGTCCTGCTGAACTCCGCGTTCGCTATGCTACTAGTGTCCTTCAAAAGGGGGCACTAACCTGGTGGAATGGCGAAAAGCGCAATCGAGGAGCTGATGTTGCTTTATCTTTATCTTGGGCTGAAGTTAAGGAACTCATGATCGCAAAATTTTGCCCCAAGAATGAAATCAGGAAGCTGGAGGATGAGTTTCGTTAGCTCAAACAAGACAGTGGAGAGAATCTTGCGTATAATACCCGATATCATGAACTTAGCATACTGGTTCCACACATGGTCACCCCAGTCTCTCGAGCAATCGAGAAATATATCGAGGGATTACCTGACCTGATACAAGACGTAGTCACTGGGAGCAAATCTACTACGGTGGAGGAAGCCATTCAGCTTGCAGCCACCTTAACAGACAAACACGTAAGGAAAGGAAACTTGGTTAGGAAGGGCACCAAGACGTCCGCTGAGAAAACCACCCATGTTGTTGAACAATCTAAGACTGTTTTAGCAAAGGCCGCCACTACTACTTCGAACTCTAAGAAACAAATGGGCGATAATCAGAATCATGGTGTTGTGGATCCTGTAACTCAGCCTCCTATCAAGAAAGCCTACACGGGAATCCATCCTCAATGCAACACTTGCAAGTATCATCACCCTGCAAATCTTCCATGCTGTCAATGCACTAGATGTGGAAGGTTTGGACACTTTGTTACCACTTGTCGAGTAATGGTTGGGACACAGAGTAATCATCAAACAGCTGCCCAGGAACCACTACAGATTACTAACGGTCGGGCATGTTATCATTGTAGAGACCCTAACCACATGCGACCTCAATGCCCTAAATTAGGAACAAACTCTAGTTACTTGGTAGTTCATTTAGTCCTTTTATAATCAATCAACTCATTTATTTTAGGATTTCTAAGCTTAATGTTTTACTAGATTTTTATTCTCCTTATTATTCGAGCCGAATCTAATCCAATCCTTAACTCACACCTATCAAACCTCTTACCCAAAATCATTCAAATTTTCCAAACCACAGCTATCTTAATTTTTTTTTTTTACCCAAACATCCATAACCCTATGTTTCTAATAATTTCGGGACGAAGTTTCTAAAAGTAGGGGATGCTGTGACATCCGTCATTTTTCTTATTATTTTATTTTATTTTTTTTTATTTTTGTATATAATAATAATAATAATGATAATATTAATAATAATAATAATAATAATAATAATAATAATAATAATAATAATAATAATAATAATAATAAGCCTAGCCCAACCACTCTTAAACCCAACACCATACAAACCATCCACTTTAACACACTAACCCAACCCAACTAAACCCACCTTTTCCTTGGTTGCAGCCCATCAGCGAGCCCAGATCAACACAGGCCCAGTACCGGCCCAATCTTTTCTCCCCCTTATCTGTTAAAAAAAAAAAAAAAACTTGCTTCAGCCAGGAATCGAACCTGAGCAGAAGCCGGGTCACGACGCACACTCACACACCACAACCACCTGAGCCAAGGGCTCACATCTGATTAAAACCCAACTCGATATGTATATAACCCATCAAACCCGTAACCTTCTCCTTCCTTTTTCTTCCCTGGCTGTGCGACGCAGGAACCAAAGAAAAACAGAAAAGTCAACAGGCTGAAATCGTGGAACCATTATCACCATTTACTGCCTTTTTGAACGAATAATAAATACATGACCAATCATCGCGTATAATCAGCTAAACAATTCCAATTCGATTAATAATCACGCGTCTTTGACCATTGATGGGTCAAAACCTTCCATCGTGCAATCCGGACCTTTACCCTATAAATTGAACCTCACTACACCCTCTACACTCGCCGATAAACATCTCTTCACCTCAAATTTCTGCTATAAACTCGTTATTGAAGCCTCTTGATCGTCTTTTTGACGTTTTCTTTGACCGGGCTTAATACCGATCACGATTCAGTGTAAGTTCTTGTTTTTTTTGTGGGTTTCCCTCATCGGCCTCTTGTGAACAATAGCCCCAAAGATTCAGGGGCTATTGAACACGAATTGGATGGATTAGATGATTAGGGCACGAATTGGGGAAGAACACTTGAAGCAGTTAGCCTATTTAATTATTTTGAAACGAAAAACACACAACCAACTGATATAGCTCAGTTGGTTTGCACGCTGAAGCTAAGGACTCGAACCGGCCTTTGGCCAGGGTTCGATCCCCACAGATAACATTTATTTTTCTCCATTTAATCAATTACCACATTTAAGCTATATAAACAATTCCAATCCAATATATTTCGTTCTCAGGGTGTGGTTCAGTTGGTGGCCACGCTTGTGATAAAACCCGAACCGGCCAGAGGCCCGGGTTCGATTCCCATAACCAACAAACAATTTTTACATTTTTATATATATACTTAATACATTAAATCTTTTAAAATAGTTTTTAAATACTAAACGTGTTTTATAAATTCTATAAAAACTTTTATATGATCTTCAAATGATAAAGTTCATCACCCAATTTTTAGTTTTTCAAAAATAATTTATTTAATATATATTATAAATATTACGAGTTTATTCATTTAAAATTTTAAAATTCAATAAAAATATCTAAACGACTTTAAAAAATTCCACAAAAATTATTCAATTTTAATATTTTTAGATATTAAAAGTCATATTATGACAAATTGAAATAAATAGATTAAATATTCTATTTTCAAGAAAATAATTTTATAAAAATTATTTTCACACTTAAAACTTTATATTGTGACCATCTTCAATTTGAAATTTCAAAAAGGACTTTTGTTTATATATTTACCAAATTTCTCTTATTTATTAAACATTTTATTTATTAATCAAAACGAATACTTATCCCCAATTCGAAGCCCTAGAAAATACCTATAGACTAGATAGACTTAGACTTATTTGTTACATTATACATAGGGTGATACTTGGCAACGTCGGATTACACTTATACAATTCCACAAGACTTACCACCTTGCTAAGGTGAGTATTACTTATCTCTTTTTTTCGCTTTTACAACTTTTTGGGGTGATTCATGCACAAGTATACAAAACTTGCAAATTCAATTACATACATTTTATTCATTTACAATTCATATACGTGTCTTGTTTATCTTTGTGCTTATGCTTGAACATGAACGTAGCTTACATACAAAATCATACATTTAGACATAACTTATGTTATGGTGCTCTTTACACTCAGACGTAACTTATGTTACGGTGCTCATTTAGACGTAACTTATGTTACGGTGCTCATTTAGACATAACTTATGTTATGGTGCTCTTTCAGACTCACACGTGTCGAGGTGCTCATTATCAATTACATTGTACAAACTTTACATTTGATCTTTGTCTTGTTTGGTTACTTGCGTGTTTACATAATGCCTTGGTGATGCTAGACACATGAATTGTACTACTTTTCAAAACTTATACTATACGTACAAAACTAAGTAGTACTCACCAACATCATATGTTGACAAAATTATTTTCGTGCATATTTCAGGATAAGCTGCTTGACGCTTCACATAGGACTTTGGACTTAGATTAAATCAATCAATTATCTTTATTTTTGTTGTCTTGTATTCAATTTCACATGTTGTAAAACAATATTCAATAATCATATATTTACATTTTAGTACCATGAGCTTTTGAACAATCATCACTACGTGGCACCTCGATGATTCCGCCATCGGTTGGGGTGTTACATAAGGGTTTGTATTGTACAAGCAAGTTGATGAAAGAAATATGTACCTAAACCAAAATATGTTTCTCAACCTTTTCTTGTTAGGCATCTCAAGCTGACCGTGCAAATTCTCCGTGAACAAAACTAAAAACAAATACCAATAGCAGTAAACAAGATAATTATATATGATATAAAAATATGTGTGCGGGTACCCTCTTATGTGAAGTTGCTCTAATATCGATAATGCTTCCAATGCTATACAAGCAACCATTACGTCAGTGGACAATGACTGAGTAATTATTCTGACCAGTTAGAATCAAAGGTGTATCGTGTGGGTGTTGAAACTTAGAGTCAAATCTCCTTGTATAATGTGAGGTGAAATAAGGGCCTTAAATCAAGAATTCCGGTTTTGACAACTGGGCGGTTTGCCACAAGATCCGGCTTGTTGAGACATTTCCGTCACCCGCTTGTGAGCCCCGTAACTCTAATCGTAACCCAACTAATACTCATTTAAAGTTTGAGCATTTTTTGCTCTACTTATGGTCCCCTGCTAGGCCATGTAGGAGTTTGCCCGTTCTTGAACATGCTCCTCATCAAATAGCGATATTGTAAACCCCTTGTACTTCATTATGAGTTTTTATTGTCTCTTAAGACTTGTCGCAATTGGTGGATAATGCTATTTGTCATCTCTTGAATGAATCTTTAAATTGGGCATGTATAATTTGATAACGACTAAATATCCATATCTATTTAATTAATCCAGCTGGTCAAAACGTCTATTTTAGTGATTCCGTAGGTTCACGACTATGTTAAGGTGTATCATGGTTTTCTATACCTCCGAATAATAAAGAAAAATCAAAATTTCATGTACTTTGTGCTTTCCTCAACTCAACAAGCTCCTTTGTGATATAAGAATGTTATACGAGTAAATTATAAAAGGCTACGCATTGTCCTTTCTCATAATCGAGACTGAGTATATATGAAATGATCATGGATGTCTATGAAGTTAATTATAGGTGTCACTTGCCCAACGCTCGAATATAATTACGTTACGCTAGTGTCATTGACTTGCTGACTATATTATTATTATTATTATGATCATGTACCTATATATTGTCTCTCATTCTTGTTTATATTCACCATGTAACAACACTTTTCACCCTTTGTTTTCTCTTTCACCTTGTTTACACAACCAACAAAAATGTATCACAACATATTACCACGTTTATTTTCTTTATTGAAATTTAACATGTGCATACAACAAATCAATACATACGATAATTAATTAACATCCATTTATTAAACACAAAGCAACACTTATGCCTTCAGTGGTAAGTAGCATGCATGTAGTCTCCAAACCATTGAATGCATTATCGATATGCATTACATACTCCTGCGACGAACTCCAAACAAATCCGCCACCACCTGCAACCCATAACGCCAATTCCATTGGAACACTCTCAGGTGCCCGTCAGGCATTAGTTTCATATACTGTTCCGTTGATGCTTGAGGCACTCGAATCACACCATCGGGACGACTTGGCTCAGCCGAATGAATGAACAAAGCCAAACTTCCATTAAGGTACCTAACATAACTTCTTTCCTTACTTCTATCAGGCCCCTTGACCATATATTTGTAATAAACTCGACGTTGTTTTGTTTCAACATAACCAAACAGACCCTTATTGGTAACCTCAACAGTGTACAAACCTTTACTCGAATTGGTCGAGGAAACACTAGCAATAAGCTTCTGTCCTTCAAACAGTTTTTGCCCAGGTACCAAACTGTCTGTCGGGTAATCAAATGATTGCCAGACAATCTTTTTACGAGCATCAACCAATACTAGGTTTCCAGTATCAGTTATGTGCATGCGAGTAACATGTTTTCCACCTGTGTTGGTAGACCAAACTATACTACCATCAGCATCGCGGAGCACTAAGTCTCCAGCTTTGTTAAAGTTAAGTTTTGCACCGAGTTTAACCGGATGGTCTCGGTTGGCTGACCAGACAACTTGAGGGAATACGATAGCTGGTGCAACAATGCTCGAAACACCGTTGGTTTGGACTATGAAGACCGCGAAGAGGTAAGAGTCGCAAGTGCCATTGCAATAGAACCCACAGGCGAATTTAAATCCGAACGATCCTCTAAGGAGGATGGCTCGAACTGTGGAGCCGTCTGTGAAGGTAACCGAGTGGGGCGCGGACTTTTTGTTAGTCCATGTGGTGGAAAGGCTTGCGGTAGGGTAGTCGAAGGGCTGGGCAGTGACTGAAATGAGAAAGAGAGCAACGAAAAGACTTGAAAGTAATGTTATTTTCATGGCTATTGAAAGGAAAAGATAGAGTACGTTGAAGGATGAAGATTAATACATATGAAAGTGTGTATTTATAGGATTCAAAATATGTAAAACTCGTTTTCTATTGTAATTTAATGTATCCTGATATTGAATGGACAAAACCATGTACGGATCTCTTGTACAATGATGTTTTCCTGTTTGTAAATACATCTAGCTTGTAATTTTTGTTTAGTTTGATTGAAAATTATTAATATACACACTTTGTGAAGGAAAGAATTAAAAATATCTGTTACTTGTTTGATTATGTTTAACAGGTCGGTTTATATGGGCATGCTTCAAACAAACTTAAACAGGCGGTCAAGTAACCAGTTAACTCAATCCAACCGGCTAGTAGATATTGACATACTACGGATGGCCCACAATCTACGTTTGTATTTTTTTTTATTGATGTCAAAACTTGCAATTTTCTTGAATCTTAATCCTCATAACCCTTTTTAACAGCATGTAGACTAGCTAGTTAGGCTTTCGTACCAACTTCAATTGTACGTGGTACAAGAGACCTGGGTTCTAAACCAGGAAACCTTCCATTTTGGGGCATGGTGCATCTGGTCCCTCAACCCATTACCCACCTGCGAATAGCAAACCACTGAGAATTGATATCATTGGACGTAGTTCTCATCTTGGACTGTTCCAAAAGGAAACCACGCAACCATGACTTGGGTAAAACTCCATGACTTGGGTAAAACTCCTTGGACTTACCTTTGATACAAATGGGGATCGAACTTGGCTAAACTAGAGTGTTAACTCAACCTACCATGAATCCATAATCAGGGTTTAATTTAATTTATTGCATCACTCGTCTATTAATACTAATTAGCAGAGTAGCTGCATGGTATAGCAAGAAATACAGACACTGCTAGGGTGTGCGTTGTTCGGCTGGTTTGGTTATTATTTTCAGCCGGAACTGAAAACGAAGTCATCAGTTAATCTATATTACTGACCGATTGTTTTTGGTTGAACAGATCGGTTTTTACATACAGACTGGCGGTTTTTGGTTGGGTTCATTTAATTTCAGTTAATAGCTAAAACCAAATTTCGGTCCCATTTCTTCTGTTTTCAATTTGGTTTTGTTTAACGATTCAATTATTGCTCGCCCTAGTATAATGTTCTTAAAAAATAGTTACATACGAAAAAGTTACGATCGTTTAAAAATAATTGGTTAGTTTTGTTTACAAGAGGGATAAAGTGTAACTACTAAAAAAAATTATCAAAAATTTGAATAAGGATATGGAAACTAAAGTGAAAGACTTACCAACTTTGACAACATAACATTTAGATTAAAGTTGGTTAATCTTTCTATTTATTTCTTTCTTTTTGGAAATGTGTCACAAACAAATATGAGTTCTCCTTTATATTTTACTTATTGGTTGCAAATGCATCACAAATTCTTTTCTATCGTAGGAAATGTGTCACTCAACACTACTAGAAAAAACACCTTTCTTGACGCGCATTGCACGTCATGAAAGGGTGTTTATGACACACAAAAGAAAGTCATTATAGGCATGGTCATAAAATTAATATGACATGCATGCGCATGCATGTCATCTTTTGATGACACGCATTAATGACACACATTTATGACACTCTTTTTTGACACGCATTTAGGACACACTATTATGACAGAACCTTATGACTTTCATATTGCGTGTCATGTTTTTTTTGACCAAAAATAAAATTTTGCAAAATTTATAATAACCCTGTGTTCATATTTTTATATTTATAATAACAAAATCAATAAATCATCATAAAATGAATATATTATATATACCAAAAACCCACTAACATTTGTTGAATTCTACCACAAGTATTAAACGATTACAAAAATATTGTCTCAATACATTACGTTAGTCTAGACTAAAAATACGGATCACATGAAAACGAACGTTGCAGCCTAACTTGACTATTCTTCAAGAATTACATCAATATCTGCATCCGTTTAAACATCTATTCCTCCCTCAACCTGAGACAACAATTAAATTAAAAAGACGAAAGGTTAAGGTTCTTGATGGGTTTAGTTCCAAGAAGCCGAAATTAACATTAAATAGAAAAATTAAGTGCTCACCTTGGTGTTGACGCATTTGAGTTTAACCCTCTTGCCGAAATTAACATTAAATTAAGTGCTCACCTATGGTTTTTGCAATGCTAAAAGCAGTAGCCATGGCCAAAGAAGTTGATACTAAAGGCA
Source organism: Ambrosia trifida (assembly GCA_028751855.1). Classification (NCBI taxonomy): domain Eukaryota; kingdom Viridiplantae; phylum Streptophyta; class Magnoliopsida; order Asterales; family Asteraceae; genus Ambrosia; species Ambrosia trifida. Next base: position 88,085,831 of record CM054130.1, on the reverse strand, counting down.
AAAACTTCTTGTTCGGTCTGTCCATCCTTGTCATCTAAACCAACAAAATCAAGCAAAACCAAAGCAATCATCAGCTTAATCATACCTATATACAAACTATTCAGATTAAATTATTCAAGTATTGGTTTTGTGCTTGACATACAGAATGGTGCAATTCCTATGTATTTTTTTTACAAACTTAGCTAAAAGATCTCACTGAAGCTACACATATCAAACAGATATCAACAAGCTAATAAAAAACCCTCTGCTTTTAACACCTAGCATCCAGAGCCTGGCCAAAAGCTCACCCTTTGCGCCTCAAGTGCGAGCCTTCGGCTCCCTAGCTGCTGGTAACAACCACCTCATAAAACAACTACAGCACTAACAAAAAACATCTCATCGCCTAATATCAAATTCAACTAATCTAATAAATAACCAGCAAGTCTTTCTTATCAATATAGAGCAACAATTCATCACAATAACATCTAGCTCAATGAAGATCAATCATGTGCAAATTTGCCACACATAACATATTATGACTACCTTATCAGAATGAAGATAAACTTTATCTCTAAAAACAAGAACAACACCACTAAGAGAAATACTTCATAATTGTAATAATTTCTAGTGTTTTTTTCTATTGAAAACTAAGTGAGCCTTGGCAATTAAAAATAATGCTCATTTAGTCGAAATAATTTGGTATGGTTCCAGTTGACCCAAATAAACTCTTTTTAATAATAAGTCATGTAGGATATTGGTATAAAAAATACTGACTCTAAGAATGAAGTGGTTTAGAAGGTTTTATGCATGTTGACGCATTTGACTTGTAAATACCCTAAATAAAAACAAATTAATATAAGGAACAAGAAATGATAGAACTGACTTAATTATTTGTTTAATCATATGACCCAAGAGCATCCATGGGACTCGGTAAACCACAAAGAGATAAACAAGTCAGCTCACCTTGTCACAACACACATCTTGGAATACCGGCTTGCAACAGCTTCAGCTTTTTTTCTTATGTTCTTCTCACCTGAAGAAGAAAAAAATAAAAGTTTTCAGTTAATCAATAACCTTATGTGATTATTCTAAAAAACTATATCAAAAGTGTGATTGTTGAGGAATATAGCTGCTCATTAATATTATTTAAATTTATATTTAATATATTAACTAAAAACTATATAAAGAGTGGGCTCATTTAGGCTCGCGAGCCAGCTCGAGCTCAATAAAAGAAGCTTGGGCTTGGGCTCATTTACTAAACAAGCTTGTTTTTTTCGATCCGAGCTCGAGTAGCTTGTGAGTTGCTCGGCTCATTTTCACCCTTGATGCGCCCATGAGGTGCACATTTTCTTAATGCTTCAGCCCTTAGAGGCGTATGTACAGACTGACCCCATAAGGCGCACCTGATACTCGTTTTTTTGGCGCCTCGCCTCGAGGCGCGCCTCGAGGCGCGCCTTGAGGCGCACGCCTCAAAAGTTTTCAAAAACCATTACATGTAGCATCCAAATGGCCAGATATGTCATTCTAAATGTGGGTCAATATCAACAAATTAAATACCTCTGACAGGCACTAATGTCCCTATTATCTTCCCTTGGCAATATAAACTCTTCATCTTCAGCGTAGAAAAACCAAACATATAAATTCGGGTAGAAAAACAAAATTATAAGAAAACATCCTAAACTAAGACAGAGTGAAGCAAAGGGAAAAACAAGATAATAAGCTAAACTTCCTTTATACTTAAATAATCTTTGGGGATAGACTATTTTCAAAGTCAAATGAAAGCGTGTCACCAAAATTAGTGTACCTCAGATCCAACAACTTCCACTTCTACAAATTTCTGATCTTACATCATACCATAGAACGAATTGGTCGGAAGAATTTTGCATATTCATAACAAAACTTTCATAAGCTCCGAAGCAAGTGTTCCTTTAAGCCGCATATTTATCAGGTTCCTGTCAATATAACACAAAGTTTAATTAGCCATTTACATAAGCAACATATACACCTAATTCAAAGAACCATCCTAATGCACATTCATTAACAACCAAGTGTTCTAAAACCCCTAAAGATCAACCAATGCAATGAATAAGTTTCTTTCACACTCATCTAACCACAACAACAAAAAAACACATAAAAAACTAAAAAACCTTTCCATAAATCTTTAAGATTCAACTTCAACAAACGAAAACACTCTGTATTCAACAAATCAACAACAGACTAAACCGGATCCAAACCCTCTTCTTCAGCACCTAGATCCACCGCAATAGCTGATGGGTTGATTTAAGGAGGTGTATAAAAACACCCATAAGATGCATTTTAAAGATTATTCAGTGTCAAATGGTGTTGCTTTGATCTTGTTATGTCATTTCAGGAGTTGACAACAAAAAGGAAGCAAAAACGACGTTTTGGAGTTGACCGGGCGAGAAACGGAGGCATACGCGAGTTGGAAAACCAAAAACGGACGCATGAGGGAAGTTAGCGTAGGATACGCCAAAATTGGCGTATCCTACGCCAATTGCGTAGGGAATGTCCAAAATGTCTAGCGTAGGGCAGCAAAAGTTTGGTGAGGCTAAACAGGATTTGCGTAGGATACGCCAAAATTGGCGTATCCTACGCTAAAACTCAAATTGGTCAAAAAGTTTCCTTTTTCAAGTCAAAACTGATGGGATCAAGTATTAATGGCGATTTTGATGATCCTTGACTGCTAGGAAGCTGTTTTGATTGCATTTTTTGATTATAAAAGATCACCATTGAAGGCATAACAATATCACACAATTATTCTACATCCAATTCTACACAATAGCTTTGAAGATTCAAGAACACACTTGAAGATGATGAACACCATAGCCATGCTTGGCTAAACTTCTTGTATTACACTAGGGATGTAAGTTTTTGATAACTAGGGCTTTAACATTTGGGCATTTCATTGTTTAAACTTTTGATTAATGTTTGCATGTACTTGAATTACCAGTGTTGATTAGTGATTAATCTGATGTTGAAATCATTTCTAGTTAATTGATCTTGTGCCAATTTCTAAATGATATGAACATGGTTCCTTGCATCAACACTATCATAGGATTGTATGTTCTAAATGATGAAGTATAGTTTAGTCCATTGTGAATGTTGATAAAACTTGATACCTAAGTTTATTGAACAATCAATCCGTTAGTACCAATTACATTGTCATTGTTTATCCAATTATGCCTACTTGTTGAATGCCTTAGTGTTCAATTGCCCAAATCCTTAGTGTAATCATTTCCATCTTATTGTTACAAGTATTATTATTTTGCTTCTTTCAAATTCAATCTAAGTTCCATATTAATCAACAACTTTTCAACTAATTCTTAAATGATAAATTGCATACTTCATAATTAGCTAGCACCTTCATAAACAACATTTACAAACTTAACTAAGCAATAATTACTAACCACACGCTCCTTGGATTGATACCCTATTTACCCTATCTACCTAGGTTAATTAGGTTTTGCATGACCCGTAACGACCGGTTCATCAAATGGCGCCGTTGCCGGGGACAATGTGGACTTTAAGTGCGGGGAGAGGAGAAAAATTTAAACATTTTGAAATCCACCATTTAAACACTACACATTGAGGACAATGTTGGACTCTAAGTGTGGGGATGGGGGAGAAAATTTGAATTTTTTTCAAAAATGTCCTTGTCCTTGTTTAAACATTTTAAAAAAAACGCAAGTAACTAAGTCAACACGGAATGGTATGAACCATTTTGGTCTTTTGTAATGGTCAGGTTCTGAAAAATTCGCATGATAACTCTCAACTAGTTTTGGTAAAAAGAATTACGGGTGGTTATCTGGGAGTAGTTTGCTTGAAAGGTCGATTTATTACACACATGTCATATACCTACCCATCTTTCCATGTGAGATTTTGAGCCACCACAACATGTTACACTTTATAAAAAAAATTCTATCCATTTTGCATGTTGTGTTCCTTTGAATTGAGTGTGCCATTATAGTTGCATACGGTAGAACTTGCACCTTTAATACGTTTACCGCCCTAGACCGATTGTGAACACAAGAATGATTAAGGCATTAGGTTAAACCTTTTATTTTTAAACAATTTTTATCATCCCTGACCCATTCCAATATCCCTTAGTTAACCAATCTTGAGCCTTAAACATTTTCAATTGACCACCCATATCAACCCAGTTGACCCATAAGCCTTTTTCACTTTAAACCCGAGTGATGAAAATTCGATTGTAGGTTGTTCCTTTGTGTTGTAAATAGTTTAAAGTTATTATTGTTAGTTGTTTGTTGAAAAAAAAAGCTACAAAAACATTGAAAAAGAGCAAAGTCTCAAAAAAAAAAAAAAAAAAAAAAAAAAAAAAAAAAAAAACATTGTAGAAAGCAAAAAAAATATATGCTCTAGTTAGTCGTTGAATAAAAAGGCATATCCTTGCTTTATAGTTGAGTTAGTTTGTTTGTTCCTATTAGTTTGTTTGATGTAATAAAAGTCGAATTTTCATCACCTTAGTCACTTTAAATATCCCATTCCACACCCTTCGCCCAGCTACGTTACAACCCTTTTAAAGACCTTTTGACTTGTGTTCGCTTTTGTGTAATTTGGTGAAGTGCGATTAAGTTGCAAGCATATACCAATATGCATTATAATCGGTTTTGAGAGTACCATATATATACTAGTACATCAATACTAGTCAATTGAACCGAGTGGAGAGAATATTGCGAGGGATATGTGTGTGGTTTATTGGCTTTAGAAGGTAGGCTAATCTTGGGTAACCACTTGAGTTTTGAAAATAAATATTCATTGAAAGTTGGGTAGTCTTGATTGTAGAAGCCATAGGAACTGGGTATGACATTAGACCTTAACTCTTTGAGAATGGGGAATGCGTTTTGTGTTTGGAATTGTAAAAGCGTAATAAATTTGCTTGAGGACAAGCAAAAAGATAAGTGTGGGGATGTGATACGCGGGAGAAAATCTTAGTCGTTTCGTGTTTAAGATTATATTTTTATGCAATTTTTTGGTTTTGGACACACTACTTTGATAAAGTTTGCGTTTTGCAGGTTTAATAAAGTTTAAGGTGTATTTTGGAGCTAAACGAAGCTTTGGATTGGAGCTAGGATGATTCAGGAAAGAAAACGAAAAAGAAAGATGGAGAAACTGGTGAAGGCCTGTCGCTGACGGACGTTGTTAGTCAAAGTCAAAGAAATCAATATTTTTAGGAAAATTAATGGGACTTTGACCAAAGACTTTGACCCGAGACTTTGACCAAAGACTTTGACCAGAGACTTTGACCAGAGACTTTGACCCGAGACTTTGACCAAAGACTTTGACCAAGACTTTGACTAAACTAAATGGTCATTAAGAGGAGTTTGACAATGGAGACTATATAATGAAGTCTTGAGAGTAATCTCTCATCATCCCTGATCATCCCTCATACTTCATCTCTTACACCACCAATCCATCCTATCAATCCAAATCATTCCATACAATTGAAGATCATCAAATCATTCTAGTATTCAAGATTTCAAGATTCAAGACCCGATCATTGAAGAAACAAGCTCCATGGCCATGAGTGGCTAATCTTCTTGTATCACGCCTAGGAAGTAAACAATTGAAGCTTTAGGGTTTAAACATTTGGGTATTACTTTAACTTTTTAATTGTGTGATTGTGTGTTTGAATTAACTGTATTAGATTGCGATTAATCTTATGTTGAATTCATTTTAGTTAATTGATCTTGTGCCAATTTCTAGTGTCATGAACATGTTTTCTTGCTCTAATACAAACATAGGGTTGTATGTTCTAGGTAATGAAGTGTAGTTTAGTCCATCTTTGATGTTGATGAAACTTGACACCTAAGCCTATTGAACAATCACCCCGTTAACACCAATTGCACTACATTTGTTTGACCCATTTGTGAAAACCTTAGACTTCATTTGTTGAAACCTAGGTGTGATCCTTTTAATTAAATTGCTTACAATCTAAATTGTTTACTATTTTTTTTCTATTACATTTCTATTTCAATTTTTATAAATCAAAACTCCTTCCAACTAAACTTTCTTAAATGAACCAAATGCAATCTTCATAAGTTATATAGCATCTTCATAAGCAATAGTTTCCAATCAACTAAACAATATTCACTGACCACATGCTCCTTGGATTGATACCCTATTTACCCTAACTACATAGGTTAATTAGGTTTTGCATGACCCTTACGACAGGTCATCATTTGATGAACCGGTCGTTACGGGTCATGCAAAACCTAATTAACCTAGGTAGATAGGGTAAATAGGGTATCAATCCAAGGAGCGTGTGGTTAGTAATTATTGCTTAGTTAAGTTTGTAAATGTTGTTTATGAAGGTGCTAGCTAATTATGAAGTATGCAATTTATCATTTAAGAATTAGTTGAAAAGTTGTTGATTAATATGGAACTTAGATTGAATTTGAAAGAAGCAAAATAATAATACTTGTAACAATAAGATGGAAATGATTACACTAAGGATTTGGGCAATTGAACACTAAGGCATTCAACAAGTAGGCATAATTGGATAAACAATGACAATGTAATTGGTACTAACGGATTGATTGTTCAATAAACTTAGGTATCAAGTTTTATCAACATTCACAATGGACTAAACTATACTTCATCATTTAGAACATACAATCCTATGATAGTGTTGATGCAAGGAACCATGTTCATATCATTTAGAAATTGGCACAAGATCAATTAACTAGAAATGATTTCAACATCAGATTAATCACTAATCAACACTGGTAATTCAAGTACATGCAAACATTAATCAAAAGTTTAAACAATGAAATGCCCAAATGTTAAAGCCCTAGTTATCAAAAACTTACATCCCTAGTGTAATACAAGAAGTTTAGCCAAGCATGGCTATGGTGTTCATCATCTTCAAGTGTGTTCTTGAATCTTCAAAGCTATTGTGTAGAATTGGATGTAGAATAATTGTGTGATATTGTTATGCCTTCAATGGTGATCTTTTATAATCAAAAAATGCAATCAAAACAGCTTCCTAGCAGTCAAGGATCATCAAAATCGCCATTAATACTTGATCCCATCAGTTTTGACTTGAAAAAGGAAACTTTTTGACCAATTTGAGTTTTAGCGTAGGATACGCCAATTTTGGCGTATCCTACGCAAATCCTGTTTAGCCTCACCAAACTTTTGCTGCCCTACGCTAGACATTTTGGACATTCCCTACGCAATTGGCGTAGGATACGCCAATTTTGGCGTATCCTACGCTAACTTCCCTCATGCGTCCGTTTTTGGTTTTCCAACTCGCGTATGCCTCCGTTTCTCGCCCGGTCAACTCCAAAACGTCGTTTTTGCTTCCTTTTTGTTGTCAACTCCTGAAATGACATAACAAGATCAAAGCAACACCATTTGACACTGAATAATCTTTAAAATGCATCTTATGGGTGTTTTTATACACCTCCTTAAATCAACCCATCACATCCCCACACTTGTCTTTTGCTTGCCCTCAAGCAAATCAATAAACCATACTTCAGTCAACAATTTAATTAATTTCCAACCATTTTATCGATTCTCAAAAACGGCCCCTAGTCATACCCCAATTCACAAGACTTACACCTGTCAGTAGATTTACATTCCAAGGTTTTTTATATGTTTAAAACAAATGCCTAGCTAAATCCAACTAGATTTGATTTCACACTTTTGCACACCCCTCACAATGGTTCACTCCACTCGGTTTACTATCTCAGCTAGCAAGTAATGTGCTAGTATTTCATGTCAATCACTCAAAACCGATCATAGGGCATGTTAGCATAGGCTTGCAATTCAATCACCTTCCACGATATTTTTCAAAAGTGAACACAAGTCAAAAGGTCTTTAATGGGTTGTAATGGGGCTAGGCGAAGGGTATGGAACGGAATATTTGAAGTGACTATGATGATGAAAATTCGACTTTTATTACATCGACTAAATAACCTCTCAACTATAAGGCAATGTTGCGCCTTTTTATTCAATCACTAACTCAAGCATATTTTTGTGCTTTTATTATGAGAACTTTCATTTGTTTGAAGCGTATTTGTTCTCATGCTTTTTAGTTTTTTTTTTTTTTTTTTTTTTGAACTCACATTGCAAACTATATACAATACAAATCAAAATCCTACAACCGAATTTTCATCATTTGGGTTTAAAAATTGAAAAAGGCTAAATGGGTTGACATGGGTAATCAATTGAAAGGTTAAAGGCTCAAATTTGTTTAACTAGGGGAGATTGTATTTTGGGTCAAGGACATCAAATTGGTGTAAAAATAAAAAGGCCAAACCTAATGCCTTAATCATTCTTGTGTTACAATTGTTCTAAGGTGGCAAGCGTATCGAGAGTTGCAAGTTCTACCTCATGCAATTATAATGGCACACTCAATTCGAAAAGAACACAACATGCCAATAGATGTGGAATATTTTAGGGTGTTAGCATGTTGTGGTGGCTCAAAAATCTCACAAGAACATGAAAGGGGAATGGGTTGCCGATATGCAAAAATGTTATACCCTTCACTTGTCTTTTCTGACTCGGCATTTCATACTTTTTCTTAAAAAAATAACCATTAGAAAAACACATCGAGGAACTTAAAAAGTTATGACCATGACTAAGGATCATCACTCATGATTCAACAAGTGAACGGTTAAAACGGCTAGTTGGTCTTCAAAATTGATTGAGTTACTTGAAGCATAAAATTTTCAAAAATTTCAAATTATCTCCCCCATCCCCACACTTAGAGTCCAACATTGTCCTCAATGTGTAGTGTTTAAATGGTGGATTTCAAAATGTTTAAATTTTTCTCCTCTCCCCACACTTAAAGTCCACATTGTCCTCAATGTGTAGGGAAAGTTTCAAATTGTTTACGGGAATGTGATAAAGCCAAACCAAATAATTCACCCCAATCAACAATATACAGTTTACAATCCACTTATTAAATCTAAGTAAACGATCAAAATTAAAGAGATGGAAATAGATGCACCTGGTTGTTCTTCATTCTTCAATTCCATGTGTTTTTCAACAAAATAGTTCCACTTCCATCATAAATAAACCTGCAACTCGCAAGTGTGTAGAAGCAAGCTTCTCACATAAACATTAAGAGTTATCGGTTTTACTTTTTTGTTGAAAAGCATTACCAAGTAATCTTTTAGTTAATTTTGATCAGTGGACAAAATATACACTAACTAAGATAGATCCTTTAAACCTCCCGGTAGCCCGGTTATGAGGACGAGTGAGGTCTCGTGAGGGTTATATAGGAAACACACCCACAACGTTTATTTACCTACCAAAAATAAAAAAACGAACAAAAAGAAAAAAATATACAAAAATATACAAAAACTAACAAGTACCTCTTACTCACGGTGGTCGAAGTGAACATTTTCCTACCGAGTTACCAAGATAAGCTCGGTAGTTTACTTTACGTTTCCCAATCTGTTCCTTCTCCTTCCACTTGTTCATCAAATATATGCATGAAAGTTTTATCCCACATTTTTCTACCGAGTTTTCAACATACACCCGGTGGTCTACATGCCAAATCCACAATCGATTCTCAATTATTGGCATGAGAATTGGGTGATTCTTGTTGCGGGGCCATTTTACAATAAATTGCCCAATATCCTCCCAACTCACCTTCCTCTTCTTCATCTTTGAACCTTCATCCTCCACTTTGTTGGGTGCTATAATCAACACGGGGTGAGATTCGTGAGGAACTTTCACCTCAGCCACCAGATCTTCATGAGATACTAAGTCTTCAGTTGGAGTTAACCATTCAGAAAGACTTGCAGTATCTTCATCTATATCAGCATAAACCACTACACCACTAGCCAGCTTATCACGCTCACGTTTAAGTTGGGAGATTTCCACAGCTAGTTGGTGAACCTGCATAACCAAAGCTTCATGAGTTTTGTCTCTCACTTCATTTTCCTGCTTTGCCTCGTTTATCACATCTATGATAGCATCGAACTTGGAATCTCGTGAGTTTTGAGGTTCTTCATATGTCGGTTGAGGATATTCATTGTGGTTCATATTGTATTCTTCTTGGTAACTTGAAAATGGCTCCTCTTCGGATTCATAACCTTCATAGCCCCAATTTGAGTTATAATTGTGGTTGGCTTTTGGTTGGTAGTTTTCTTGACGTGGCTTTGCCCTATAACCAGCCCTGAATTTTTCTTTCCAATACTTTGGATTACTCCAAAATACTGGGCAATCTTCACTTATGTGAATTTTCCCGCAACAAAAACAAGAATGATCTTCCGGTGGTGGAGGTGGTTTAGAGTGTGGATGGCATAATGTGTATTGTACGGGTCGTTGGTTGGGATATTGTCGGTTGTGGTTTTGTGGATGTGGTGGAGTATTGGCACGGTTTTGGTTAATGAGAGTTGGTGGAAGGGGTGGTCGCCGGTTGTTACCTTCTCGATAAATTGTTTTGGTTTTGCATGATGGTGAAGAAGATAAATGTGAACCTCCAGGTTTTTCGAGCCCAAAAATAATACGATCTTCTCGTTCTTTAAATGCTTCCATTTTCCTACGGGCCACTAGACAATCTTGCCACAAATGATATGGGCTCCCACAACAAGGACAAGTATTATCATCATCTTCCCAATACATTGTGATGATGACGATCAAGTCCTGCTAAATTCCCAATCTTCAGATTTTACACAAGTGGCATGCATGCATTATCTGTCACCTGCACACTTCACACACCACGCGTAAAAACGAACAAAAAGAAGTAACAAAGACAAATTAAACAGTTAATCAAAATAATCAACTAAAAACTAAACACTAAGCGCACTAGCTCCCCGGCAACGGCGCCATTTGATGACCTGTCGTAAGGGTCATGCAAAACCTAATTAACCTATGTAGTTAGGGTAAATAGGGTATCAATCCAAGGAGCATGTGGTCAGTGAATATTGTTTAGTTGATTGGAAACTATTGCTTATGAAGATGCTATATAACTTATGAAGATTGCATTTGGTTCATTTAAGAAAGTTTAGTTGGAAGGAGTTTTGATTTATAAAAATTGAAATAGAAATGTAATAGAAAAAAAATAGTAAACAATTTAGATTGTAAGCAATTTAATTAAAAGGATCACACCTAGGTTTCAACAAATGAAGTCTAAGGTTTTCACAAATGGGTCAAACAAATGTAGTGCAATTGGTGTTAACGGGGTGATTGTTCAATAGGCTTAGGTGTCAAGTTTCATCAACATCAAAGATGGACTAAACTACACTTCATTACCTAGAACATACAACCCTATGTTTGTATTAGAGCAAGAAAACATGTTCATGACACTAGAAATTGGCACAAGATCAATTAACTAAAATGAATTCAACATAAGATTAATCGCAATCTAATACAGTTAATTCAAACACACAATCACACAATTAAAAAGTTAAAGTAATACCCAAATGTTTAAACCCTAAAGCTTCAATTGTTTACTTCCTAGGCGTGATACAAGAAGATTAGCCACTCATGGCCATGGAGCTTGTTTCTTCAATGATCGGGTCTTGAATCTTGAAATCTTGAATACTAGAATGATTTGATGATCTTCAATTGTATGGAATGATTTGGATTGATAGGATGGATTGGTGGTGTAAGAGATGAAGTATGAGGGATGATCAGGGATGATGAGAGATTACTCTCAAGACTTCATTATATAGTCTCCATTGTCAAACTCCTCTTAATGACCATTTAGTTTAGTCAAAGTCTTGGTCAAAGTCTTTGGTCAAAGTCTCGGGTCAAAGTCTCTGGTCAAAGTCTCTGGTCAAAGTCTTTGGTCAAAGTCTCGGGTCAAAGTCTTTGGTCAAAGTCCCATTAATTTTCCTAAAAATATTGATTTCTTTGACTTTGACTAACAACGTCCGTCAGCGACAGGCCTTCACCAGTTTCTCCATCTTTCTTTTTCGTTTTCTTTCCTGAATCATCCTAGCTCCAATCCAAAGCTTCGTTTAGCTCCAAAATACACCTTAAACTTTATTAAACCTGCAAAACGCAAACTTTATCAAAGTAGTGTGTCCAAAACCAAAAAATTGCATAAAAATATAATCTTAAACACGAAACGACTAAGATTTTCTCCCGCGTATCAATAGCCTCATCTTGCGGCAAGTAAATTACAAAATTACCACCGGAAGTAGTGGGCAATGATAAAGATTGTTGCTTTCGAAGAGAATCGGAAAGGGTTGGGTTGGGTTTGGTTTGGGTTGATGTGTTGGGATGATTTGGGTAGGAATCTTTGTGAGTTGGTTTTATTGGTCGAGTATCGTTCATTGGTCGACATAAAGAAGATGGCTTGCATGATGGTTGATGATTTTGTTAGGGTATTAGGGGATGAAGATGGTGATTCCGTAAGAAGCATAGATGTGAACCTTGGGTTGCTAATCTGGTGGTGTACTGATTAGATGGAGAAATGTAGTGGTCTAGTGGGTGATCTTGATGATAGTGTACTGGTTAGATGGTGGTCACAATTGGTATGACAGAGGTCTGGCTAGGGTTTTTGAATATGGTTGGAAGATTTGAGGATTAGATAGAAGAAGATGGAGGGAAGCTTGAATTGTTTTGAATTTTAAAAATGAGTACACTAAAACATGAAACACATAACTTTGACAGTGTCATGTTTATTTTTTATGACACTAAAACAGTGACACACAAAAATACTTGTCATAAATTTGTTAAATTTTATAAACCATGACATTTTTTTAATAACACACACTTTTCAGTGTCATAAAGTGAGTATGTGTCATTATTTGCTTGTCAAGAAAAGTATTTTTTCTATTCTTGCAAGAATATTGCGTTAATGATTTTAAATATTAACTTTTGTCGCAAATGGGTCACTATTTAAATAAATAGCTAAAGGATAAGAAATACAAAAAGTCGTAGGAGTGTGTAGCAAATTGCGACACCCAGATTATGTAGGAAAATGGTAGGAAATTACGTAGGAAATACGTTGGAAACCATCTTCCTACGAGGGGTGTTTTCTACATATACTTTTTGTAGTAAACTACATATACCTTTTTAGATGAGCGGCTAAAAGTATACAACAAATTGCAATGCAGGAGATAATGTTGAATTTTGATTTGGTTGTAACTAAACGTAATAATCAGCTAACCATTTGTTTTGTTTGAGTGTATGATAACTTTGTTTTAATACAAACTTTAGAGGTGAATTTTAACAGGATGCAGGCGCAACAGTAAAACAGCTATATATATATAGGGTTAGGTTTACGTACAAACAGTTTTTTCGTACGAACTGTACGAATCAAAGGAAAAAACACGCGGGGTCGTGTATAACTAGAGTAATTATATAATTACTCTAGTTATACGCGGCCCGCGTGTTTTTTTCTTTGATTCGTACAGTTCATACGAAAAAGTTGTTTGTATTTGATCTATTGTCTATATATATATAGGAATGGGATCATTTGAGAACTCACTTGAGTTGTGAGAACTTGAGAACTCCAATAGACCAATCACCAACTGCCACATCATCTGTATTGTATTTTTTTGCATTTGTTTAATCAGGGGTAAAAGAGTCTTTATGCACAAGTAGTTAAGGACATTTTAGTAATAATAACACCCCACCCACCCCACCCCACCCCACCCCACTCACCCAATAATAATAATAATAATAATAATATAATAATAATAATAATAATAATAATAATAATAATAATAATAATATAAATACAAGACTCTCCTCTCTCTCTCTCTCATTTTAAAAACCTACCCTCTCTCTCTTCTTCTCTCTCTCTTCTGCTCTCTCTCTCTCGTTCTCTCTCTCTCTTCTTCTGCTCTCTCTCTCTTCGTCTCTCTCTCTCTCTCATAAACAAAGAACAAATTGTCGTTTTGATGATGGTTTGGCGACGGGGAGTGAGGGTTAGAGGGGGAGGGGTTGTGGTGGGTTTGTGGTTCGATGGTCCGACGAAGGGGAGGAGATGTGGTGGTGGTGTTTCGATTGACGAAGGGGGCATGTGGTTGATGGAGGTGGCTGTGGTGTTCATGGTGGTCGGGTGATGGTGGATCTGGTGGTCGATGAACAGGAACAAGAAGACGATGATGAACAGGAACAGGGGGTTTTTTGCAGACGATGGTGGATTCTCATGGTGGCCGGGTGATGGTGGATCTGGTGGTCGATGGTGGTTCTGATGGGGATTTTTGCAGACATGTTGATGGAGGTGACGATCTGTTTGATGATGGTGGTTATTTGGGCGGAGATGGGGTTAAGGGGAGATGGGGGTGTTTTTGGGATCTGAATGGGGGTGGTTGTTGGTGGAGGAGACGGCGGACGGCGGAGAAGGAGGAGACGAGGGTGGTTGCTTCTCACACGGCGGAGAAGGAGGAGACGAAGGGGGCACAGGTTATTATTTATTTATTTATTTATTTATTATTATTATTATTATTATTATTATTATTATTATTATTATTATTATTATTATTATTATTTTGTTGTTTGTTTTTGAAAGAAGGTGAAGTTTTGATGATGATGATGATGTGTTTTTGCAGATGCAGCAGCAGGGTTGTGTGTGTGTGTGTGTTTTTTTTTTTTTTTGTAACAATAATGTTTCTAGTATGCTTTTTATAAATGTTTGGTTTGTTTTAGGACATTTTTTATGGTGATAATACCAGTGTAAATTATGGTAGATTTACACTGGTGTAAATCGTTTTTTTTTTTTGGTATAAGGGTAAAGAAACAATGTGTAGTATGAGGTGTGTACTATGAAATGTATAGATGTTTTTGGGTGTTTTTTACATTTTGATGTAATACATTTTTGGTGATGTTGTGGGGGCATTTACACTGGTGTAATACGTTTGTGTAGATGATTGTTTTTGGTTTACACTGGTGTAAAATAATTACACTGATGTAATACGAATGTAGTAGGTTTGTGCATCGTACATTTACGCTGGTGTAATTACACCAGTGTAAATGATGGTAAATTTACACAGGTGTAAATAATTACACCAGTAATACGAATGTTGTAGTTTTGTGCATGGTAGATTTACACCGGTGTAAAATAATTACACCAGCGTAAATAATGGTAAATTTACAGTGGTAATTACACCAGTGTAAATCATCATCATTAGACTTATGTGATTATTTATTTTAAAAAACAAAGAAATTAAAAAAATAAAATATAGTTTAAAAAATATGATATTTTTGAATTATTAAATAAAAAATTAATATTGTATTATATTAATTATTTTCTCTCACATGGTGTTTTTACCTTAATACCCTTAATGTACTTTATTAGATTAAAAAAATACTTAATAATCAAGTCAAGACAAAAACCCTCATCTTTTAATCTCAACCATTAGATCATCAAGATCAATGGTCCAGATGAGTTCCAATGGTTCTCACAACTCAAGTGAGTTCTCAAACTATCCATTCCATATATATATATATATATATATATATATATGATTATGAAGTTTAGCCAACATACTTATTGAAGGATAAGTACACAATGCTTTTTTTTAACGGTTAACATCATTAAAACAAGGCTAGGCCTCAAAGCGAGGACCGCCCACACACAATTAGAACATATACAACGGGTGAACCACCCAATCCTTCTAAGTGAGATTCGTGAACCTAGACCTAGTTTTCAACCAAAGAAATGCTAGTGAAATTAGTGTAAAAAAGAACAATTGAGTGTGAACAATCATTTAAACTTGGAAGTTGGACCGACCAATAAATAATAACTTTAATTTTGGGAAGTTACAAAGCAAGTTCACTTTACAAAACCTATTCTTGGGCCATTTAATCAAGCAGCAGCTTAGGGCCTCCATTATTGCTAGGCCCCCCAATTTTTTTTTAATCAAGCACCAGCTTAGGCCTCCATTATTGCTAGGCCCTCAATTTTTTTTGAATGGTAAACACTTCTTTGTATATACTAGAAGCAACCCCGCGCTTTGCTGCGAGACACACCGATTTTAAATGTAGATGTAGACGAAATAGCAATAATAACATTAATAATAAAAAGCTAAAACCCAAATTTCGCAAAAATTAAAAAAATATAAGAAAAAGAAAAAAAAGTCGTAGTTTCCTCAACCCCAATCCGCTAGGTTTGGTTTGGTTTATTTTTTTTGCCTATCCTGGTTTCCAGCCTGTGCCGATTTTGCTAAAACCGGTTCTAATCCTTATTAAAAGAAACCGATTCTTGTTTTCAACCCGGAATGGTTTGAGAAAAAAGGCGAGTTATCTATATGCTCATTTAATGTAGTGGATACTTTTCGGACCTTTTTTTTTATTTTGTCGCCAAAGAAGTTGAAAAATGAGTTTCTTAACACATTACCTCAATATCCATTTAGTGTCAACAATTACATGTATTCTTAAGCACGGATATTGATAACAAACTTGAACCAATATGAATATCTAGTAATAACTGCGATGGTCATGACTCCTACGAATACTCTAATGACGACGGTAAATAAGAAACAACATGGTGAACAAATTGTGGTGGTTGGCGACAACGACGATAGTGGTGGTTATGGTTTCAGTGGTTGCTAGGGGTGGTGATGGTGTTGTACGAGGGTGACAAACCGACAAAGACAGTCGGTGGCCTTGATTGTTATCGGCTTCAAAAAAATACGATAAACGCGGGGAAAGCGGCAATGGATTTGAGGGCTTCAATGGTTTTGACAAACAAGTTATCTTAATAGGAATTGCCTAAACTGACAGAAAGAGAGTAGAAGAAAATGAGATGCCATTTAATTAATTCAATTTCATATTAATATTATGAACTCTAAATTTATATCTTCTTTCATTGTTTTTAATTAAATTTATATGGTAAAGAAATAGAGAAGCATCATGCAAAACTCTTAATCTTCATTATAACTTTTGGTAGTTCTTCTAGTTTTATTAGATATTTAATTATCACATTTAGTAATATTTAATAACAACCTTCTATTATTATTATAAATAAATTGACTTGTATTAAATTGTGTATTAAGTTTGTCTTATCAATCTAATGAAATTACATATTTGTCCATGTAATTGAATATGAAATGACGATTTTGCCCGTCCAGAATACACTATATAGTAGTATAGATAGATAGTATAGATATAGGGTGAGGTTCCTGTACAAAGGCCATATTTCGTGAGAAATGCAAGAAGGATTAAAAATTGATATGTAGGCATTATTTTTTGAACATAGTCATGATGTTTTGGATTGTTTTGCCTAGAAAAACAACAAACATAACAATTAAAAACCGAAAGCAATGTATTTTAGGCTTAAAACTTAAAACACTATGCTATGAACATTAAGCATTGTGTTTTAAGTGTTAAGTAGTGTGTTTTAGTTGTTTTTAAATTTAATGACTATAATACATTGCAGTGGCGGATCTAGAAACATTTTTCAGTAGTAACATTTTTCATTTTTTTCATTTTGGTAGCAACGTTTCTCAAATTTCGTAAAAAAACCAAATTTTCCACTAATTTTCCACTACGCGCGCGAAGTTGAGCCGCAACGTCCGCACCCCTGCTATTACTATAGATCCGCCCCTGATACATTGCATTGTGTTTTAGATTATTGTGTTTGGTGTTTTTCAAGTTAAAACAATCTAAAACATAATTCCTAAATCTAAAACATGATGCCTACATGTCAAATATTAATACTTCTCACACTTCTCACAAAATATGTTCTTTGTACAGGAACCTAAACCTATATATATAGAGAGAGAGCCCAGCAAGAAGCTAAAAAACGATTACAAACCCGAAACGACTAAACGGCCCACCCCAACAAAACAACCAACAGACCCCAACATACAAAACTGAAAGAAACCCAGCCCAATTACAAAAGAGGCCCAACAGCAAAATCAGTCCAAATACCACAGGTAAGCTGATTTCCGTTTGTGCAATGACAATAACAAACAAAAGTGTCTTCTTTGATGAGCTCAACACATTTCTGGATCAGCGTCGATTTATCTTCAAACACCTTCAAGTTTCTAACCAGGCATATTCTCCAAGTAGTTGCCAAGGCGACCATCAACACCAACTTTCTCCATTTACTGCTACCCGGAGCTTCCAACAGGCATCGCACCAAGTCAACCAAGTTATTTGTTTTTAGTTGATTAAAATTATTTGAATTTTTTGTTACTTTTTTTTTTCTTAAGTAGGTGATTTCCAAGAGTTGAAAGTGTTTTTGGGTGTTAGATGAGGTTTTTTTTTTTTTTATTTATTTATTTATTTATTTTTTTTGTGAAAATGGGTAGGTCGCTACTTCAAGTAACAACCTTCAAATTATTATTTTCAAGATTGCTATTTTGAGTAGCGATCTTCAATGATTGGTTTTCAAGGTCGCTGATCGGTATGAAGAATTTTTTTCATAAGTAGGCGATTTTCAAGAATGCACTACAAGAAAATGAAGCTAATGCAACCCTGGTAAAAGGTTGCATTAGGCCTAATGCAACTTTTTATCAAAGGTTGTTTGCATTAGATATAACGCAACCTATTTATTAGCAAATGCAACCCTTTTAAAATGAGTTGCATTTATTTTTGGTATGCAACCTTTTTACATTCTAATGCAACTTTTTTAATACTAATACGCAACCTTTATGACGATTTTAGTTACAAATATGCAACCTTTTCTACACTCAAATGCAACTATTATCATGTATTTAGCTTAAAAAATGCAACCCTTGTTTTTCAAATAAATGCTACATTTTTTATAATTTTTAGGGACATCATATGCAAGCTTGTTTACATTCAAATGAAACTTTGTAACACTATTGTTTTAAACACTACAATTGCTATTAATATGCATTTGTATCTAAGTTAAGCCATAACAATAGTAACATAGGTAGCATACTTAATGTACTGTACATTCATAAAGTTACTCAATTATTTACAGCATATTCAAATTAAAGTAAACTTTCTTCAAGGATCTTGAATAGGGGGTTATGCAGCCTCTTCTGGTCTTTGACCAGACTGTTCAATCTTTCGAGTAAGAATAATTCCTCAACACTCAGAAATCTAAAGCTATCGCGAACCACGTGTAATAAGCACGGGAAATAAAAAGATGATGATGTTAGCCCTGCATTATCAACTTGGAATTAAAATAGGTGTCATAATAAACGCCTCATACTAACAACAAAGCCAAATGTATCCTTTATATGTATCATATATAATCAGCACTAGAAGGTGTAGGATCGAATAACGCTAAATCCAACAATCACGGGGTTTATACTAGAGGTGCGGAATCCCTCTAATATGCTTTAACAACAGATACAACAATGAGACTATGACAAACGAGTAATCACAACAGACACACGGGTCAAAAGATTATCGATTAATCACTAAAAACAGAGCACGAGTGTTTACAGAGATCAAATCAGACCTTACAGACCTTGGGAGGGTGTTTGGAGAGTGTGTGAGGCAAGAACTAATGATTATGGCAATGATTGGGCCTATTTATACCTCCCGTACTCGTACAGGACAGTATAGGCGAGTAGAATTCTATAAGACATGTAAAACTAGCGAATAGGCCTTAATCACTAGTACAGACTGGCGAGTAGCAGTCTATTCGCATGTATTAAGGGCGAATAGCACTGTACTCGCTAATAAGATTCTCCTACTCGCCTGCTGGTTCCCAAACACCCCAAAACACGTATAAACGTCTCCAAACACCCCGTGACACGTCCAATCAACATATATACTAGCCTAGGGACATCATGCACTTACAGACTCCCCCTTGGACCAGGCTAGTATACGTACAAAAATTACTTAAGACAACGTTTATAGCAACAACTAGCAACTTTACAGACTCAAAATTGAAAACATACAAATCAAACATAACATAAACAAACATGCAGCATCTTCAGTCTTCATCAAATTGACATTGTCTCGACCCTGGAAAGTCTTGACCAGTCGCATCCTGCATGAACATTGTTGGCGTGACAGAAACGAATCACCCGTTGAAACTTCAATGCTTGATCGGCTTCGGCCTTCAGATGTTGTATTGGATATAAGAACAATGTCTCCACGTCTTTCTCCGAGCAGTTAATCAGCCACATTGGATCCCATATTCTAATCTTCCTGCACGGTTTTGGCGAGTTGCTCAAGACTATTACGGCTTCTGTGGTGTCTGCGTCATAGTGCCAGTAATACAACTTAGAAGCGAAGTCTTGCTCAATCGGAGCTAATGGAATCTTCGACGCGGTTTCGGGTGGTTTGATGATGTGCTTCCAAATGGGTTTCTTTGTGATGGGATGTATCTTGTTTGTCACAATAGATTTTGGGTACTGTGGTTGGAACTGGTCCCATCCTTCAACACTTTCTCTTCTCATAATGTTGTAGAACCCTTCAAACTCATAGCGTGACTCATGATACAATGGAAGGTGCAGTCTAACCAAATCACGTATATGCCAGAAGGGCAGACTGAGGACTTTCGTGTACGGTTGAAAGTAGAGAAGACCATCCTGCCACTTTACTCCCAACATCTTAGCATGTTTAATGTAAGCCCAGCTGATCACGCTTCCTGACATCTTTACCAATTGTTTCTTGAACATAGAAGCCTGTACAGATTCCTTTTTCTTCTCAGACTCGCCTCCAGATGGAAACCACTCAGGATACTTTTGTCTGATCTTGTCATGTCGTTCTTTCACCTTGTCTGGGACAGGTGTAGGATCAGACTTTAGCTTTTCTTCAGACTGGTTAAGCATCTCCTCAGAGATCTTAGGTATCCCGCTGCTCGACTCATCAACTACATACTCAGGTGTAGTGATATTGGTTCCATCTTCCATCTCCACTTCATGATTATCTGGATGCAGTTCTGGAGCGAAGTGGCTAGCACCGGAAGATTTTCCAGGTGCTAAGCCAAAGATCTTTTCCAAGTCCTCAGGAGTAACCTCAGGAGGTATTTCCCCCTCTTCCAGATCATAATCAGAGGACACATGAGGAACACACAGGTTGCCATCATCATCATATGCAAAGTAACTGTTTAGGGGCTCCACGTCTTCAACAAGAACTATCGCTTTCTTCTTTACTTTATCGCGAAGTTCTTGAATCTTGCTCATCATAGGAGCTGGCTCCCCCTGAGCAGAAGAACCTGCCTTGGGATCATTGCCTCTGCGATCGTGACTTTTCTTCGTTCGTCCCGATGCAGACCCACCAGTTGATCCACCACCGCCTGTGGCTCCGGGATCACCACCATCACCCTTACCATCATTGTCATCATCGTCATCAGACTCATCATCATCCTCTTCATCATCATCGTCTTCTTCACTATCCTCATCATCATCACCAGCAGCAGTGCTAGCTCCAGCTTCCGAACCACCAGTAAGTCTAGGTTGAGTTCCAGTCAGCGCATTCAACCTAGTCCTTAGCCTTGTGTTTTGCTTCTTATACTTGGTGATTCGACGCTCGTTGTTCACATTTGCGAGCTGGAGATCACGATTAGACTGAATTAGCTGCTGATGTGATTCCATGAGCTGCTGTTGTGTTTCCATGATCTGCCTGTTCGACTCCAAGATTTGCTGATTAGATAAAGTAAGTGCGTCGACAGTGGTTCTCAGCTCAGTGTTAGCTGTGATAGTGTCTCCAATCAGTTCCAACATCGCCGTCTCATTTTCTTCTATGTTGGCGTTTTTGCTCTTCATTTCGGCCATTTCCCGTGCTTGGGCGGCCACTATTGCAGTAAGCTCGTTGATTTGGCGCTGGAGTTGTTCATTGGTTGTTGGAGTCGAAGATGAGGATTGGCTCGAAGGTCTAGCAGCTGTTGATCTTGCCGCTTCTTTCAACATTCTGATTCTATCACCTATCGGATTAGTGGCTAGCTGTGAACTTGTCGCTTCAACGGTAACTGAGACTGGCTCAGTGAAGATTACCGAGGAAGGCATTGACATAGTCACACTCGCAGGCATAGCTGCACTGAAGGAGAGTGGGACAGACGTTGTTGCCGCTGTTGTTGTATCAGTTGCTGCTGTTGTTGTTGCTGTTGTTGTAGTTGCTGTTGTTGCCGCTTGAGAGGATTGAGTCACTGGATCCCCAAAAGCTTCAGGAAGGGTAAACCGTCTTCTTCTTGAGGTTTTCTCAGCTTGAGGTTTAACAGACATCGTCTTCTTACCTCGAACCCTGTCCTTCTTGGCAGTTGTCTTTTGTCTCTTTGCAGGAGGCGAGGAGGCAAGTTCTGCATCAATATCTGCAACAAGATCACCACTACCTGGAGAGAAAGTGGGATCTCTTGCAAGGTCTCTCGCCTCAGCTGTGAGAGCTCTATCTTCTTCTAAAGAAAGTACATCGGCTGACTCATCTTCTGTGGCTTCAGAGTCATCATCTGCATCAGTTATGTCAACTGGTGCGTCGTCATCAATATGTGCCTTACCTCTATGAGACTGAGAGGTATCGGGTTCTTGTGCTGCTCCCGAATGTTCAGAGAATCCAATAACATTCGGATCAAACTCCTCATCATCACCTTCTGCAGTGTCAGAAATCCTGCCTGGGGCGTTTTCTCCCAACTCATCTGTGCTACGCCCTATGTTGTCCCCTTCTTTAAACACTAACCTGTGAACACGAAAGTCATCCTCCGAATCACTGTCTTCGTGTCTCCACCTGTTGCCTGGTGGAGACGCGTAGTCTACTCGCTTCATGTGCCCATATAGTCGTCTATTCGGAGGATATTCAGATTTCGGTCGCCCCTTGTAGATTCTCATCCTGTTCATTTCTACCTCAGTAATATCATCAGTCCCTATATATTCAGCCGGATGCTTCATCAAATCAGGTACTTGACTATCGATGATCAACTGTAGGAACCGGTGATAGACAATGAAGGTCTTCTTTGTTGGCGGTAATAATAGGATCTCCTTTAAGTGGTGCAAGATCATCTTGGAGAAGTTAAAAGGCTTGTTGAGTGTCAGAGCGACAATCGCAGAAGCCAATGTATCCCTTATCGCATCAAAAGTGCCTTTTCTCGGACCAAGGCACTTCAAAACCACATGAGTAAGATACTTAAACTCTGGCGGAAGTAATCCTTTCTTTAGCATCGTCTGTGTGTCGACTCTTCCCAAATACTTCATCCTAAGAAAGCCGCCACGTATTAGAATAGCATCAAACACTATAGGATCAGCTTCAGAATCTCCAAACTGTAGCACTTCTCGAATGATCTGTTCGGTGATAATAACTTCTTTTCCTTGAACCGAACTAGTAATCACGATCGGATCAGCCTTGGGATCAACCTTGGCGTTTCGATAGAACTCTAGCAGGATATCCTTGAAAGCAGCGTGCTGCTTGGATATCGCATAATGTATTCTTGATCGCTTTAGGAAGTCGATGACGCCTTGAAAAATTCTGCCTTTATCCGCTGTAATCGGTCCGAGAAAAGCACAAACGTTGTGCTTTGGCGATGTCTTCCAATTTTCCATCCTGTACACCAAAAGCGCGTAATAAGAATCATACAATGATACTATATTCATAAACAAGCATAAACGGACAAAAACGGACTAAAACGGACAAAACTTGACAAAATTTTGGTCAACAGCATGTTTCAGGCGATTACAGATTGTAATCGCCCTTATCTACTGGCGAGTAGGGATGTTAATACGCGAGTAGGCATGAAACAGACAAATACACGCGAGTACACTGCTGTATAAACGAGTACACGACTGTATACACGAGTGGAATACACTCGCTTACTCTATACACGAGTGCATGCCTATTCGTGTATAACATACGCGATTACAGACTTAAGAACATCCTACTCGCTTCATGTTCATGCGAGTGCACTCCTACTCGCATGAACAGTGTACGTGTTCACCAAAATTGTCGACATCTTGTTACGTATAGTTTCGAGCCCGGAATTTAGCCCATTGAGGTCTAATACAACCCAACATCAAAACCCCTAACCAACATTACATTGACAAGCTCGAATCATGGGTCAATTGAAGGTTTGAAAAATTAGGGTTCTTCATAGTTTAAAATTGGGGCTTTTGAATCTGGAATGATTTAGGTTGAAATGTTGGTTGAATAACATCCTAGGGGGGCCGATTAACAAACCCCCATCAACATATAGCATCAAACAACAAGTTTTAGTGATCAAGCATTCAAGAACAATAACTAAGGGTTTTGGCCATTTGAACACTGATTTGAACAGTTTAACGGTGTTGTTATGATATGAAAATCTGAAAGACGTTTACCTTAATGATGTAGAACAAGAATCACTGATCAAAAGACACGGGCACAAGGGTTTGGATTGAGGTAGGGTATGAGGGACGAGAGGGAACACGGTAGATTTTGAAAATAATGAGAATGAACTATCAGACTGTTGGTGGTCTTTATACCCTGTTCCTAATCGCTCTATCTTATACACGAGTATATGACATACTCGCTACAAGGTTCAAAGTGTTATAAGAGAATAGGGGTCCTACTCGCATATGTTTAGGCGATTAGAAGGTAATCGCTCATTCTAACACACGAGTAGTTGTACTCGTCTAAGACTAGGGGCGAATAGAACCTCTAAATGCCTAAAGCTTTCACACAAATTACCAATTTGCCCCTGCAGCACCATTGACCCGTTTAGGTTTAAAACACACGTTTTTCACCACGTTTAAACACATAACACCGATGATGACTCATGACTTTGAGAAACTTTCATTTTTGACCCATGTACTTGATAAAACATACGGTTTTGACCCGGCAAAAACACAATTTTCCAATTAGTTGTCCTTTTTATTTTTCGGCGTTTTATTTTTGAAGAAGTAAGATTACAATGGATTAGGATTCCATCATCGGCAATCAAGAATGATTAAATAAGCTAAACTAAGCATAAATAAAATAAAACGGGAGATCAACTAATTGTACACTAACATATTTTTGCGAGTTTCAACGGTTAGGGAATCATATTAGTGTACGGACATACTAGAACCCTTATATTTTCAGTTTTCGCTTAAATTACCAATAAGCATCCTGCAACAACTGTCGATATTGTTGTCCATCTAAACTCAAAATCAAGTTTTATCGCTAGGCACTTTAGATACGTTTAAGGTAATATTAAGGCTGAGATACAAGGTGTTCCCCGCCACGCGACACATTCCCGTATCAAGTCATGCACAAAGCTTCCTCGTAACCGGTGAGTAAGCTGTTGTCATCCGTATTTTACAAGGAGTGGACTCAGTGGTGATCAGGTCTGCAGAAACGCTGCAACAGAGAGACCAGTGAGATCCAAACCAGGGTTCAAGTCAAATACCGTATATTTGATTTTTCACGGTACGATGCTTTAGGTATATGATTTGATACCTTAGAGCGAATTCTCATTGAGAATAGGGTTTTGGCATATATGAATCTTTTTGCTCTTTTAGGATTCCCGGACGTCTCCTGATCAGAATTTATTCTATTTTTTTGTTTTTTTTTTCAGGAAATGACATAGGGGTGTCTCAGTCGTAGGCTGCGACCCCAACGTACGACACGTGTGCCACTCCTATTTATTCTGAGAGACGTCCAGTTCACCCCGGATGAACCAACCTCTTAAAGACCATGGAACCTCGGATTTTGGCATGCTATCAAACGAGATTTCGGTACCAAGACCATATGCCAACGCACGTTGATCCACACATGATTCAGATGATTTAGGTTTATATCACCGTGCCGAACTTGGAAATGATTTTGAGCCTACCGACACATCATTGTAGAGGCTACCTATCAGTTCCAATATTTTTAAGATGATAAGGGTCCAGACAGTCCGACTGATTGGTTAATATCATCTTCCCATTTTCACCAAAGAAACTCATTTTTGCATTTTTCAAATTTTTTTTTTAATTTTGGAATTTTCTCATTTTTTTTGAATTTTTGCATTTTCTGAATGTTTTTGTATTTTTCTGAAATTTTCTCCCCCTAAAAATCTAAAAATTTGCGAAAAGACAATATTTTTGGATTTTTCTGATTTTTGAAAGAAAAATATTTACAAAAACGATTACCGATGAGGATCTAATCTTGCTTAACTTTAATGCCGTTTAAGATTAACAGGTACTCAAAACGAGGACCGTCAAAAGCTTTGGTGAATAAATCGGCACGTTGGTAGTCTGTGTGGATTTTTACCATATCGATAAGTTTCTTTTCATAGCAATCGCGTATGAAATGATACTTAACCAAGATATGTTTCGCCTTGGAATGGTTAACTGAGTCTTTAGCAAGAGCTATAGCGGACTCATTATCACAGTGAATGGGAGTATTAAGAAATTTCAAACCGTAGTCTCTCATTTGTTGCTGTATCCAAAGAACCTGGGAGCAGCAGCTCGATGCTGCTACATATTCCGACTCGCAGGTGGATAAGGCGACTGAGGCTTGCTTCTTGCACTGCCACGAGACTAGTCTTGGTCCCAAAAACTGGCATCCAGCCGATGTGGATTTTAAGTCTGTCTTGCATCCGCCATAGTCAGCATCACTAAATGCGATGAGGTCAAACTTATCGTCATTAGGGTACCAAAGACCTTTGGTCGGACAACCCTTTAGATAACGTAAGATCCTCTTCACAGCAACCAGGTGTGACTTTTTCGGCCTTGACTAGTATCTTGATAGTAAGCATGTCGCGAACATTATTTCAGGTCTTGATGCAGTGAGGTACATGAGTGAGCCTATCATAGCTCGATAGAGAAAAGGATCAACGGTTTGTCCTTTCTCGTCAGGCCCAATCCCGTGATTGGTCTGAATCGGTGTGCCTACTGGAGTAGAGTCTTCCATCTGGAACCGGCTCAAGATGTCAGCAACGTATTTTGTCTGGTGGATGAAGATCCCTGACTCTTGTTGTTCTACTTGTAGACCGAGGAAGAATTGCATCTCCCCCATCGAGCTCATCTCAAATTTGTCCTGCATAAGCTTTTCGAATTCCCTGCACATGACATCATTAGTAGACCCAAAAATAATATCATCAACATAAACCTGTACCAGAAGACGATCACCACCCTTTTCCTTGGTGAATAAGGTGCAGTCCACGAGTCCGCGTTTGAACCCGTTGGATATCAGATAGTTGCTAAGCATTTGGTACCATTCACGCGGTGCCTGATGGAGTCCGTACAACGCTTTGTTCAATTTGTAGACTTTTTCGCGATGCAGCGGATCCTCAAACCCCGGTGGCTGAGCAACATACACCTCTTCCTTCACGACACCATACAGAAAAGCACTTTTCACGTCCATTTGATACACCTTAAACCGTTTGTACGAAGCGTAAGCTAAGAACATCCGGATAGCTTCAAGGCGCGCAACTGGAGCGTATACTTCGTTGTAATCTATTCCTTCGATTTGACGGAAGCCGAGGACAACTAATCGAGCCTTGTTTCTTATAATCACCCCGCGGTCATCCCGTTTACACTTGTAGACCCACTTTGTTCCAATCTTTTTCGAGCCTGGAGGTAAGTCAACTAAGTCCCACACTCCTAGCTTTTGGAACTGCTGAAGTTCGGCTTGCATAGCTTCAATCCATGGTTCTTCCCTTAGTGCCTCTTGCACAGTTCTTGGTTCAGTTCGAGAAACATACAAGGCGAAGGACCAATCGTTCTGATGACCTGCTTTTCTGATTTCCGAATAGAGTGCCAGAGTACCTGTATTGTCACTTGAACTAGCATTTCTGAGCTGACTGCGCGTCATGAC
This sequence comes from Ambrosia trifida, assembly GCA_028751855.1. Classification (NCBI taxonomy): domain Eukaryota; kingdom Viridiplantae; phylum Streptophyta; class Magnoliopsida; order Asterales; family Asteraceae; genus Ambrosia; species Ambrosia trifida. The sequence continues at coordinate 88,058,276 of CM054130.1, read as the reverse complement.
TCTGCTAGTCGGATTACCAATCACATTTTGCATCGGATGAGTGTCGTGAATCCGAGATTCCGGATGTGCCGGCACTGGATCATCCGAATGCAAATTAAGGTTCTCCAAACCTTGAGATATATTTGTCTCAGCTGCGCTTGAACTAGAGGGAGCAGCGGGTTGCATATTAAAACCAGAGAGATCAATCCGAAGACCTATCCCTGGAGCTGCTGAAGAAGAAGGACCAGCTTGATTGTTTCCTGTCGGATTAACTGGAGCTGTAGTGGTAGATTCACCATTTCCAGCTTGTTCCTCAGTGAGAGTTTCATGAGACTCTGCAAAATCGTCGTCGGAAGATGAAGATTCGAGAACCTCTGCTGACGCTTCCTGAAAAACTTCCTCAACTTCTGCTGCTGCGGTTTTATCGGGGTGACCCGTGGATGCAGAGGCATCAGATGGAGCAGGCGCAGGTGCATTAACCACGATCGGACGCATTAGCGGAGAGCTAGCTGCGTTTTCACATTCGTAATACATTTGCGCTACAGCATCATCCACCAAATTCTCCACGTTGAAGGAATCAAATAGACCCTTATAGTCGAACAACCAATCAGGTCCAACACCAGGTGCATTGGCAGTATAACGCTGAACATCGACATTAAGCCAATCTTCAACGTTGTTGGTTCTTTTGTTGTACACTCTTTTATTGGGAGTGCTGTAACCAACAAAGAAACCTTCTTCTGCCTTTGCACCAAACTTCCCATCGGGATGTATCATGGTGCATGGAGCTCCGAAAGGTTCCAGAAACTCTAAGTTCGGTTTCCTTCGGTTCAGAAGCTCGTAAGAGGTTTTTCCAAGCTTCTTTACCGTTAGAACCCTATTCAGAGTATAACACGCGCAGTGAACTGCCTCGTTCCAGAAGATCACAGGCAAGTTCGAGTCTGCGAGCATAGTTCTGGCTGCCTCAATAAGAGTCCGATTCTTTCTTTCTGCAACCCCGTTTTGCTGAGGAGTGTATGGCGGTGTGAATTCATGATGAATACCCTTTTCTGCACATAACGCCTCCATAGCGTGATTCTTGAACTCTGTTCCGTTATCGCTTCTGATCCTACGGATCTTTAGCTGATATATATTTTCCAATTTAGTAAACAGATTCTTCAAGTAATCAAAAGTTTCACTCTTGTGCTTCATGCACACAACCCAAGAAAACCTAGAATAATCATCCGTAACCACTAAGCAGTATGAGTCACCGTTCTTGCTCTTTCGATTGACTGGGCCAAACAGGTCCATGTGCAGTCGTTCGAGTGGTAGACTAACTGAGTTTGTCTTCTTAGGCTTGTGAGACTTTCTTTTCTGCTTCCCTTTCTTACATGAGACACAGACATCGTTTAAATGAAAATTCTTAACAGAAACACCTTCCACTAGTTGGTTCTGGACCAGATGGTTCATTTTCCTCAAGTGGATGTGTCCCATTCGTCTGTGCCACATAATCGATTCCTTCTCTGTCGCCTTTGACAGAAAACAAGTGACCTGACCTTTTGCAGTCATTGCTCGGCTCATATCCAGGACGTATAAGTTGTTGACCCTGGGAGCTGAGATCATGACCCACTCTTTCGGTATTTTGAATCCAGGCTTCAGAATGAAACATGCGTTGTCATCAAAGAATACAGTGAACTTCTTGTCACATATCTGCGAAACACTCAGCAAGTTGTGGTCTATCTGTTTAACAAAGCTTATCTTTTCAAAGCTTACTATACCGTTGCTCATACTTCCTTCCTTTGTTATATAACCCCCTTTATTACCAGCAAAAGCAACATACCCCCCATTGATATTCTTTATGTCAAAAAGCAGGGATAAATCGCCTGTCATGTGCCCTGAAGCTCCACTATCAACAATCCATAGGCTGCTGATAAGGCCCTGTGGAACTCCCTGCACAAACATTCAAAGTTCAGTGGTTAAGGGGGACCCAAGCCTTCACGGTCTTGGGTCTACCAACTTCATCTAACATCGGAAAGTCAACCCATCTCCCATTCGGTGTTGGAGTTGTTTCCGATGGTACAGCAGTGCCTTTTCCAGCAGATGATTCTCCTTCTTTGGTTGGTGACTTGGGTCTCCAAATCTGTTCAGGTTTCTTTGGCTTGGGCTTCTTCTTTGCCTGTGGGCTAGAAGGTCCAGCCTTGGATTCCTTTGGAGGAACAGATTTTGGATCCACTTCAGAATTAACTGTGCGTGGAGCAGCTTTGGGGTTGCCCTTCGGTTTAGCTGCAGCCTTTGCTGGTGGCTTAGGCGCTGCTTCAACCTTTGGAGGAACAGTGCTCCCCCTCAGCTGTGGACCCCTGCCATCAACTGGCTTTTGGTTCATAGCAATCTTGTTGCGGTTATCATAAACGACCTGCTTTCCCTTTTGTTTCTCTGAGAGTTTAGGGGAAACAGGTTGCTTGGATTTGCTAGAACTGGGAGGATCATCCACTTTGATCCTTTCTCGTCTCAATTCAGGGCACGCAGCAACTAAATGCCCACGTTCCCCGCACTTGTGACATGATCTATATTCTTCAAACTTAGGAGATTCGGGTTTGGTCTCCTTTTTGTTCCTTTTGTTAGATGGAGCGGCAAATGAGTTTTTATGTTTTAGATCCTCAAGACATCTTCTTTGCTGATCGACTTGAGGATCGTCGTTTCTTTCAGTGCCGCTCGATCTAATGAACTCAGTCACATGCTTTTTCGGACCGTTTCTTTGAGCTTGATTTTGAGGATTAACGGTGTTCGACTTTTGATTTTTCTTATTGTATTCATTAGACTAATTTCCCTGATCCTTTCTACCCTTACCCTTACCCTTGTTTTTACTCCAGGTTTCCTTTTCTATGGTAATGACAGATTCTTGCCAAATTTTGGCAACAAGACCAGGGGTGATACATCTGAGAGGGATTTCCTCATCAGCATACACCCTTTCAGACCCTTTTAACTTATAGAACACCTTAATCCTCCTACCATCCTTGGTTTGCACTTTCGGTTCCAGTTCACTCAAGGTTTCAGTTGTAATGATATGATTCTCAAGAGGAACATCTATAGTTTTGACCGGTGCATACCTAGGAGGTTCATCGAGCTCATCATCCGAAGTGTCAGTGTCATATACACTGATATCATCAGGTTTCTCACACAAATTGACAGCTTTAGCAGGAGTAGCAACCTTAGTGACTTCAGCAGGTTTAGCTGCTTCAGTAACCTTGGCCGCCTCTGCAGCTTTTGCTGCCTCGGCTGCCACGTCCACAAGTTCCTCCTTCGGCAAGACATCAAAATTGTGATTTTCGAATCTCACCGGAGGTGGACATTGAGAGTATTTGGGACTGGTGGAGAAGCCTTCCTTGTCAGAGTGTTCAACTATGTGATCAAGGACATACTTGCAGTTTAAATAACTCTCAAGCTTTTTCCTGATCTTTTCATAGTCACAGTTAACAATGGCCAATTGTTTCTTAGTGTCTTCGACCTCATTGATGTAATTATTTATAGCTATCTGTATATTAGCTAAGGTTTTTGACAGTTCAGAAACATCCTTTTTGTAATTTTCAATTGTACTTAGAAAATTTTTCTCCTTTTGTCTCAAGGAATCAATTGACCTTTGCAACGGACCAACATCAGCTTTTAAATTCAGATTTTCTTCAGTTAATTCTTTAATTCTGAATTTCAACTGATTACACTCTACACAATCTAATTTTGAATCAGAAGAAGAACTTACCTTGTTCGACGATTCAGTGATGGCCATCAATGCATAGTGAGCTGCTGTCTTCTGAGCTCCAAAGAATTCGCCGTAGTTCTTCTCTGTGCAGTCAGCATCCACAAGAAACGATCTTTTACCGATTAATGCATCTGCTTCAGCTAACAAATCCTCCAAATCTTCTCCATTATCAGAATCGCACTCCGAGTCACAGTCAGACACCTCGGTTTCAGAAGTGATGATGTCAGACTGACTCGAAGTTTCTTCAACTTCGGCTGGTGCTTCAGACGCTTGTTGAGCAAAACAAGCTGCACCACCTTGAGGAGCTTCATCTCCGGTGATCAGATGGTTCCAGTTATAGCCTTCATCAGCTTGAATAACCATGGCTTGACCTTGATTGTTGTTTGGCGGCGGCCTCTGGTTCTGATTCTGGTTGTTGACTGGGACAATAGCACGCTCAGTATTAGGTTGACCCTGAGCTTGCTGCCTCTGATTCTGATTAGCTCTATTGTTGTTGAAAGGATTCTGATGTCCTTGCTGCTTAGGTCGGTCACATTCCCTTGCAAAATGCCCTTTTGTGCCACAGTTGTAGCATGTGACCTTTGTTTTGTCAAACCCAAACTTGGTGTTATTATTGATCAAGACATCTCTCCTTCCCGTCCTTTCCATGTAATCCTTTGCCCTTCTCACCACGCTTGCGAAGTGCCATTGTATGTCGATCAGATCCATGTCGTCCTTATCAATCTGCGAGTAATCCTCCTGTGTAAGATGAGGATTCCCGATCTGTCCAGCAACCAGTCCACTATAGGAGTTCACCAAAGTCGACAATAGAGCCATGTGTTCTTGAGCTAGCTCTATAGTCACCTTTCCTAAACCCGCAGTGTTCAGCTGCTCTGGGACTGTATTGGTCTGATAGCCACCTTGATTAGAACTAGAAGCACCTCCATATCCACCATAACTTGTAGTTGGAGCCCCGCCAAAACCTGCAGAAGAGGGTCCACTAAAGTTTGCAGTTGCCTGCGCTGGTGCTGCAAGATGAGAAAACGGGTTAACACCAAACTGGTTAGCATTATAATTCAAAGGATACGGGTTTGGTCCAAAAGGATATGTAGGAGGGGGAACATCAGTTGGGGGACCATAATTGTCGAACGCATAGACTGGGTCCGGGTTAACCACAAAAGCAGTTTGTGGTTTGGTGCCACCCACACTGGTGTCCTGAAGAGGATTCCCATAATAGATGCTGGGATTCTGTGGAATGAGCGCCTTGTTTGCTCTCCTGATCTCCTCTATCTCCTTGTTCTCCAGCTCGGTAATGAACTCGTTGATGGAGAGAGTCTGATATGCATTGTTTGACTTTAGAATATCCAACCATTGATGCCAGTGAGGAGGTAGCGCCTCAGCAAATCTTTCTACAAGGTCCGCAGATGAATATAAGACCCCGTACTGATACATTTCGGACATCAGATGGTAGTATCTTGCCGTCAAATCCCTCAGTGATTCGTTCCCAATAGCATTGAAGTTCTCGAACTCCTTCTTAAGCTGATCCATTTTAACCTTTCGCGTCTTCATATTACCCTCATTTCGCTTAGCCAAGGCTAACCAAAGCATCTGTGATGTTGTGCACTGAGCGAATTGATGAAGGATGTCCTTTGGAAGAGCTTGCTTCAATGCTGCCATCGCCTTCTTCTCATAGTTGTATTTCTTTCTCTGATCTTCATTCATGTCTTCAATAGAGATCGGAGTAGTGGAGTTCTCAACTAAAGGCCGACTGTACCCTGTCTCGATAGCTGACCATACAAGACCATCGATGCCCTCGACATATGTCTGAAATCTGCCCTTCCAACCGTGGTAGTCGGACATGTACTGCAGCTTCGGTGCCCTGTTAGAACTACCCGTCTCTAAGTCGCTCATGAGTACTGAAGCAGATGATTTGTCTGAGAGTTTGCAGCAGCCGCGAGTGCCCATGGATTCGTGTTCACCATTTGCTGTTGAGCAGCTAGCGCCCACGGATTGATTCCGGCAACATTCGCTTGCATTTGCGATTGCTGCATCCGTTGCGCATTACGTTCTGCTGAATGCTGCCAAGGGTTTGTGGGTACGTTAGATTGATTGTTCATTTGTTGATTATACTGAGGTCTCGGTTGACTCAGATGTCCCCACGGGTTCGCCATATGTTAATATTTGTCAAAAGTCCGATACTTAGTCAAATTTTTCAGTTTCAGGTCCTTATAGGCGATTAGGAACACTATTTGTGTGATTATAGGCGATTAGGGTGTAATTGCTAGCGTTTGGGGACCTTACACGCGAGTAGGATCTATACCACACCTATTTAAGGCGAGTAGGCCTCTACTCGCTAGATGTATAGGCGATTAGAGGCTAATTGTGTCAAGGGGTTCTGTAATCGCCTAAGGTAGAGGCGATTAGGGTTTTATATGAGAAACAGGTGTGTAATCGCGTGTGTTATAGGCGAGTACAAGCCTACTCGCTTAAACACACTTGTAATCGCCTAAATATAGGCAATTAGGGTTTCCTAATTGCTAGTATGTCTGCGTAATCGCTAGATCTGATCTGTAACCCCACTTTTGCTCAAAAACAGCCGTTTTTGCCTCAAAATCTTATCTAAAACAATGTGTTTATACCCCAAATGATTGGAAAAGTTCCAAAACACTTTTAGAACAAAACCTAATAAAAAACACACGTTTTAATCCATAAACACACACCAAGATGTTGAAAAAGATGGGTTTTTGACAAAAACTCAAAGTTTCAAAAATAAGAACAGGTTTTTGCTTAAAAATCTGAACTTTTACACCAAAAACAACCTGTTTTTGCTCGTTTTTGTTATTAAAACACCCGTGATAAGAGCCTCGGCTCTGATACCACTTGTAGGATCGAATAACGCTAAATCCAACAATCACGGGGTTTATACTAGAGGTGCGGAATCCCTCTAATATGCTTTAACAACAGATACAACAATGAGACTATGACAAACGAGTAATCACAACACACACACGGGTCAAAAGATTATCGATTAATCACTAAAAACAGAGCACGAGTGTTTACAGAGATCAAATCAGACCTTACAGACCTTGGGAGGGTGTTTGGAGAGTGTGAGGCAAGAACTAATGATTAGGGCAATGATTGGGCCTATTTATACCTCCCGTACTCGTACAGGACAGTATAGGCGAGTAGAATTCTATAAGACATGTAAAACTAGCGAATAGGCCTTAATCACTAGTACAGACTGGCGAGTAGCAGTCTATTCGCATGTATTAAGGGCGAATAGCACTGTACTCGCTAATAAGATTCTCCTACTCGCCTGCTGGTTCCCAAACACCCCAAAACACGTATAAACGTCTCCAAACACCCCGTGACACATCCAATCAACATATATACTAGCCTAGGGACATCATGCACTTACAGAAGGATACACTACAATAACCTTAATAGCAATTTCAATCAGATAAGAATAATCATTTTGCCATAAGTGATTCACCCGAAATAATAATACATGATTGATTTACAGGAACTTCACAATAAATATTTAAAAAAATTGTTAAAAGTCTAACCTGCACAGTAAGAAAATAAGCTTAATACATTGCAACAAATTCAAAATCTCCTTAATTAGGTCACTTGATTGTAATTCAAATATGTTCTGTTCCAATTTAACATTCATAATAGTTCAAGAAAATAAACATTACATACCCATGTGATTCATACCTTAGCTAGTCCAAGTTTATTCGCCAAAATACATAAACCTCGTTCTCCTTACTGAATCCTATTTGAGACCTATTCATGGGTCGTTTATCTCCTTTGTAGATAATAATACCTGGTTATCAATCCATAGAGTTTCAACCAAACGATAACTGTGTATTTCTTGCCTTTTATAAACAAAACTAACAAAATACATTTGATACCAGCCAATTAGCATTTTATAAAAACTAGTGGGATTACACCAGTGCACTCTGACGGGCGGGAATTTGGTTGGTTTTTGTGCACTAGAAAAGACGCTGATAATATGCCTAAGAGTATATCAACATGAATACTAGTTTGAGCGGTTACATGAAAAAGGTTTGAAATTGTTGCTTCTAATGTTCAGATGTTCTTGACAAATTGTAATAACACAAGGTTATAAATCAAACATAAAGTTTCAAAAAGTATCTTTGGATTTCTACCTTCAACTCCATATTGCTTCAATACAGTAGTATTTTTTCAATATCTCAATTCATATACACTTGACATAGCATATTAACATAATATAAATAGTGTGTAATTTGCTTCAGCAGTACACCATGGTTGAATTTGACCAGTGAGTGAAAAACATGATGCCTAGTCAACTTATATGCTGAAATAATCACATATATGAACATGTATTAGAACATAATAATCAACTTGATATATACTATGATAGGAGTTTAATATTAAATTAAAATATAAAAAATGACGACTTCAATGGAGTTGGTTTAAGAAAACACCAACATCATGATCAAAGTTGGCATTAGAAAAAACAAACATGAAGCCTATAAAACATATCAAACAAAACCATTTGAATCCAATATTATCTTTTAGGATGTTCTAGTTTTATAAACTATGAATTTCTCTTAAAAACAAGCAAGTCAATTGAGTAAATTAGAGACGTGTTCTAGTACCTAAAAATGAATGCAGGTAAGAAGGTGAAAGCAGGTGTCTAGTTGTTCAAAGCCTGGGGTTTTATGGTTCATGAAGTTAAGAATTTCCTATACATAGTTCAAAACACATTGAATAAATATAAACAAAATATAATCCCAGTAAAGAAAGGCACGAAACTAATGTTTGATTGAATATATTAACAACTAAAAAATCCTCACCTTCAAGAATAATCGTGGTAGACGATTCGAGAATTATTGTAGAGAACCACTCTTGCTCGCCCTCATCCACATGTCTCATATAGAAGTAGTAGATTGATGAGACGATATTGGACAGGTGGGCCGATTTAGGGTTAAGAGTGGGAACAGAGGTCGAGATCGATGAATTTGATACCTAAATTTAGGATAAAGGGACTGAGAAATTGTGAATTAATTTTAAGGGGAAACCAAATTGGGGAGGGAATTTAATTTTTTTTTTTTTTTGGCAGTGAAAACAAAAGTAAGTGATAACAATTTTACATAGTTATAAAATTAGAAAACTGATACTTTTTTTTATTTTTTTACTATAACCTATTTATAAGAATCACAAAAATAACTATTCAAATTTATCATCTTAATACTTAGAAGTGTTTACAAGTCGAGCTGAGCCCGAGCTCAAGCTTTCATAACACGTAAACGAGCTTGGGCTCAACTTGACCCGTTTGAACCTCTAGAAAATTTCCTTTCAAGAGCTCTAAAAACAAAACTCTAATCAAGCCTAGCTTGAGGTTGAGCTTTCATAACATAAACGGGGTTGGGACTTTATCACCATTTTTTAAAGGCGTAGTTCAATGGTGAAATCGTAGTCCTAACAACCTCTTGGTCACAAGTTCGAGTCCTCCCACACGCCGGACCCTTTCAACCTTAATAGGTATGATTTTTTGATGGACGAGAATCGAACCTGTGACCAATCCTAGATAGGGCTGTTCAAATCACTTAGGGCTCGCCGATCGCTCACCACTCGCTTGGGATTTGGTCGAAAATTTCTTGCTCGATTTTCCACTCGATGGTAAATGAGCCGATCGGTTCAGTTCGGTTTGTAAACGAGCCAAGCACGAACAAAGGTCCGCTTGGCTCGGATCGGCTCGATATAACTTTTATTAATTTATTATATATATAATTATATATACACACATTATATATATACAAATCAACCCAATGATAATTTAACACTAAGTTTAATTGTAAAACCCTAAGTCGTGAAAAGACATGCTTAACTTCCTATTCCTATTAGTTTTCGGCCATAAATCGTCTACCACTATCAACCTATGTCACAACGCGACAATCGTTCTCCTGTCATATGCTTATCACCTCATTGGTCTCAACCTGAACTTCATTCTCGGACAACTGGACCTTAGACTTAGTGTCATCCTCGGACAGTCGAACTAACAGCACTAGGCAGTTAGAACACTAAAGGAAACATCCCAAATTTATGGTTGTCTGAAAACTCGCCACTCGTCGCTTGCTCGATGCTCGCTCGATAAAATGTGTGCTCGAAAAATGCTCGTTCAGTTTTTGTCTCGGTTGTAAATGAGCCGATAGGCTCGGTTCGGTTTGAAAATGAGCCAAGCACGAGCAAAGGTCCGCTCGGTTCGGCTCGGCTCGTGAACAACCCTTCCCGGACAGGCACAACCAATCAACCACTCGAGTCATGTTCCAATCGACCTTGGTATGTAATATTTGACTGTTGTTTTTGAAAAATTTTATTCTTCACTAATGAAAATCCGTTTTTTTAATAATAGTATAATCTAGTAGATTTTAGTTGTATACTTATAAATAGTGAATGATGATGATGAACTGCAAACTAACATTTGCATTTGCTAAAATACAAACGAATTAGAACTGATATGTCAACTAACAGGAATTAAAACAAGGAATGATGGAAATATATAATCCCAACTATTGACTATTGGCCAATAACAGTCCCAACTATGAAAATTACCAATAGTGGTCCCAACTTTCGACATATTGGAATATAATGGACCCAAACTAACGGAGGTCTAACTCCGTTAGTGTGGTGCTGACGTGGCATGCCACGTAGGATGCCACATAGGATGCCACGTAGGATCATTTTGCCACCTAGGATGCCACGTCGGATCATTTTGCCACCTAGGATGTCATGTCAGCATCACACTAACGGAGTTAGACCCTCGTTAGTTTGGGTCCATTATATTCCAATATGTCAAAAGTTGGGACTACTATTGGTAATTTTTGTAGTTGGGACTGTTATTGGCCAATAGTCAATAGTTGGGATTATTTATTTCCATTATTCCTTAAAACAACCAAATTTAAGTACCATTTTGTAAAAAACAGCAAGTACTGGACCGAAAACATTAAGCACACATAGTATGTTTTAGCAGGCTGCCTACACTCATAGTTTGTAGGATTACTATTATTATTTTATAGTTCAAGAACATGGTTGCATACACAAAGATGTTTCGCACCATTCGAAAGTAACAATTTTCGACATTAACAGCTTTCACTAAGAGAATCCTACCTGGATCTTAATTAGGTTCTCAAATACTTGTGAAGTTTTAGCACGATGAAGTAAATAACCAAAGGAAGCTGAATGGAATCCACTGAGGGTAAATGCAGGGTAAGAGACATTGTAGAGGATCCAGTTATGATTTTTACCCATTTAGGCATTTACTTAAAAAGGAGTCCTATGGTTTATCTCTAGGGGGTTAAATAAAAATATAACTAAAACAGAAATGATTCAAATGAAACAAATGGGTCGACGGGTCACAGGTTGAAAATGACCCAATTGTATTTTTTGTTTTAATGTTCGTTGCTGCGTAAAACAATCGATATAAAAACAAATAGATTATTTAGTCTTTGTAATCATATGTAATGTTATAACAGTTTATAAAATGGACAAAAACGTTTGTGGGTCAACCCAACTTGAGTCATTACACATTCTGTTTAGAGCCACCTATAGAATCTAGTGACTAGATTACTGTCAAGAGAACAAACCAATGTGGCTAACTTTTTCATCTTCTTATTCTAACAAGACCCAAGTTGGAAATTTCCCTTGTGGGTTGCTGTGGAAAAGCTTTGCCATATCAACACTAAGTTTACGACAAATCTTATTATTACATTACGATATTGGAGAACATATTTCTAAGGTATTAGTTGGTGGGATGGTATCTTTATTCATGGGTCTGGAACTGGCTTCCTACACCTACCCAACTGCACCTATATCCTGTCCAATATTCTTTATTGTCCACAAATCATTAAAAAGTTACTTTTTGTTTGTCGTTTTACTAGAGGTAACAATGTTTCCATAGAATTTGATCCTTTTGGTTTTTCTTTGAAGGACCTCCCAACTGGACGAATTCTTTCCCGCCACAATAGCACCGGGGATCTTTATCCGCTCACTCCACCTGAACTACCACCTCAAGCAAGCTTTATCACCACCACTTTTTTACCATGGCATGAACGCTTCGGCCATCCCGGAGCTAAAGTTTTAAGTATTCTTAGTCGTAATTTCAATTTGCATTGTAATATAAACAAAGCTTCTAGTCTTTGTCACTCTTGTCACTTATCGAATAGTAAACGACAACCTTTTAATGTTTCCAATTTATTTACCTTTGCCCCTTTCGATATTATACATTGTGATTTGTGGACATCCCCCGTACCAAGTAATTCCGGGTACAAGTATTACATGGTTCTTATTAATAAATTCTCAAACTTTGTTTAGGTGTACCCTTTAAAATTTAAATCAGAAACTTTTCCAACCTTTGTCAAATTTTACAAACTCATTCACATACAATTTAACAGACCAATTAAGACCTTTCAATGTGACTTAGGTGGCGAGTTTGACAACAATGCCTTCAAACAATTCGCCACCCAACACGGCCTTCTGTTTCGCTTTGCATGTCCCCAAACCACCTCCCAGAATGGCCGTGCGGAGCGTATGATCTGACGTCTCAACGATATCATTCGCTCCCTCCTGATCCATGCCCACCTACCCCCACCCTTTTGGGTCGTGGCCCTCCACACCGCAGCCTATCTCCACAATATCCTACCCACCAAATGCCTAAATTTCTTCACACCCACCTTCGCACTCTACCTTCGCCACCCCCATATGACCACCTTCGGGTATTCAGATGTGCCTGTTATCCTAATACCTCTGCCACTCAACCACATAAACTGCACCCACGTTCCATCCGGTGCATTTTTCTGGTCTACCCGCCTGATTTTCGCTGTTACCAGTGCCTCGACCCCGCCACTGGGAAAGTCTCAATTTCCCGACATGTCACCTTTGACGAACAAACCTTCCCTTATCACACCCCTTGTCACCCGACCTCCTACCACTTCCTTGATGACCAACTACCACCCGCTTTCTCATTCCATCGGCCTTCACTCAGCACACCACAACCAGTACCACAACCGGCCCCCACAACTACTTCCACAACACCTCACACTACAGCTGCCCCTCTTCAATTCACCTATACCCACCGATCCAAACAACCAGCCACCTCCAGGCCCACTGTACCACCCGGTTTTTACTCCGGACATTACCCCTCCCACACACGTGCCTCATCGGCCAGCAAGCTGCCCAACAAAACCCACCATCCACTGCCAATCAGCCCACAGCCCGCACCCTTGCCCCAACACCGCTCCCGACCCATCCTATGGCCACCCATTCCAAAACAGGTACACTTAAACAGCCCCACCAAACCTTTTATACTCAAACAATTTCTCCTATACCATTGTTCTATAACCAGGCCTATACCGACCCGAATTGGTCGCGCGCTATGCAGGCTAAATTTATGGCCTTACAGGAAAATGAAACATGGGCGTTGGTCCCCAGACCGGTTGACCATCCGGTCATTAGATGTATGTGGTTATTTCGCCATGTACATTGGAACGCTACAAGGCACGGTTGGTTGTAAATGGTAAATCTCAAACGGTCGGTATTGATTGTGAGGACACTTTTAGCCCGGTTATTAAACCGGCCACCATCCGCACGGTTTTATCTCTTGCGGTCTCCAAAGGTGCTGATGTTGCTTACTTATTACTGTACCTTGATGACATCGTGCTCACTTCATCTTCGCCCGCTCTACTTCATAATATTATTCAACAACTATCACGAGAGTTTGCAATGACGGATTTGGGCCAACTGCATCATTTCTTGGGGATTAGAGTAACTCATAAACAAAATGGGCTTTTCTTGGATCAAACTCAATACGCCAAAGATATTTTGCCTCGTGCTTCAATGACATCATGCAAGCCTTGCACTACACCAGTTGATTTATCTGCTAAACTCAATGCTACGGACGGGTCCTTATTCCATGACCCAACTTTATTTCGTAGTCTTGCCGGAGCACTTCAGTATCTCACGTTTACCTGACCGGATATCTCTTATGCAGTTCAACAGGTCTGCCTTTTCATGCACGAGTCTCGGGATCCACACTTCGCCTTTATGAAGCGTATTCTGCGATACCTACAGGGCACCATTGACTTTGGTTTTTGTATGGTCCGGTCTCGCACAGATACTTTAACAGCCTATTCTGATGCTGATTGGGGAGATTGTCCTGACTCCCGACGGTCTAACAGCGGTTATTGTGTTTTTCTTGGGGACAATTTAATTTTCTGGTCTTTTAAATGTTAGCCTACCGTCTCCCAGTCCAGTGCTGAAGCAGAGTATTGAGGTGTAGCGAATGCGGTGGCCGAGGCCACCTGGATACACAATCTTCTCTTGGAGTTACGCGTTCCCCTACAGCGTGCTACGGTTGTCTATTGTGATAACGTATCTGCGGTTTATTTATCTGACAACCCTGTTCAGCATCAACGTACTAAGCACATTGAGATAGACATTCATTTTGTGCGCGAAAAAGTTTGAGTTGGAGACATTCGAGTCCTGCATATTCCTGCATCTTTTCAGTATGCGGATATTTTTACAAAGGGACTATCTCGTCAGCTATTCGAGTCTTACGGATCCAGTTTGAACGTCTGTCCTATGACCGCTCAAACTGCGGGGGGTCTTAGCGATATATATTAGTTAGAGATATTATTTGTCATTTAAATGTATATCTATTCCTTATTTATCTCTAGGGTTTAGGATACCTTATCATTATATAAAGGGATTCTAATCATTGTAATTATTCATTCACAAATCAATACAATAACCTCTTTCAATAAAGGCGTCAAACTTCCATAATTTCCTGACTTGTATATTGACGATTCGGGGCCTTCAGATAATTGCAAACAATCTTATAAGCCCCACCATATTAATTCCAGCTGAACAAACATATTAAACAGGCTGCTCAAAAATAAGTTAACATGTATTGACCATTGGTGAATATCCTGTACATCAGCACCTATTAATCATAACATAAGCATACATCAAATAAATTGTGTGTGCACACATATTAATGCAAATAATTTGGATGCAATATTTTAAAATAAAGTAGCATTTGACTTTCAATAATGCAACCTATTAAAACAAGAGTTGCACTTTAATTTTCAAAATGCCACCTTTCAATGAAAAGGTTGCAAATTCAACATAATTTTGCAACTTTTTATAGAAAGGGTTGCATTAGATCTTCTAATGCAACCTTTATGTTCAACTAAGTTTCATTAGACCTATTTTCTAAAAAGTTGCTTCTAAAAAGTTACATTAGACCTATTTTCTAGTAGTGGTGGTTAGTGTTTTTTAGTGTTAGATGAGGGTTTTTTTTTTTTTTTTTTTTTTTTTTTTTTTTTTTTTTTTGTGAAAATGGGTAGGTCGCTACTTCGAGTAGCGACCTTCAAATTATTATTTTCAAGATTACTACTTCGAGTGGCGATCTTCAATGAATTGTTTTCAAGGTCGTTGATCTGTTTAGAGACCTTCACAAGGTCGTCGCTGATCAGTTTGGAGACCTTCACAAGGTTGCTGATCGGTTTAGAGACCTTCAAGCAAGATCGCTGTCAAAACCATTGAATACCTAATCAAATAGGAGCACTCAGTGTTCATTCTGTACATGCACCTTACAGTTCTAGACTTAAGATATTATTTTTGATGATAAGACTAAGTTTAACAATAATTACTAAAATGTCGATCCCTAAAAAAATTGATTTCAACAGTACCCGCATCTTGGAACTCGCAACAATCATTTTGTGAGTTATTAAGTCAATGAAATTGGGAACCTCAACACTACAAAAATTAACAGTTGGTTCTAGTCTGATCACTGTCTGATCACTTGACGCGAGGTGTCAAATTTGCCTTATAAATAGATTGAATTTTAGACATTCAGTATGGGAGATAGAGGGTTCAAGAAGTATGCACCTCAAGTTTAAAGCTATCATATATGACAGCAAGAACCATGTTTGTGACAAAGTAAACGCCGAGAAGCACATATAAGATGAAAAAAGGGAAGGCCATCTTGATGATCTGGTAACAAAGAGGAAAATACATTACTAAAATACAATAAACACATCCACTATGATAAATACAGCTGAGTACACATATAGTGTAGTATACTGCAAACAAAGTGTGAAAGAAAATGTACAGAATGAACACTCAGTGTTCCTATTTGGTTAGGTATTCAATGGTTTTGATAGCGACCTTGCTTGAAGGTCTCCAAACCGATCAGCGACCTTGGTGAAGGTCTCCAAACCGACCAGGAACCTTCTGAAGGTCTTTTAATCGATTAGCATCCTTGTGAAGGTCTCCAAACCGATCAGCGACTTTGAAAACCAATCATTGAAGATCGCTACTCGAAGTAGCAATCTTGAAAATGATAATTTTGAATGTCGCTACTCGAAGTAGCGACCTACCCATTTTCATAAAAAAAAAAAAAAAAAAAAGGAAAAAAAACTCATCTAACATCCAAAAACACTCTCCACTCATGGAAATTGCCTAGTTATGAAAAAAAATTGTGCTAATCACGTATTTGTGCATTATTCTTAAAATAGAAATGTTTTATATATTCACAAAATTAGAGGAAAATTGAAAAGTGAAGAAATTGGGGACTTAAATAAAAGAATTCGGTTTTGACAGCTGTAGTTTCCCACAAGATCTGGCTTGTCGAGCCTTTTCATCATTTGCTTGTGGGCCTTGTAACCGTAATCGTAGTCCAACTTATGTCATGTTTATTTTGGTAATTCATTTAATATGGTGATTATCCCTAATTATAGGTATCATTTGACCAACGCTAGAATATAATTACGTTACGCTAACGTCATTGACCTGGAGAATATATTATTTAGTCTCTTTCCCATATTATGATGATCATCTACATATATTATCTCTCATTCTCGTTTATATTCTCCATTTAACAACACTTTTCACCTTTTGTTTTGTCTTTCACCTTGTTTTAAGCAACCACCAAAAATCGAATCCTTTGCAGAAATAGGCGAGTTATGATTCTAGAGAGCGCGATTGGTAGGCATTGTGGGAAAAAAACATGATTGGTGATGTCGCTACTTCATTCAGCGACATCTCCCTCCTCTTTAATCCTAATCATTGGCATTCTAAAACGTGTAAGAGGATGTCCCTGAAGTCGCTAGTTTATTTAGAGACATCACTAATGTAGCTGAATGGGTCAGAGGCATCATTGTTTGATGTTGCTGAATGGGCCTGCTGCATCTATTCATGAGTTTTAAAGATTATTAGACAAATAGTAAATGATAATAATTTGGTTTTGAATTGATGCAGGTACATGGGAGTTACAATACTAGGCCAACGACTTGCAAGTGAAAACACAAAATAACAAAGATCATTGGTTATCACATTTTATTTCTGGACAAAAGATATTATTCATTTACACCAACTCCAAGTTTGTACTATGTTAACTTACTAAGAAATGTTAAGTTTGGGTCTTGGTTATTTATTGATGTATTTTTACGATGAAATAAATGATTTATGTAAGGTACAACAACACCTTCTTCTTCTTGATGAGATATGGAACATTAGAAATAATTGTATGTAAATTTAGCCCGCGTGATGTGGTGTCCCTGGTTTTTTTGTTAAAGAAAATATATGTGACGTGTTAAACCGCTAGACTTAACATTTATGGAACTTTAAATGAATAAAGTTAAGCCATGAAATAAATCAACGTCTACAAAAAAGTTGTAAAAACTTAGTTGACATCATTAGCTGAAACCAACAGTCCACATCTAAAAATAACTCCCATGTACCTGCATCAATTCAAAACCAAATTATTATCATTTACTAGTTGTCTAATAATCTTTAAAACTCATAAAATGAATAGATGCAGCAGACCCATTTAGCGACATCAAACAATTATGCCTCTGAACCAATCAGCTACATCATTGATGTCTCTAAATGAACTAGCGACTTCAGGGACATCCTCTTACACGTTTCAGAATGCCAATGATTGAGATGAAAGAGGGGGAGAAGTAGCGACATCGCCAATCTCGCTTTTTTTCCCACAATGCCTACCAATCTCCCTTTCTAGATATAACTCGCCTATTTTTGCAAAGGATTCTCAAAATTGTATCACAACATATTTCACATTTATTTTATTTATTCAAATTTAACATGTGCATACAACAAATCAACACGTATGATAATTAATTAACAACCATTTATTAAACACAAAGCAACGTACACTTATGGCTTCAGTGGTATAAGTAGCATGCATGTAGTCTCCAAACCATTGAATGCATTATCGATATGCGTTACATACTTCTGCGACGAACTCCGAACAAATCCGCCACCACCTGCCACCCATACCGCCAATTCCATTGGAACACTTTCAGGTGCCCGTCAGGCATTAGTTTCATATACTGAGCCGTTGATGCTCGAGGCACTCGAATCACACCATCTGGACGACTTGGCTCAGCCGAATGAATGAACAGAGCCAAACTTCCATTAAGGTACCTAACATAACTTCTTTCCTTACTTCTATCAGGCCCATTGACCATATACTTGTAATAAACTCGACGTTGTTTTGTTTCAACATAACCAAACAGACCCTTATTGGTAACCTCAACAGTGTACAAACCTTTCCTCGAATTGGTCGAAGAAACACTAGCAATAAGCTTCTGTCCTTCAAACAGTTTTTGCCCAGGTACCAAACTGTCTGTCGGGTAATCAAATGATTGCCAGACAATCTTTTTATTCGCATCAACCAATACTAGGTTTCCAGTATCAGTTATGTGCATGCGAGTAACATGTTTTCCACCTGTGTTGGTAGACCAAACTATACTACCATCAGCATCTCGGAGCACTAAGTCTCCGGCTTTGTTAAAGTTAAGTTTTGCACCGAGTTTAACCGGATGGTTTCGGTTGGCTGACCAGACAACTTGAGGGAATGCGATAGCTGGTGCAACAATTCCCGAACCACTGTTGGTTTGGACTATGAAGACCGCGAAGAGGTAAGAGTCGCAAGTGCCATTGCAGTAGAACCCACAGGCATATTTAAATCCGAACGATCCTCTAAGGAGGATGGCTCGGACTGTGGAGCCGTCTGTGAAGGTAACCGAGTGGGGCGCGGACTTTTTGTTAGTCCATGTGGTGGAAAGGCTTGCGGTAGGGTAGTCGAAGGGATGGGCAGTGACTGAAATGAGAAAGAGAGCAACGAAAAGACTTGAAAGTAATGTTATTTTCATGGCTATTGAATGGAAAAGATAGAGTACATTGAAGGATGAAGATTAATACATATGAAAGTGTGTATTTATAGGATTCAAAATATGTAAAACTCGTTTTCTATTGTAATTTAATGTATCCTGATATTGAATGGACAAAACTATGTACGGATCAATTGTACAATGATGTTTTCCTGTTTATAAATACATCTTGTAATTTAGTTTACTTTGATTGAAAATTAGTTAATATCCACACTTTGTGAAGGAAAGAAAAATAGAAAAGAATATAGAAATTTAAAATACTGATCCGTCACTTGTTTGATTATGTTCAACAGGCTTGGTTTATATGGCTAGTAGATATTGACATATTACGGATGGTCCACAATCTACTTTTGTATTATTATTAATTTTTTTATTGAAGTCAAATCTTGCAATTTTCTTGAATTCTATTTTTTTTTTTTTTAATTAAGAGTATGTATGGTTAGGCTTTCGTACCAATTTCAGTGGTACGTGATATAGGAGAAACGCGGGTTCTAAACCAAGAGACCCTCCATTTTTGGGCATGGTGCATCATGGCCCTTAACCCACCTGAGGATCATACCACTATGAATTGATATCATTGGACGTAGTTCTCACCACGGACCGTTCCAGAAGGAAACCACAAAACCATGACTTCGGTAAAACCACTTGATACAGATGGGAATCGAATTCTGGTTAAACTAGATTGTTAACTCAACCTACCATGAATCCATAAACAGAGTTTAATTTAATTTATTGCATCACTCGTCTATCTATACTACATTATAAAGGGTGAGACACGGGCAAATATGTCCATATTGTCAAAGTTAAGATGGCATCCCAAAATCTCAAGTGTAATCCCTAATTTTTTACCCCATTTCTTCCATTTATACCCTTATGTATTAGAGATAAGAGAATGATTCTTTTTATTGATGAATAATACTCACAATATACATAGTTATATATAGGTGGTTTACAACTGTACAATTAAATGCATATGAGACAATTGTGCAAATGTAAATATGGAAATGCTTTGACTGTGTAAATAGAATAATTGAGACATGATTCGTGGCTTGTAATCAGCAATAATATATTATTCCCTTATACGCCCCCGCAAGATGGAGGATCCGTCGGATACGCCAATCTTGGACCGATTACGTAAAAATGGAGCTCGCGTCAATGGTTTAGTGAGCATATCCGCTAGTTGATCTTGAGAACTGATGTGAAAGACACGTAACTGACCTGCTGAAACTTGTTCTCTGACGAAGTGATAGTCGAGTGCCACATGCTTCATTCGGGAATGGTAGACAGGATTGGCACAGAGGTATGTAGCTCCTGTGTTGTCACAGAATAAAGAAGGGGTAACAGTTGGAGTAATGCCGAGTTCTGTTAACAAGTTTTTAGTCCATGTAAGTTCTGCAGAGGCGTTTGCTAATGCTTTATACTCGGCTTCAGTGGATGACCGGGAGACAGACTTTTGGCGAGTGGATTTCCATGAGATAATATTTGTGCCTAGATAAAGGATATAGGCTGTGGTAGACCGACCGGCATCATGTACACCACCCCAATCTGAATCTGAGAAGGCTGAGAGATCAAGAGAGGAGTTTCGGTTTAGGAAAAGACCATGATGAATGGTCCCCTTTAGGTAACGAAGGACACGTTTGAGAGCTTGCCAATGGGTTTGGCGCGGGTTATGCATGAATTGAGATAGCTTGTTGACGGCAAAGGAGATATCCGGGCGAGTGAACGCCAGATATTGAAGAGATCCCACAAGTCTCCGATATGGTGTAGCGTCAACCGAAGGAGATGAATCGAAAGAGGATAATGGTTCGGTGGCACTAAGAGGAGTGGTCACATCCTTCGCACCTTCCATGTGGAACTGGTGTAAGATGTCTTGAATGTAACGGTGTTGTGACAGAAAGAGGCCCGTTGGTGTAGGAATAACTTCTACACCAAGGAAGTGATGAAGCATACCAAGATCTTTAATGGAGAATTTTTTACTTAAGGCTTGGATAAATTGATCGAGAAAGTGTGAGTCGTTCCCTGTGAGAACGATATCATCTACATAAACCATGAAATAACACGTGATGTGTTGATGTTGGTAGAGGAAGAGGGAGGCATCGGCTAGGGATTTACGAAATCCAAAGCGAAGAAGAAATTGTGTTAGCTCGTTGTACCAGGCACGTGGGGCCTGTTTTAAGCCGTATATGGACTTTTTAAGTTTGCATATATGGGTTGGGTATTGGGGATCTTCATAGCCTGGTGGTTGTGTCATGAAGACATCTTCATGAAGTGTTCCATGAAGGAAAGCATTGTTAACATCTAATTGACGC
The DNA here is from genome assembly GCA_028751855.1 of Ambrosia trifida. Lineage (NCBI taxonomy): Eukaryota > Viridiplantae > Streptophyta > Magnoliopsida > Asterales > Asteraceae > Ambrosia > Ambrosia trifida. The sequence goes on along the minus strand of CM054130.1, from coordinate 88,037,034 downwards.
AAGGGCCAATTTTTAGATAATGCAATGGATAGAATAGTGCGGATGGTGATGGGTTTTGTGACGGGACTGAATGTATCAAAATAGTCCTTTCCATGTTGTTGGAGAAATCCCTTTGCCACGAGACGGGCTTTATATTTCGCAACGGAGCCATCAGGGTTGCGTTTGATTCTAAAGATCCATTTGCAACCAATAGGTGCATGTGAAGTGGGTGGAACAAGTTCCCACGTTTGATTATGAAGAAGAGCATTGAACTCAGAATCCATAGCACGTCGCCACTGTGGATCCTTGGATGCTTGATTATGAGTGGTGGGTTCAAGATTGGGTGGTAGGGGGTGTAAAGTAGTATGGTTGATAAGGCTGGGATTGTAGTATTTGGGGTTAGGTTTTCTGGTTCGATGAGGGCGAGATGAATCAGGAGGTGGATTAGATGTGGTTTCGGAAGGTGCAAGTGGAGAGGAAGTTGTTACAAGGGTAGGGTTAGGAGATGGTGAGTAGTGTTCGTTGGTGGTAGAGGTGGATGGAGAGGGTTCAGATGGAGAGGTAGGTGAGAGGGTAGCGGTGGAGGTGGAGGAAGATGAGTCAGGGATAGGCGTGGGGCTGTTTGTGGGTGAGTTTGGCGTGATAGAGGTGGAAAGGTGGTTCGGAGATGAAGGTGCGGGAGGATTATGATGGGTGGTCGAGTGGTAAGTAGGTGGTGGGTGAGTGTGATGGTGAGGAAATGAGGTGCGTGTTTTGTGGACTGTCAGTGGAGGAATAAAAGAGTCAGCGGTAGGTAGAGGAATTAGAGGAGTGCCATGCGTGGTAAAGGGAAAAATATGATCAATAAACTCTACATGACGTGAGTGGTAGAGACGATGAGATGTGGGATCATAACATTTATACGCGGATTTAGAGGAGGAGTAACCAAGGAAGATACACTTAGCGGATCGTGGATGGAGTTTAGACTTGGCATATGGGCGTAGCCATGGGAAGCATAAGCAACCAAACGGTTTTAGTTTGGTGTAGGTTGGTTGGGTGTTATACAACTTTTCGAAAGGTGACTTGAAATCAAGAATTTTTGTGGGAAGACGATTTATAAGATGGACCGCGGTTTGAAACGCATGGGACCAAAAAGTTAGAGGTAAATTAGCATGATGTAGTAGGGACAACCCGGTTTCGACAATGTGTCGATGGCGACGTTCCGCCACTCCATTTTGTTCAGGAGTGTGTGGGGGAGTGGTAAAGTGAGATATTCCATGCTTTTGAAGAAATGGGAGAAGACCAATGTACTCTCCCCCATTATCCGAAAATAGTGATACTATTGGTGTATGGAAAAATTTTTCAACAAGTGCTTTAAATTGTGGAAATAAGATAGAGACATCCGATTTTCTCTTTATAGGATATAACCATGTGTATTTGGTGTAATAGTCAACAAAAATAACATAGTATGCATAACCATCATTTGAGAGTTGGACGGGTCCCCAAACATCCGAATAAACAAGTTGGAGTGGTTTAGTTGCTTGAAAAGTGTTTTCACCAAAAGGTAACTTATGGCTTTTATTTAATTTGCAAGCATCACAATGAAATAGATTGTTGGACATATTATTGTAATCAAAGCCTAACTTATTAAGTAATTTTTTTAGAACTTTGATGGATGGATGTCCGAGTTTATGATGCCACGAAAGTAAAGAAGTAGAAGCCTTGGTGCTTGAATTGATTTGCATAGGAGAATGACTAGAGTTGGGTGTAGCATAGTAGACGTCGTTAATGTTCACTCCCCGCATGAGTTGCGCCCCCGTGCGAAGATCCTTAACAAAAAATGAAAAGGAAAGAATTCAACGGAAACGTGATTAGTTTTGCAAAGTTTAGCAACCGAAATAAGATGATGACGTAACTTAGGAACAAACAAAACATTAGGCAATTTAAGTGAACGAGAGTAAGTGGGAACAGACGCATGACCGATGTGAGTGATGGAAAGTTTGTTACCGTTGCCGAGGAGGATCTCATCAGGCCCTCCATATTCGGAGAGGTGGTGCACAAAGTTTCGGTCGGATGTGGCATGATCTGAAGCGCCACTATCAAACATTAGTGAGGATGACGAGGTTGCCATGGTAGAGTTCACGGTTGGGTTCGGGGCTGATGTCGCCAAGGCAAGATTGTTGTTTTGTAAGAACCTAGCAAACTTGCGACATTCTTTAGTCTCGTGCCCCGGAATGCTGCAAAACTGACAGAAAACATTATTACGGTTAGTACGATAAGTGTTAGTGGAGCCACTATTATTGTTGACTGGTGATGTGTGTCGTGGCCCAAAGGAGTTGGGCCGGTTTGAGTAGCGAGCAGCAATGGTGTTTCGGGGCTGTTGACGCGGGCCTTGCCGTTGGGTAGTGTTGACAGCAGTGAGCATTGGCGCTGGCTTGGATTCCATGAGGAAGCGTTCATGATCAATGAGTTTCTCATACAAGTCTGGAAAGGTGATGGAAGTGTCTCTAGTCTTCAGGGCAGCAGTGATTTCTTTATAGTCGTCGCCGAGATGAGCGAGGATATGGGCTGTGAGATCATCGTCATCAATTGGTTTTTGTGCCAAAGCTAATTCATCGGCTATGGCTTTCATCTCGTTGAGATAATCAGCCACAGGTCTAGTGCCTTTGCTAGTGGTGGCAAGTTTGGTTCGAAGGGATATGATGCGGGATCTGGAAACACTTGCATAGCTTGTGGTTAATCGTTGAAAGAGTTGCCTGGATGTTTCAGCGGATGATACTAGTGGTTGAATGGTGTCGGAACAGCTTCCCAGGAGAGCGCCAAGAAGAATTTGGTCTTGGCGAAACCAAGTGTGGTATTCGGGATTGGGTTTTCCTTCAAGAGTTTTTGGTGGTGGTTCGGTGATACCATCAACAAATTGTTCGAGAGCAAGGCCATTGAGGGTAGACAGAACCTGCTTACGCCAAGAGGGAAAATTGGCTGCGGTTAATTGGATCGGAAAATTGGTGTGGGTTGAGAGTTGAATGATGGCTGTGGAGTTAGTCATGGCAGCAGCGAAGGTTATAGTAAGGCAGAGGACAGGATCGAAAAAAAAAAAAGAACTCAGAGGAGGATTGGCGCTCTGAATACCATATTAGAGATAAGAGAATGATTCTTTTTATTGATGAATAATACTCACAATATACATAGCTATATATAGGTGGTTTACAACTGTACAATTAAATGCATATGAGACAATTGTGCAAATGTAAATATGGAAATGCTTTGACTGTGTAAATAGAATAATTGAGACATGATTCGTGGCTTGTAATCAGCAATAATATATTATTCCCTTATATTATGTACCACATTTGATAGTAATTGTACAAAATAATAATGCAACAACTCATTGCACACAATCCCCTCTACTTTAGTATGTACGTTAACTCATCACTAGTGAGTAACCCGCGCGTTGCGGCGGAAGTAAAAATGGCATCAAAATGTATCAATTCATTGTGATGTAAAATACATCCAAAACTTTTTGTTTAAATGCTATATTAAGTTAAAAAATACTTGTAACAACATGAGCTAAGTATTCTCATCTCAAGTAAATAATAACTGTATCAAACTATATGTATTCATTAATTTTTTCTAGTAGATTCTCATCTTTTGAATAACTGTATCAAACAAGTACAACACATCAATATATAAATTCTAATATAGGGTTTAGGAAACTTAATTCCCTAATCTGCATAGACATAATTAGAGATGGCTAAATTAAACAGAAGCTTTCTTCTTCGGTCGTTGAATCCGGTGATCATATAGTTTAGATCAGATTAAGCATGTTTACGTGTATGAATATAGATAGTTAGATATGGCTAAATTAAACAGAAGTTTTCTTCTTCGGTCGTTGAATCCGGTGATCATATAGTTTAGATCAGATTAGGCATGTTTACATGTATGAATAGTCATACACATAATACTTTCAGAATTCAAACTGTTAATTCATGATTGAAAACACAACTTCCAGTATTGATTTCTCGATTTCTATATAGTATGATCAAGTTTATAAAACTTTAACTTTTATAAAGTATTTACATATAAAATATATTATAATAAAAGATGTAGCATGATGAATTGTTTTTTATATGTTTTCTATTTAATATGTTTAATGTAATTATAAAATTAAATGTAGTGAGGTTTCATAAAAATCTCTTGACTCTTGACTTTCTTTTGATTAAATATGGTGTTCTAAAGACATATTTGCCCCTCAAAAGTAGTTATTTTTTGCATTATGTGTTGTATCATATGTTGGAATAAATATATGTAACGTTTGTATATTTATCGATAGCCATTATAATCATTTATATTATGATGATCAATTATTAATATTATCCTAAGCCCAATAACAGATATGTCTTTGATGGGCGGACTATCATTAGATGGGCCTTATTAGAGTGTCCCCTGGGTATGTATAAATAGAGAGGTTATTATGAGATTAGGGTTGACACATTCATAACACCATTAGCCATCCCCTATATCTCTCTCTCATTGTGTTCATAACTCAAGAACACACAAACCATCAGAACTGCATACCTTAAAGGGAACCCAATCAAGATGATGGTGTCTTCCATTACTAAGGTTCCTAAACGGTTACGCATATCAGGTACACATGATCAAATCTTATGTTTATACCTTATGTTCTTATGAAATATAATCAACATGTCGTATCAGAGCAATGTTGATTATATCGATTAAATCAAGAATTCGATTTGTGATTTCTAAAGAAAATGATAATAATAATGTTAATCACAAATCACAATTAACCTTATTTTTTTACTGCCATCGTTGTTACCATATTAGATTCCATAAAATAAAATCATTAAGGATCCAAAGGTGGTGTATGAAAATAAAATATTCAGAATCAATTTTATTTTATTTTCAATATACGTGGCTGTGAATTTTCATGAAAGTGTTTTAGAATGGTTCTTATATTTAAACATTATTCTTGAGTTTTAATAAGAACCAAACGTATGATCGTCGTCGTTTAATATTGTTATTTTTAAGTTGAATCCACTCTATAAATTTAGGAGATAACTTACGGATTCATAAGATAAAGATAATATTGTTTATGTTTTTTTTCGGTTGATGTGCTTAAGAACATCATAAGAAAACCGAAAATTATTATGATTTTGGTTTAAAATTGGATTGAAATTCTGTTTCCGATAATTTAGGACATAACTTTATATCCAAGAAATTTTCGAAATCAATTATGATTAAGTTAAAGATTTCGAAATCTTATGATATCTTTGGGGATAGTCATTATTTAAAACGGGAAACAGATATTAGTAAATCCCTAAAATTTCGAACCATTAACAATATCATTTTTTTTTATAATAACAATTGTTTTCGGTTTTAAGAATTAATGAATTTAGGTTCTCGGATTATCAGTTAAGTCCCGAATTCAGGTTCTCGAATTTTATTTCCTAAGTTCTCGGTTTTAAAGCTTTCGATCAGGTTCATGGACAGGAGTTCTCGGTCAAGGTCTTCATCTTCGAAAACCATAATGTTTTTCGAGAACCCATAATGTTTCCAAGAACCCATCTTATTTATCGAGAACTATCATGTATTCGAGAACCAATATTTTTTCGAGAACTATTAAAGAATCCGAGAACTGTTAAAGTTTTCCGAAAACATAAGTTATTCGAGTACTCATAATATATTCGAGAACTCATTAGTATATCGAAAACTAATTCAGATATTTGAGAACTCATCATGACATTCGAGAACTCATTATGATATCTGAGAACTCATTAAGTCTTCGAGTACTCATGATTTATTCGAGATCTCATAAGTCTTTCGGGAACTCATCACTTTCGAGAACTCATTAAGTCTTCGAGAACTCATAATTTCGAGAACCCCTTATGTTATTCGAGATCTCATAAGTTTTCCGGGAACTCATTATTTTTTCGAGAACCCCTTATGCTATTCGAGAACTCTTTTTTTTTTCTTTCGAGAACTCATAAGATTACTGAGAACCCATTATTTTTCGGGATCTCTAATAAAATTTACAGTTTTGATAAAACATAATTTATTAAGTTTATTCAAAACATTATAAAACCTTGCTTAACTTGCAATAACATTTTGAGGTGTCACTTCTGCCCAAAGGTGATGTGTCACATTAGTTCGTTATAAAGATCTCGTTAAGCATTGTAGCTCGTTCACATAAGTGCCATAAGGTTTCACTTCTGCCCAAAGGTGATGTGTGACATATTATGTTGGTGAACTGAGCATATTGCATTAGAACTTTGAGTGTCTCACTTCTGCCCAAAGGTGATGTGTTACATTCACTGTTAGCAACTTAATACTTAAATAAATAGCGTATAGCCAAAGCTAGAGCATGTTATTTAAGTAGCTTATGTTGGTGTTATTATATTATCACGTCTTCATTACAGAATTTGATCCTCACAATTAATGATCCTTCATTAATATAATGATCATAATCTAAGTCTGCCTTACATCAATACCCGTAACTCCAAACTAATCTCACTATTTCAACTAAGTAATCCACTCTTATTATCAAAACTAAGAAGAGTTTGCTTAAATTTTGTTCTTATTAAGTAACCTCTTAAGACATGATATTCCTACGCTCTATCTGATAATGTATTATAGAATAACGTATGAGCATAATAAGTGGAATAAAAATGTCTCTTATGGTAATCAAGAACACTTTTACTGATTCCTATTAGGTGAGCTATTAAAGATTCTGAAATTCCTAGGACTAAGGTATTATCTTTGGAAATGAAAGAATATATTGAATTCCTAAGAAGCATGAAATAAATAAGTCTAACTCTATGGTTAAATGGGATCTGTGAATACATCTTAACATTTTAACATGACCCATAAAGCTAAGGGGTTATACATGAAAATCAATAAATTTCTAGTGCATAATAACTTTTCCATCAGTACGATTAGATGCATTATGAATCAACTAATAACACTCAGAAATATCAAAGTAAAATGAGTGGGTTGATAGCGAATTACGTACAGGAAAAAGAACGCATTAAACTAGAAAAGTTGATGTTATTCACCTTACTACCATTAAATCTAAAAGAGGAAGAATAATTACCATAGAGAGGATAATTATAAGGTCTGGAAACAAAATACAAGTACTACTTTCAGCTATAAGTTTCTCTAAAGGGAAAGTCTTACTAATCAAAACTGTGCCATTAAGAATATGCATAAGCAATGAGATTACCCATAAGTAGAGAGAACAGCTGGCTAAGATATGTAGTGCCTAATTAAGGATATTTAACTCCACAAATGCTAATGAATTCCAATTAACACATGATGGTTGAGTCTAGTTTTATACGTTTCCTTACCAGAATTCAACAAATACTTAAGATAAGAGTTAGTGGCAAAATTAAGGGTCTATTAACCATTAATAACTGATCTTAGTGTTGAAGCTTTATGATACCTTACGATATTCTTGAGATTACTCAGAATTTAGTATCAATACTAAAAGCTACAATTTTTTGACAGTTACAAGGTTTTAATGACCAACCCAAAGCCACTATTAAGTAAACTTTCATATTGTTTGTTGTCATTATCTGAATAGAAACCTTATGAATAAAACTAGATGATCCAATAATGTTTTCACAACTTTGTTATCATGAAAATGAGAATTTAACAAAGGAAAATGAGACCCATGCAATTCATCCACTAAGACCAAAATTTCATGAGAAATCATGGCCAGGTCACTAAAGGATGCTTGGCTATCAAATCTCATTCTCAGTGACTTTAAAGCATGTGTTAAATGCCTTAAACATTAAATGGCGAAAGGAATAAATGGGTTTCCATCATAAGTCATAACTAATTGACATCAGTGGAGCTTAGATAAATATCTAATTGTATCTATTTTGTTTCCTACAAACCAAAGTATCAAAGAAATCAATTCATATATACTTAATAAAATTCCCTCTAAGTATGTTCTTAAAATTTCTTATGAAATCTGGACGATAAGGGAAATCAAGTATAAAATATATGAAATATTCTCGTTCACATGCATCGTTGAAACTTATTATGTGGAGATACTAAGAGACCTAAAAGAGTAGTAGGAGCATTAGATGTCCTACTTATGACTTGCAAAAGTTACAGAGGTGGGGGAACGACAATTTGATCTATCCTCAAATTACACCTCTTGCACTGGACAACGCTCTATCACAATTTGTCTCCTTAGCATTTAACGTACTCCTAACAAAGTTTTGTGGATGCCTAAATACGGGCGAACTTAGATTTCTTACTAAAGTAATCCTCATTAAGAGAAACGACAATAAACATCATTAGGTTGTTTTCTCTATTAAAATCTATGGATCATCCAAATGTTAGATCTTAAGCATGCTGAATTCATTAAGATCTCTAAGGTAAGTGGGAGCAGTAAAGTCCTTATTATGACTTTTCGGAAGTACAAGATGCGGGGGAGAGACTCATTAAAATTCGAGACTCATTAAGTTTAACTCCAAATTTAACTTCAATTATTCCTCTTGTACACCTTACTGCACCAACTCTTACACACTTAGAAACTAATGTTGCTCCTTATATACCTGAAAATAAAACACCTAACTAAAGTTAAGTTTGTATCATAATAAACCCAATGTTCAACTCAGGAGGTCATCTGGGTCTAAAAGCCCATTAAATTTGATGATTATGTAACCTGCCTGACTAACACAAAATGGATGTTAGGAAAGTTTACCGATCCTACCTCTTCTAATTAAATCATTAGTATCAATCAATCTTCTAAATGGAATAAAGCTATTATTAGCAAAATTTAATTCCATAAATTAGAATAACGTTTAGGATTTGGTTGAATAACCTAAAGGTATTCATGATTGAACCAGATCCGAATGGGAACGTTGTAAGATAAGATTGATTGTAAAAGATTATACTCAAGGAGGGATTAGATTATCAAAGAAACTTCTTATCTGTATTACAAAAGATTTCTTTGAGGATCATTACCGTCCTAGTAGCTCATAATAACTAAGAGCCACATTAGATGGACATTAAGACAACTTTCCATAACGATGACCTACATGTTCATTAAGCAACCTGAAAGTTCTAAACTGAAGGTTAAGAACACTTAGTCTGTAAGTCAATAAGATCCATGTATGGGTTGATGCAAGCATAAAATGTGTTGGAATCATAATGAAATTCTCTTCATCAAGAACTAAGTGGATTAAAGAACCTACCTCAAGATGAGTGGGAGCAACTAATGAAAACTTGTCCTTACATAGATGATGTTTCTCCTGACAAGTATATGTTACCTAAGTCAAAGCATTATTCATGCATACTTTTGACATGATGAATATCGGGGATTCCTCTTACGTGATAGGAATCAAAATATACCGAGATAGACCCAACGGGATATTAGTTTTATCCCATAAGTTTTACTCTAAGCGGGTCCTTAAGCATGTAACATACAACATTGCTCTCTTTTAGAGGATAATATGATAATTTGAGATTATCACCTTATGCTTCATTAATTAGAAGACTGATGTAAATTTAAGTCTATGCTTGTTTATGATATTGTTCGTATTGCTTGACACTAGACTTGTCTAGATTGTTGAAAAGCATCTAATGGAACATTACAATATATTTAAGAAACAAGAGACTATAATCTAAAGAAGAAGTGAGAACCTAAAGTGATTGACTACTCTTATTCTAACTTTGTTATATTCAAAGGAAATCAGATGTCAATTTCGGGGTATATCATAAGGTCAACAGACGTAACTATCTTATGGAGGAGTCATAAGGAACTGTTAACAACAACCTAAGTTATCATGACATAATGTGTTGCTGATCACAACAGAATGGTCATTAAATGTTGTTGCTAAATTTATTAGTTGACTCATAACTTATTAACTCCATTTAAATATTATGTTGAAGACTTACTGTGATAAAGTCAGCTACCATAATTTCTCAAACAGTAACAGTTTGAGAGGAGCTGCATTAGAGTTCGATACGAAATTATTGTTCGCTTATGATTAAGAACAAATAGAGGAAATCAGAATTTTGTATCGAATGCATTCATGATATGCTTATGGATCCAATAACTAAAGGTCTATCACCCATAAGTCTCACTAACGTGCCAACTAAGAGAAAAGGGTATTACTAATGACCATGTACAACTGCATATCGTACTATGAATGACTTATGACTAATGATTAATTTTCCTCATTATGATTTGTTTGTCTATTAGTATGCTAAGCTAGCATAATGGCATAAAGACAATAATATAACAAATCAACTAAGGGCATAACGTTAATTGATCCTAATGTTAAGTTTTAAATTTGGGTGTAGTATGATTAATGGGGGTCCTAAGTCGAATAAAGACTTAACGGCTGTATTTCTCTGCTACATTTTGGGTTTAGAACTAAAATGAGTATTAATCTCTGCAGACTTACGTAATACTCATAATAAATGATTACTCGGCTAAGTGGGAGAATGTTGGAATAAATATATGTAACGTTTGTATATTTATCGATAGCCATTATAATCATTTATATTATGATGATCAATTATTAATATTATCCTAAGCCCAATAACAGATATGTCTTTGATGGGCGGACTATCATTAGATGGGCCTTATTAGGGTGTCCCCTGGGTATGTATAAATAGAGAGGTTATTATGAGATTAGGGTTGACACATTCATAACACCATTAGCCATCCCCTATATCTCTCTCTCATTGTGTTCATAACTCAAGAACACACAAACCATCAGAACTGCATACCTTAAAGGGAACCCAATCAAGATGATGGTGTCTTCCATTACTAAGGTTCCTAAACGGTTACGCATATCAGGTACACATGATCAAATCTTATGTTTATACCTTATGTTCTTATGAAATATAATCAACATCATAAGCATCTAAACTTATACCTCTTAAAATTTAAGAAGACCTTAAGAAATGCTTTATAATATAGTATAGATATAGATATAGATATAGATATAGATATAGATATAGATATAGATATAGATATAGATAATCAATGACCATTCACTTCACTATCGATTGGATTTGTTTGCCTAGAAGGGGTTTCAATTTGTTCACATCCCACATCCCAGCTTCTCTCTTTGTTGATATATTTTATGATATAACTTGAATGAAATTGCGTTCAACAATGGAGGTTATAAATCTTATGGATCTAAAATATTTGTGTGGCTAACCTGGTATGGCAATTGTGAATTTGGGGTGAATCGTGTGAATTTGAATTGGATTGTCTAGACAACAGTATATGCTTTATACTTTTTTATTTGACTTCATGATGCATTTGTTCATTTCTCTATTTGTTGTCTCTATATGGTTGTGCATATATACATATCTAATTTTATAGCTTGCTATGTGCTTCATCTGGATACTATGGTACGTTCTTTTATTCACTATAAAATGTAAATTTGAATGTTAGATTTCGGAGTTTTGTTGTCTACTTTCAATTTTGATGCATATGTGCGAAGAACTCATTCAAAAAGCTAAAGATGGAATCTTTGATATTTTTTAATTCTTCAGCATTTTTTCGTTCATTAATTTCGTATCATGGAATGAGTTATTGTTAATGGATGTGTTTGCAGATTCTTGTTGGAGCTTGCCTCTCATTTGTCTTTTTGTTGATGGTTTATGATGTGCTGTCGTGGTACACGTAAACTTAATCCAAATTACAACTAATAGATAATAGTAACAAGGTATCAAACACAAGGAGTTTGTGGAAAATGTGTGAACTTATAGTTTTGCAAATTAACTACAATTAAACTACTAGACAAAAATTAAAGATCAAGAGTTTTGATTGTTTTGATTTAAAACTAGATTGATAACTAATTAACAAATAAGATTGGATTGTTTCTTCAAATGCTTGGTCGTTCGGGGCGTTCGCCGTATCAGGCGAAAAAAGAAAACTTAAAAAATATGTGAAAAAATATCGACGAGTGTTATGTTCTATAAAATCATTTCAAAATAGAAATATATAGTTAGATTATACCGGGAAAAAACTTTTGTTATATGAAATACAATTTCTGTTTACCAAATAGAAATACAATTTTCAAGGTATCAAAGTTTATATACCCGAGCTAGAACTCGGTCAGTTTCGGTTCCATCACATTATGAAAAAGTAATTAATTAAACTAACATGCATTGAAATGACAAAAACAATTTTTTTTAATGAAACAAATATTTCATTAAATCCCAACACAAATTCAATTAAACTACACCAAAATCTTGATATCTAGACCATATCATTTGTAATGTCCTTTAAATCCTTACAAAAAATCAACTAAACTACACCAAATCACCATTCAATTAAACTACACCTACATGATTAAATAATATCTCATGTTGTTCGAATAAAAAAGAAAAGAAAAGAAAAACAAGACGGCTGGCCCAAGAGAACTGAAACCTCATGTTTTAAGATTCGGCTCTTCCTCTTTGCTGTTTTCGGCATCTATATATAAGAAATATCCTTCGGCCTGTGTAATATATTTCAAGATTTACAAATTAAATATGGAGAACACTGAATGTATAAGTAAAGGTGTATGTATACAGTATATCCCTTTGGACCCGGTTGTGCCTATAATCTTTCCTGTATCTGCGAAAGAATTGTAGGGAAAGTGTTGTCCTTATATAATAAGAGCATTACATTGATTCTACTGAGACACCAAACACATTAACACCATATAACAAATATATGATGAACACGAAGTATTAAATCTGTTTTGAATTAAGGGGTTGTATTTTACAAGCAAGTTGATGATAGAAATATGTACCTAAACCCAAGTGTGTTTCCTAACCTTTTCTCGTTAGGCCTCTCAGGCTGACTGAGCAAAAAGTTTTTAGGTATTACATCTCCGTGAACAAAACAAAAAACAAATAACATTTTACAAACGCATATACCAATAGCAGTAAACAAGGTAATTATATATGATATAAAAATATGTGTGTGGATACCCTCTTATGTGAAGTTGCTCTAATATCGATAATGCTTCCAATGCTATAGAAGCAACCATTACGTCAGTGGACAACGACTGAGTAATTATTCCGACCAGTTAGAATCAAAGGTTTATCGTGTGGGTGTTGAAACTTAGAGACAAATCTCCTTGTATAATGTGAGGTGAAATAAGGGCCTTAAATCAAGAATTCTGGTTTTGACAGTTTGCCACAAGATCCGGCTTGTCGAGACATTTCTGTCACCCGCTAGTGAGCCCCGTGGGTCCCCTGCTAGGCCATGTAGGAGTCTGCTAGTTCTTAAACCTACTCCTCATCAAGTAGCGATATTGTAAACCCCTTATACTTAATTATGAGTTTTTATTGTCTCTTAAGTCTTGTCGCAATTGGTGGATGCTATTTGTCATCTCTTGAATGACTCTTTAAATTAGACATGTCTACTTTGATAATGACTAAATATCCATATCTATTTAATTAATCTAGCTGGTCAAAACATCTATTTTAGTGATTTCGTAGGTTCACGACTAAGTTAAGGTGTAGCATGGTTTTCTATACCTCTGAGTAATAAAAAAATCAAAATTTCATGTACTTTGTGCTTTCCTCAACTCAACAAGCTCCCTCGTGGTATAAGAATGTTATACGAGTAAATTATAAAAGGCTACGCATTGTCCTTTCTCTTAATTGAGACTGAGTATATATTGTTGGAAATTATAATCAAGAAATTGCGTTGACTTCAGAAAGTCAAACGACACAAAGAATAGGCGCCAAACATCAAGGGTTGTGTCGGTTATAGGATAGTTATGTCGGTTAAGTAAAAGCGGTTAAGTAACCATTCATATGTCATGTATAAATAGAACCAATCATGTATCATTTATTTGTGTGGGTTAATAATATAGTTTGTGTGTTTCACAAACTCTCCCACCCTTTTTTCTGTATCAAGAGTCACTGCACATCAAATTTGTGCATACTCAACAATCAAACAATGTTCATCCATGATTAACCAAGTCACAAATGCAATACAGGGGCCGATTTCGAACATGGCATCAGAGCACATGGTTAAGAGATCCTGGGAAGACGAAGAACGAGACCTGTGATTAAGTCCCCTGTTTTGCAAAGTTATCGGAGTTTATTACGGAATCGAAGATCAACAACAGTGAGTGTATGTTTGATTCATACTTGGTTATTATTATCAATTAATCAGAAGAGATGCAGTCGAAGGCCATAACATATTAAAAGATAAAAACGGTGTGAAACTGTTTCCAGCGAGAAGTTCCGGCAAGGCAGAAAAAACAAAAAATTTTGATTAAGAACCCGTAGTTTATTTGATATTAGAGAAATCAAAAGATGTTTATTGTGTGGAGACAGAAGACGGGTGTATAAGGAAGACACTGTTAATCTCTTAAGTGAAGTATGATATGGAGAAAGAAGACGAGTGTAGAGGAAGGCAGCGTTAATCTCCGAAGTAAGAACTTGATCGTGAGGATCAACGTTCGAAAGCCGAATGGGCTATTATAGAAGAAAGAAAAGATTGTGATAATCCTGTTAACATCAATTTCTCAAAAAGGTTCAATATTGTATTATCATCGAAGATAGAAGATTTAAAGAATGGTTCTAGGCGATAATAAAAGAAAGAAAGAAGGACTGCAGAATAGGATGAACACGGACAGAGTAAACAAGATCGAATTTGTTGATTAGGGGCGTGAATGTTGGAAATTATAATCACGAAATTGCGTTGACTTCAGAAAGTCAAACGACACAAAGAATAGGCACCAAACATCAAGGGTAGTGTCGGTTATAGGATAGTTATGTCGGTTAAGTAGAAGCGGTTAAATAACCGTTCATATGTCATGTATAAAAAGACCAATCATGTATCATTTATTTGTGTGGATTAATAATATAGTTTGTGTGTTTCACAAACTCTCCCTCCCTTTGTTCTGTATCGAGAGTCACTACACATCAGATTTGTGCATACTCAACAATCAAACAATGTTCATCCATGATTAACCAAGTCACAGATGCAATACAGGGGCCAATTTTGAACATATGTCTGAAATGATCATGGATGTCTATGAAGTTAATTATAGGTGTCACTTGCCCAACGCTCGAATATAATTACGTTACGCTTGTGTCATTGACGTACTGACTATATTATTATTATGATGATCATGTACATATATATTGTCACTCATTCTTGTTTATATTCACCATGTAACAACACTTTTCACCCTTTGTTTTATCTTTCACCTTGTTTACACAACCAACAAAAATGTATCACAACATATTTCCACGTTTATTTTATTTATTGAAATTTAACATGTGCATAAAACAAATCAACACATACGATAATTAATTAACATTCATTTATTGAACACAAAGCAACACTTATGCCTTCAGTGGTAAGTAGCATGTAGTCTCCAAACCTTTGAATACCTTATCGATACATTACATACTCCTGCGACGAACTCCGAACAAATCCGCCACCACCTGCCACCCATACCGCCAATTCCATTGGAACGCTCTCAGGTGCCCGTCAGGCATTAGTTTCATATACTGAGCCGTTGATGCTCGAGGCACTCGAATCACACCATCTGGACGACTTGGCTCAGCCGAATGAATGAACAGAGCCAAACTTCCATTAAGGTACCTAACATAACTTCTTTCCTTACTTCTATCAGGCCCATTGACCATATACTTGTAATAAACTCGACGTTGTTTTGTTTCAATATAACCAAACAGACCCTTATTGGTAACCTCAACAGTGTACAAACCTTTCCTCGAATTGGTCGAAGAAACACTAGCAATAAGCTTCTGTCCTTCAAACAGTTTTTGCCCAAGTACCAAACTGTCTGTCGGGTAATCAAATGATTGCCAGACAATCTTTTTATTCGCATCAACCAATACTAGGTTTCCAGTATCAGTTATGTGCATTTGAGTAACATGTTTTCCACCTGTTGGTAGACCAAACTATACCACCATCAGCATCGCGGAGCACTAAGTCTCCCGCTTTGTTAAAGTTAAGTTTTGCACCGAGTTTAACCGGATGGTTTCGGTTGGCTGACCAGACAACTTGAGGGAATGCGATAGCTGGTGCAACAATGCCCGAACCACTGTTGGTTTGGACTATGAAGACTGCAAAGAGGTAAGAGTCGCAAGTGCCATTGCAATAGAACCCACAGGCGTATTTAAATCCGAACGATCCTCTAAGGAGGATGGCACGGACTGTGGAGCCGTCTGTGAAGGTAACCGAGTGGGGCGCGGACTTTTTGTTAGTCCATGTGGTGGAAAGGGTTGCGGTAGGGTAGTCGAAGGGCTGGGCAGTGACTGAAATGAGAAAGAGAGCAACGAAAAGACTTGAAAGTAATGTTATTTTCATGGCTATTGAATGGAAAAGATAGAGTACGTTGAAGGATGAAGATTAACACCTATCAAAGTGTGTATTTATAGGATTCAAAATATGTAAAACTCGTTTTCTATTGTAATTTAATGTATCCTGTTATTGAATGAACAAAACCATGTACGGATCTCTTGTCGAATGATGTTTCATTTTTTGATTAAAAACCAATTTTAGTTTGTTTTTTGGTGTTCTGGTATATATATTAACTTAAAAAATCGGTTAAATCGAGTGTTTTGTTAGTTCAAACGAAAGTATGTTTGGTTGGTTTGCTTCATTCGTGTATATATACACATCTTATAATCTTACTTTACTTTGAAAATTAGTTACCACCCACAATTTGTAAAGGAAGAAAAATAAATAAAGTTTGAAATTCAAATCAGTGTCTACGCGTTGATTACTCAATGATTAAGAGGTATGTAATTTACACAATAACAAAAAAATAGGTTTGTACAGCCCTCTACGGGTCGTAGAGGGCTTTACGGGCTGTTGAGTGTGTCAGTATAATAAATGAGGACACCCTCTACAACCCGTAGAGGCCTCTACGGCCGTAGAGGTGGGTTGGTCGAGTGCATTTAAACCCTAGACGGCCCGTAGAGGGCTCTACGGCCCGTAGGGAATACGAGGTACGAGGTCATTCAATGAACAGACTGACTTTCAGTGTGTCAGTCTGAAAAAGCACTTCTTCTACGGGACGTATAGGCATCTACGGCCCGTAGAAAAGCTGGTTGTTGGGAGCATTAAACCATCTACGGCCCGTAGAGGCCTCTACGGGCCGTAGAGGTCCAGATATATTCTTCTTCCTTGTCTTCTTTCTTCAGTATACGAAACATTTCAAAAACAAAAAATCCGATCGATTCCAAGCTACTGCGATGTCTTCGGGCCACTACGGTAATGTTTCGGATGAATGGGAGCATTCGTTTAGCATATCTCATGTCTCGAAAGCCTTTTCGGAGCCGTGGTGGAACGTGGTGAGGAGGAGGTTAGATCCGTTGTTCACTGTGGTGACGGGAAAGCACTACTCGATTTGAACCTGCTGCCAGATTTGAACGAGGAGTACGTAGAAGAACCGGAGTCATTTTACGTGCCGCCGCCAAGTCATCTACAGTACAAATACGGGACTTATCATTCGTACGAGTGAGTTGATAACGGTGGCGAGGAACCTGTCCCGGATGTTTCGTACGAAACAAATCAGGTGTGTTTATGTATTTGCACTTGTTTATAATTTAGACCCGTGTATATTTAGTAGTGTACATATTTAGACTCGTATATTTAGTCCCGTACCTAAATTTGTTTTAGGGTTTGTGACATTTGAACTCGTATATATTAGTTGTTATTTGAACTCGTAGGGTTTGTGAGATTTGAACTCGTATATATTAGTTGTTATTTGAACTTGTAGGGTTTGTGAGATTTGAACTCGTATATATTAGTTGTTATTTAAACTCGTATATAAATTTTGCAGGTATTCGGGTCTCTTAAAGACCTGACAGAGTGGGTTTATCAAAGGGCAAAAAATAATGGTTACATTACCGTATACTCACGTACTGTTTCGCACGGCAGGGGCCGAATAGGAGGGTAATAACGGCATGGATACGATGTGACCGTAGTGGCGTACATCATAGTGTAGCCACGGTTTGAAAGACGGGCAGTAAAAAATGTAATTGCCCGTTTGAAGTAATAGGGAGATACCACTCCGGCCACGATGGTTATATTTTGGAGGTCCAGAACCAAACACATAATCACAAACCTTTCCAACACATCGAGGGTCACGCGTATGCTAGGAGACAGGGTCCGAGCGAGTAAAAATTGGTGGATACACTTTATTTTCAAAATGTTACGCCAGTAGACATACATTCGGCCGTTAGAAAACAAAACCCGGATAGTCCCTGCATCTTAAGAGACAAACATAGCACAATAACCAAGGTTAAGCATTTGTTATACAGCGGCAGGACTCAAATGCAGGTTTTATTATCTCTTATTATTATTATTATTATTATTATTATTATTATTATTATTATTACTACTACTACTACTTCTTTATTATTATTTTTTAATTATTATTATTATTGCTATGCAGGTACTCGAAGCCACGTTGGTGGAAAAAAGAAATTGTTTACTTCACCCGGAGGAATGCCTCGACAAATGCGATCGAGGATATTTTGTTTGTCCATCCCACCTCGCACAGGTTATGGCGTGCGTTCCCACATGTGCTGATGATTGATGCGACCTACAAAACGAACGAGTATAAACTTCCGTTTGTTCAAGTTGTGGGTATGACATCAACATCCAAGTCGTTTTGTGTCGCCCATGCATTCATCTCCCATGAAAAAAAGGATAACTACCTGTGGGTGCTACAAAGGCTTAAAGAGTTGCTAGAAGATAGTACAGAGCCCCGTGCTATAGTACCTGATTGTGAGAAAGCCTTAATGAATGCATGCGACGTTGTATTTCCAGCAGCTTCAAAGTTGTTATGCAGGTATACATATTATTATTATTATTATTATTATTATTATTATTATTATTATTATTATTATTATTATTATTATTATTATTTTTATTATTATTTTTATTATTATTATTATGCATTTAGGTATCACATTCAACGAAATATATTGAAGTACTGCAGACAAGCCTTTGGAAATGCAGATTGGGAAATATTCGTGAAATCTTTTAAGTGACTATGTAGATCTTCATCTCCGGCATTTTATACGCTCTGGTTAGACCGATTCTACAAACGACTATGTCAGGACCAACGAGCTTGTACATATTTTATTAATTTAGTTTAAAACGCATACACACATTAACAAATATCGTTGTTCTATCTTTAAAGATGTTTTTGAATATATAGACCGGGTCTGGCTCCATGACTACAAAGAAAGGTTTGTTTCTGCATGGACAGACACAAACTACAACATTGGTCAGTATACGACCAACAAAGTTGAGAGTCAGCATTCAAGGTTTAAGATGCACATTAAGGTGCCAAACAACTCGCTCCACAAACTTGTGATGATTGCAGACGATGTGGTAACGTCACAAGAGAGGGCAATAAACCACTCGTTTGAAGAGAGTTTGTCTGTGAAAAAGGTGCACCATGACATACCTCTTTTTGAGGACCTACTCCGTAAAGATTCCCATGCAGCGATCGAGAAGTTGATAACTGAGATAAAAAATATAGAGAAGTTGAGGAAACGAAAATTGAGTTGTGGTCACGACCTTTTCACGAGTTCTTGGTTGCCGTGTGCATGTCGATTAGATTCGTATATAAATAAAGGTAATACCATTACTTTATTATTATTATTATTATTATTATTATTATTATTATTATAATTATTTTTATTGAATACAGGAATAAAAATACAGCTGTCCGAAATAGACGTCTTCTGGACACGACTGAATTACGAACCGGAAGTAGTATGGGGAACGTGACCTTGCGAGTGAGTGGGAAATAGTCAAAGAGACACTGCTGTCTCAATCACCACGCGTTCATAGAAATATGTTGTCAAAAATAAGGTCGGTGGTAAATCCAAGTATGACTAACACTCAACCTCCTGAGGTACAAAAGAATACTCGCGGGCGCCCAACTACAAAATCAAAGAAAAAAAACAGCAGGAGGATGCGCAAGAAGATGTTAGTATTATTATTATTATTATTATTATTATTATTATTATTATTATTATTATTATTATTGTTATTATTATTATTATTATTATTATTATTATTATTATTATTATTCTTATATATTGTTATCCATTGCAGGAAGACGAGCCTGTTAGAAGACGTAGGCCATCAGACCCGGGTAAAGATAAAATGAGAGTGTGTAGCAAAAAGTATCCACTCTTAGTAGGGGACAGGTACATAAATAACTATTTATACATGCATACATATATACATATGTACACATCCCCTAATCATGATTTCCCAATGTTTGGCGGTGACAGGTATAAATTTGTCCTTAGAGAATTTAAGCATCAGATTAATCCCCTTTATCGACGGTTTGTCACGCACATTCAAAATGTTCAGCCAAACGGTAACTGTGGGTTCCGATCTGTAGTTGTGGCTTTGGATAGGGAGGAGGAAGACTGGGATTGGATCCGCCACCTTCTTGTACAATAGATGATGGGTCAATACCATGAGGATTGGTTCGAGATTTTGAACGCATTCGAGGATAACGGGTTCGTCCGCATATACTCGTCCTTAGATTGGAGGGGAGTCGGGGATGCACCCAATTCAAAATGGATGGAGATGCCTTTGACTGGATTACTGATTGCTCAGGCATTTGGTGTGGTCCTTCAATTCTTCACTTCTGATGGAGCGAGCACATTCTTCCCTATGCAAAGTCATCCTGAAAGCGTGCCAGAACATCGGGTCATTTCGATAGCCCACGTGAACGGAAACCACTACATCATGCTTAAGCTAGCAGACGACGCTCTGATGCCTTATCCGAGTGGAGCATGGTCGGGTTGGGTAGATGTAAATCACAACCCATGGTTAGCACTATACAAGGATCGTCTTGATGAGGGGCGTAGGCTATCTCAAAAATCTCCAGAGTGGTTTGACCTAACTGGTTGTCCTGATTGTTCTGATAGTTCGGTGTAAATTTGTTTTTATAATGTATAATGATTTATTAAGTATATATTTTTTTTATTATTTTACATATACAATAAGAAATGAAAAAAAATAAAAAAAAAAACAAAACTTCTACTGGGCCGTAGAGGGTTCTACGGGCTGTAGAAGGAAGACATCTACGGCCGTAGAGACCTCTACGACCCGTAGGAGTTTGGAAGATGGTCATAGAGGCCATCTATGGGTCGTAGAGGCCATTGAGTCTACGGGCCGTAGAGGTCTCTACGACCCGTAGACAAAAAGTTTTTAGTTTCTTAAAACTTTGTGAAGTTTATAAATAAAATCAGAAATTTTTTAAAAAAAAAATTGTGAGTCTACGGGCCGTAGAGATCTCTACGGGCCGTAGGAGAGGATTTTTTTTTTTAAAAAAAATTGGGTTATCAGTTGTATGTTATATTTAATTGTTCTGCGAACTGATAGCCCGGATGGTCCCTAATACTTGCAATAAGACTGATGTGTGTGTGTGAGAAGTGATAGGCCCACGATCGAACCTCATCCAAACCCGTTTTTTTAATTTCTTTACCTACGGGCCGTAGGTAAACAATTTAAAAGGAAATAAAACTACAAAAGACGACCAGTTGCCCAAATCAAAACAATCCCAATCCCAAACCCTAACCCTTATGCCACCCCCAACTTCAACCACAACCACTTTGCCCGTGTTTTTCGTGAATCACGTGTGTCTTCTACATCATCAAGGTAACATCTTCTAAACCCGTTATTTTAATTTTTGTGGTGTTTGAACCGTAACCCTAGGATAGGTGTTCTTGATCGTTTGGGATTAAAACGAGTTTGTTGATGCTAAAATAGCTATGAGGGTTTGTTAATCGGGTCCTGTAGAGTCTAAACATACAAAAGGGTTAACCCAAATCGGTCCAGAATCAAAAGCCCCAATTTCAAAACCTCAAGAACCCTAGTTTTAAAACTGTTTAATTGACCCGTGGGCTGTGGTGGGGGGGGGGGGGTATTAGTTTAGGCGTTTCAAAAGAATCGCCAAAACTATATTAGTTTAGGCGTTTGTTTTGAAACGCCTAAACTAATATAGTTTAGGCGTTTGTTTTGAAACGCCTAAACTAATATAGTTTAGGCGATTCTTTTGAAACGCCTAAACTATATTAGTTTAGGCGTTGTTAGTGCATGATGTCCCTAGGCTAGTATATATGTTGTTTGGACGAGTTTCGGGGTGTTTGGAGAGGTTTATAAGTCTTTTGGGGTGTTTGGGACTCTACAGGCGATTAGGCAAAGTCTATAGGCGATTACAATGCTACTCGCATGTTCCTACATGCGAGTAGGCCTCCAATCGCATGTTTGTATAGGCGATTATGGCCCAATCGCTAGTTACTACATGGTGGATAGCTCCTAATCGCTAGTACTGATCTGTACGAGTATGGGAGGTATAAATAGGCCCAATCATTGCCCTAATCATTAGTTCTTGCCACACACACTCTCCAAACACCCTCCCAAGGTCTGAGATTGCTTGGTTTGATCATTGTAACACTCGTGCTCTTTTTCAATGATATAAAAGTTAATCTTTTGACCCGTATGTGTGTTGTAATTTTTTTTATTATTGGATTCATTTTTATTTTTTAAAACAAAATACGAAAGTTACATCATAATAGAAGGTAGACGTGCAATAAGTTGCGCCGCCACCCCTTTCTGAATAGTGAAACCTAGCCTACCAAAGACAAATCCTTGCCCCCTGGAGATGAACTATTGTTGTGGACGACCCGTTGGACCCTGATCAAGAAACGAATAGCTTCTGGCGCTAGGGAGCCAAAGGTATCAAAGGCCAAAGGGAAAAATACATGTTGGTTCTCTGCACAAGCTTTAGCATGTTTATCTACTTTCTTCGATTCCGCTTTTCTCGATGCTTGCGCAGCTACAAACCCTGTTTCCCTTAACCCAACCAAAGGAGAAACCCCTGTGAGGTCCACGCAAGCATGTTTGCCCCTCTCCCAGCCAAAGACAAGCAGATCTGCTAGTCGCAGGGTGGATCTCCCTTCCGCAGGGTCTGTGAGAAAATTTACACGGGCCTCCTTTTTGGCAGAAATCCCAGCTCTTCTCAGGATGTCCCACAAAACATCCCTCACCCAGTCATGCCGGTATTTGAACCCAGGGAGCTCTTTGCAATGAATTGCGTGCTCCCCGTATTTATCCATGCAAGCTTTACGGCAGATGGGGCATGTTTCATCTTCCGGATACATAGGGATCATCAACCGGTACTTGAGTATAGCTCTGTACTCCACTGTAGACATACATTGACCTAAACCCTCAATCGGGATAACGGTCAAAAAATCCTGAGCATGAGGGCCCTTTAGGCATTCAATCACCGCCTTCTGGTGGGAGGACAATTCAAAAACTTCTCCCAGACTCTGAGCAGTTTTGCTAAAAAGAGCATTCGCCAAAGTTTTTTGTGGCTTTGAGGGGGCGGTGTCCTTATTAGAAAAACCGACAATATCAAAGTCCGGGAGATAGACATTTAAGCGTTCGAGCGCATGTTGATAGTCCGGGTCTAGCCCGATAACCCCACTGTTTCGAAGGATATGATCTTGAAGTTCCCAAGACTGAGCTCTAGACGTCACAAAGGCATAAACCCCAACATCTCAAGCTGAAAGGAGGCCCAAACCACCTAAACGCATAGGCAAGGATGCCAAGCGCCACCGGACGTCCCCGAAGTAGGGGCCCCCACACACAACTATATCTTCAATAGCCTCCCGGAGGCCATCATTGAAAAGGGATACTGTATCCACCATCAAGTAGGGTTGACATGTTCGCAATCCAAAAAGTAACTTAGTGACCCCCATGCATGACCTGAGCAGCAAGAGCTCACTTTGGGGATCCCTAAGGCGGGGCAGGAGTTTCATAAGGGCAACCGCACCTGTAGCCCGCCGCACTGCCAACTCCCCACTAAAGATAGGATCTCGGCTAACAGCCCCACCAAGGAGCTTAACCCCCTTCTCTGGTCTACCAATCCCTCTCGGGAAAAGCCCATCCTGAACTTTCAACCCGTCACACGTCGGCCAAAAGACCTCTGTTTTCTTAGTATTGAGATGAAGCCCCAGAGATGGCCCATGCATGTTGATGATGTCTAAAGCCTTAGCAACCTCAGCTGTGTTGCCTATAATCGCCCCATCATCCAAATACCAAGCATGAAAAGAGAGGTTACAGTGTTCCTGAACCCGCAAGATAAGGGGGTGTAAGGCAAGAGCAAAGAGAAGGGGCCCCAAAGGATCTCCTTGTTGCACTCCAGTGGTAGCCCCAATACAATCATTACCCACATACAGCCTAGCAGGCTGAGCGTAAAGGAACTGGACCCACGGATAAATAGACGGGCACCGCTGGTGAACCTCTTGGAGAAAGGCTGTCCGGTCGACCATATTGAAGGCATTGGAGAAGTCTACCGTAAGCAGAGCCAATGACCCATCCGCATGAAAAGAGTTGAGGAACCTGTTGGCACTGTGATGCACTGCCTCTGCCCCATTTGGTACCCCTACTCCAAATTGAAAGTCCCCCAGGTACTGGGCAATGTCTTTCCCAACCTTCTTCATTGCCACCTTAGAAACCAACCTTCGCCAGAAGCCCCCCACAGCAATAGGCCGAATTCCATTATCAGGCTTCGCTCAACTGTTGTAATTACTCGTTTATCTTAGTTTCAAGTTCGTTTCTGTTATTAAAGCATATTCAAGGGATTCCGCACCTTGAATATAACCCTCGTGATTGTCGGGTGACACGTTCGTCGATCCTACAAGTGGTATCAGAGCCGAGGCTCTTATCACGAGCGTTTTGATAACAAAAACGAGTGAAAACAGGTAGGTTTTTGTGTGAAAGTTGTGATTTTTAATCAAAAACCTGTTTTGAACTTTGAAACTTTGAGTTTTTTCACAAAAACCCTTATTTTCAAATTCTTAGTGTGTTTTTATGGATGAAAACATGTGTTTTTTATTAGGTTTTGTTCTAAAATTGTTTTGGAAACTTTTCTAATCATTTGGGATTAAACACATCGTTTTGGATAAGATTTTGAGGCAAAAATGGTAGTTTTTGAGCAAAAGTGAAGTTACAGATCAGATCAGGCGTTTACAACAACCTGTTTCCTTCCAATCGCCTATATATAGGCGATTACCATCAAGTATACACGATTACAGTGTATTCGCCTATAATCATTGGTTCGTATACATGATTAGAAGCTAATCGCTAGTTGGATAGCTTCTAATCTCCTGAAGTGTCCCAATTGCCTATAAACTTGTAATCGCTCAACTGTTCACTAGCAATTACACCCTAATCGCGTGTAATACTAGTGATTACACCTGTAATTGTCTATAAAAATCTCTAATCGCCTATAAACACACAATTACATTTCCCAATCGCCTATAACAACCTGAAACTGAAAATTTGACTAAGTCTCGGACTTTTAACGAACTTAAACATATGGCAAACCTGTGGGGACATCTGAATCAACCAAGGCAACAATATAATCAACAAATGAACAATCAAACAAACGTACCCACGAACCCTTGGCAATTCTCAGCCGAGCGCAACGCGCAACGGATGCAACAAGCGCAAATGCAAGCGAAGGTTGCCGGAATCAATCCGTGGGCGCTAGCGGCTCAACAACAGGCGATGAATGCAAATCCATGGGCACTCGCGGCTGCTGCAAATTCACAGACTATTCATCTATCATCCGTTCTCATGAGTGACTTAGAGACATGTAGTTCTAATAGGGCACCGAAACTGCAATACATGTCCGACTACCATGGATGGAAGGGAAAATTTCAGACATACGTTGAGGGTATCGATGGTCTCGTATGGTCAGCAATTGAGACAGGGTACAGCAGGCCGATGGTTGAGAATTCGAATACTCCGATCTCACTGGAAGATATGAATGAAGATCCGAGGAAGAAGTACAACTACGAAAAGAAGGCGATGGCAGAATTGAAATAAGCTCTTCCCAAAGATATACTTCATCAATTCGCTGAGTGCACTACGTCACAGATGCTTTGGTTAGCGCTTGCTGAGCGAAACGAGGGAAATCTGAAGACTCGAAAGGTCAAAATGGATCAACTCAAGAAGGAGTTAGAGATTTTCAATGCTATTGGGAACAAATCGTTGAGAGACATGACTGCAAGATACTACCACTTGATGTTCGAAATGTACCAGTACGGGGTCTTGTACTCATCTGCAGACCTTGTGGAAAGATTTGCTGAGGCACTACCTCCTCATTGGCATCAATGGTTGGACATCCTGAAATCAAGCAATACATATCAGACACTCACCATCAATGAGTTCATAACCGAGTTGGAGAACAAGGAGATAGAAGAGATCAGGAGGGCAAACAAGGCGCTCATTCCACGGAATCCCAGTATCTATTACGGGAACCCTCTTCAGGACGTCAGTGTGGGTGGATCCAAACCACAGACTGCTTTTGTGGTTAACCCGGATCCAATTTATGCCTTTGACAACTATAGTCCCCCAACTGATGTTCCTCCTCCAACCTATCCCTTCGGACAGGGAAACCGGTATCCTTTGAATTATAATACTAACCAATTTGGTGTTAACCCTTTTTCTCATCTTGCAGCACCAGCACAGGCAACTTCAAACTTTGGTGGACCTTCTTCATCAGGGTTTGGTGGGGCTCCAACTACAAGTTATGGTGGATATAGAGGTGCTTCGACTTCAAGTCAAGGTGGCTATCGGACCAACCCAGTCGCAGAGCAGATGAACATAGCAGGTTTAGAGAAGGTGACTGTAGAGTTAGCTCAAGAACACATGGCTCTACTGTCAACCTTGGTCAACTCCTACAGTGGATTGGTTGCAGGACAGATCGGGAATCCTCATCTTACACAAGAGGATTACTCGCAGATCGATAAAGATGACATGGATCTGATAGACATCCAGTGGCACTTCGCAAGTGTGGTGAGAAGGGCAAAGGAGTATATGGACAAGACATTAAGGAGAGATGTTCTGATAAACAACAACACTAAGTTTGGGTTTGATAAAACTAAGGTCACGTGCTACAACTGTGGCAGCAAAGGACACTTTGCAAGAGAATGTGACCGACCGAAGCAACAAGGTCATCAGAATCCCTTCAACAACAACAGAGCCAATCAGAATCAGAGGCAGCAAGCTCAGACACAACCTAATCCAAATACTGAGCGAGCTCTTGTCCTAGTAAATAACCAGAACCAGAACCAGAGGCCTCCTTCAAACAACAACCAAGGACAAGCCCCGGTAATTTAAGCTGATGAAGGTTTCAACTAGAACCATCTAATCACTGGAGAAGAAGCTCCCAAGGGTGGTGCTGCATGTTTTGCCTAATAAAATTTTGATGCACTAGTTGAAGTTGAAGAATGTTCAAGTCAGTCTGGCGTGATTATTCTTGAAGCTGAAGCGTCCAACTGTGACTCTGAGTGTGATTCTGATATGGGGGAAGATTTGGAAGATTTTAGCGGAAGCAGATGTGCTGATTGGCAAAAGATCGTTTCTTGTGGATGCTGACTATACTGAGAACAACTTTGGCGAATTCTTTGGAGCTAAGAAGACTGCAGCTCATTATGCTTTGATGGCTATTACAGAATCGTCAAACAAGGTAAGTTCTTCCTCCAATTCTAAGATAGAGTGTGTAGAGTGTGATCAGCTAAAATTCAGAATTAAAGAATTAACTGAAGAGAATCTAAATTTAAAAGCTGATGTAGGTCCATTACCAAGGTCAATTGATTCCTTTAGGCAAAAAAAGAAAAAATTTCTAAGTACAATTGAAAATTACAAGATGGATGTTTCTAAATTGTCGAAAACTCTAGCAAACAAGCAAATTGCTATAAATAATTACATAAATGAGGTAGAAGACACAAAGAAGCACTTGGCCATTGCAAACTGTGACTATGAGAAGATCAAGAAGAAACTTGAAAGTTACCTAAACTGCAAGTATGTTCTTGATCACATAGTTGAACACTCAGAAAAGAAAAGCATGTCCACCAGTCCCAAATATTCTTAGTGTCCACCTCCAGTGAGATTCGAAAATCACAATTTTGATGTCTTGCCGAAGGAGGAACTTGTGGACGTGGTAGCAGCAGCAGCAGCAAAAGCTGCAGAGGCGGCCAAAGCAAATGAAGCAGCTAAACCTGCTGAAGTTACTAAGGCTGCAACACCTGCTGAGGCTGTCAAACTTGATGAGAAAGCTGATGATATCAGTGTGTACGACACAGACTCGTCGGATGATGAGCTTGATGAGCCTCCTAGGTATGCACCGGTCAAGACTCAAAATGTTCCTCTTGAAAACCATATCAATTATACTGAAACCTTGAGTGAACTTGAACCGAAAGTGTAAATTGAGGATGGCAGAAGGATTAAGGTGTTTTATAAACTGAAAGGGTTTGAAAAGGTATATGCTGATGAGGAAGTCCCTCACAGATGTATCGCCCCTGGTCTAATTGCTAAAATTTGGCAAGAATCTGTCATTACCGTTGAAAAAGAAACCTAGAATAAGAAGAAGGGTAAGGGTAAGGTTAGAAAAGACCAGGGTAATCAGTCAAATGAATACAACAAGAAAAATCAAAAGAAAATCACCGTTAATCCTCAAAGTCATGCTAGAAAAGTCCGAAGAAGCATGTCACTGAATTTGTTAGATCTACCGGAAATGGGATTAACGACGATCCTCATGTCGATGTGCAAAGAAAATGCCTTGAGGATCTGAAGCACAAAAACTCATTTGCCAGTTCATCTAACAGAAAGAACAAAAAGGAGAACAAGTCCGAATCTCCTCGATTTGAAGAATACAGATCCAGTCATAAATGTGGGGAACGTGGGCATTTAGTTGCTGCGTGCCTTGAAGTTAGGCGAGAAAGGATCAAAGTGAATAATGCTCCCAGTTCTAGCAAAACTAAGCAACCTGTTTCCCCTAAACTTTCTGAAAAACAAAAGGGAAAACAAATTGTTTATGCCAATCGAAACAAGATTGCTATGAACCAAAAGCCAGTTGATGGCACGGGTCCACAATTGAGGGGGAGCATTGTTCCCACAAAGTTTCAACCAGCGCCTAAGCCACCAGCAAAGGTTGCAGCTAAACCACAAGGAAACCCTAAAACTGTTCCACGTATAGCTAAATCTGAAGTGGATCCAAAATTTGTTCCTCCTAAGGAATCTAAGGCTGGATCTTCTAGCCCCAAAGCAAAGAAGAAGCCCAAGCCAAAGAAACCGGAACAGGTTTGGAAACCCAAGTCACCAACCAAAATTGGAGAATCATCTGCTAGTGATAACACTGCCGGACCGTCAGGAACAACACCAACTCCAAACGGAAGATGGGTTGATTTTCTGACTTTAGGTGAAGATGGTAGACCCAAGACCGTAAAGGCTTGGGTCCCACTAAACCACTCAACTTTGAATGTTTGTGCAGGGTGTTCCATAGGGCCTTTTCAGCAGCCTATGGATTGTTGATAGTGGAGCTTCTAGGCACATGACAGGCGACTTATCCCTGCTTTTTGACATAAAGAATATCAACGGGGGGTATGTTGCTTTTGCTGGTAATAAAGGGGGTTATATTACAAAAGAAGGCAGTATGAGTAACGGAATTGTAAGCTTTCAGAAGATAAGCTTTGTAAAACAAATAGACCACAACTTGCTGAGCGTCTCGCAGATATGTGACAAAAAGTTCACTGTGTTCTTTGATGACAATGCTTGCTTCATTCTGAAACCTGGATTTAAGATACCGAAAGAGTGGGTTATGATCTCAGCTCCCAGGGTCAACAACTTATACGTCCTGGATATGAGTAGAGCCATGACAACAAAAGGTCAAGTCACTTGTTTTTTATCGAAAGCGACAGAAAAGGAATCTATCATGTGGCACAGACGTATGGGGCACATCCACCTGAGAAAAATGAACCATCTGGTTCAGAATCAACTGGTGGAAGGTGATCTGTTAAAATTTTCATCTAAACGACATCTGTGGTTACGGATGATTATTCTAGGTTTTCTTGGGTCGTGTGTATGAAGCACAAGTGTGAAAATTTTGAATACTTGAAGAATCTGTTCACTAAATCGGAAAATCTATATTAGCTGAAGATCCATAGAATTAGAAGAGATAACGGGACTGTAGGATCGACTAACGTGTCACCCGACAATCACGAGCTTGATATTTAGAGTGCGGAATCCTCTAAATATGTTCTAATAACAGAAACAAAGATGAAACAATGATAAACGAGTAATCACAACACACACACGGGTCAAAAGATTATAGATTAATCACTAAAACAGAGCTCGAGTGTTTACAGAGATCAAATCAGACCTTACAGACCATGGGAGGGTGTTTGGAGAGTGTGTGAGGCAAGAACTAATGATTAGGGCAATGATTGGGACTATTTATACCTCCCATACTCGTACAGACCCCTTTAGGAGAGTAGGAAGCTATCACACATGAACAACTAGCGTGTAGGGCCTATTACACTAGTATATTCAGGCGAGTAGGGCTATCACACATCAAGACTGATGTGGTATAGGCTGTAAATGCCTAAACTTCATGTGGTATAGGCCGTAAATGCCTAAAGCCACCCCGTACTCGCTTGAAGTGTCCCAAACGTCCCGAAACGCGTATCAACATCTCCAAACACCCCGTGACACGTCCAATCAACATATATACTAGCCTAGGGACATCATGCACTTATAGGGACAGAATTCAAGAATCATGCTATGGAGTCGTTATGTGCAAAAAAGGGTATTCATCATGAATTTACAGCACCGTACACTCCTCAGCAAAATGGGGTTGCAGAAAGAAAGAATCGGACTCTTATTGAGGCAGCCAGAACAATGCTCGCAGACTCGAACTTGCCTGTGATCTTCTGGAACGAGGCAGTTCACTGCGTGTGTTACACTCTAAATAGGGTTCTAACGGTAAAGAAGCTTGGCAAGACTTCTTACGAGCTTCTGAACCGGAGGAAACCGAACTTAGAGTTTCTGGAACCTTTCGGAGCTCCATGCACCATGATACATCCCGATGGGAAGTTTGGTGCAAAGGTAGAAGAAGGTTTCTTTGTTGGTTACAGCACTCCTAATAAAAGAGTGTACAACAAAAGAACCAATTGCGTTGAAGAGTGGCTTAATGTCGATGTTCAACACTATACTTCCAATGCACCTGGTGTTGGACCTGATTGGTTGTTCGATTATAAGAGTTTATTTGATTCTTTCAACGTGGATAATTTGGTAGATGATGCTGTAGCGCAAATGTATTACGAG
Organism: Ambrosia trifida; assembly: GCA_028751855.1. Lineage (NCBI taxonomy): Eukaryota > Viridiplantae > Streptophyta > Magnoliopsida > Asterales > Asteraceae > Ambrosia > Ambrosia trifida. The sequence goes on along the minus strand of CM054130.1, from coordinate 88,005,878 downwards.
TGTGAAAACGCAGCTAGCTCACCGCTAATGCGTCCGATCGTCGTCAATGCACCTGCGCCAACAACATCTAATGCCTCTGCATCCATGGGTCCCCCTGGTAAAACCGCAGCAGCAGAAGTTGAGGAAGTCTTTTAGGAAGCGTCAGCAGAGGTTCTAGAATCTTCATCTTCAGACGACGATTTTGCAGAGTCTCATGAAACACTTACTGAAGAACAAGCTGGAAATGGTGAATCTACCACTACAGCTCCAGTTATTCCGACAGAAAACAATCAAGTTGGTCCTTCTTCTTCAGCAGCTCCAGGGATAGGTCTTAGGATCGATCTCTCAGGTTTTAATATGCAACCCGCTGCTCCCTCCAGTTCAAGCGCTGCAGAGACAAATTTATCTCAAGGTTTGGAAAACCTTAATCTACATTCAGATGATCCAGTGCCGGCACATCCAGAATCTCGGATTCACAACACTCATTCGATGCAGAATGTGATTGGTGATCCGGCTAGCAGACTCATGACTCGCAGCCAGCTCAGAAATGCTAGTCCAAGTGACAATACAGGTACCTTAGCACTCTATTCGGAGATCAGGAAAGCAGGTCATCAGAACGACTGGTCCTTTGCTCTTTTTGTATCTCAAACAGAACCAAGAACGGTGCAAGAGGCATTGAGAGAAGAACCATGGATTGAAGCAATGCAAGCCGAGCTTCAGCAGTTCCAAAAGCTAGGAGTGTGGGACTTAGTTGACTTACCTCCAGGCTCGAAGAAAATTGGAACAAAGTGGGTCTATAAGTGTAAACGGGATGACCGCGGGGTGATTATCAGAAACAAGGCTCGATTAGTTGTCCTCGGCTTCCGTCAAATCGAAGGAATAGATTACAACGAAGTATACGCTCCAGTTGCACGCCTTGAAGCTATCCGGATGTTCTTAGCTTACGCTTCGTACAAACGGTTTAAGGTGTATCAAATGGACGTGAAAAGTGCTATTCTCTATGGTATCGTAAAGGAAGAGGTGTATGTTGCTCAGCCACTAGGTTTTGAGGATCCGCTTCATCGCGAAAAAGTTTACAAATTGAACAAAGCGTTGTACGGACTCCGTCAAGCTCCGCGTGAATGGTATCAAATGCTTAGCAACTATCTTATATCCAACGGGTTCAAACGTGGACTCGTGGATTGCACCTTATTCACCAAGGAAAAGGGTGGTGGCCGTCTTCTGGTACAGGTTTATGTTGATGATATTATTTTTGGGTCTACTAATGATGAAATGTGCAGGGAATTTGAAAAGCTTATGCAGGACAAATTTGAGATGAGCTCGACGGGGGAGATGCATTTCTTCCTCGGTCTACAAGTAGAACAACAAGAGTCGGGGATCTTCATCCACCAGACAAAATACGTTGCTGACATCTTGAGCCGGTTCCAGATGGAAGACTCTACTTCAGTAGGCACACCAATTTAGACCAATCACGGGATTGGTCCTGACGAGAAAGGACAAACTGTTGATCCTTTTCTCTATCGAGCGATGATTGGATCACTAATGTACCTCACTGCATCAAGACCTAATGTTCGCGACATGTCTACTTTCAAGATACCAGTCAAGGCCGAAACAGTCCCACCTGGTTGCTGTGAAGAGGATCTTACGTTATCTAAAGTGTTGTCCGACCAAAGGTCTATGGTACCCTAATGATGATAAGTTTGACCTCGTTGCTTTTAATGATGCTGACTATGGCGGATGCAAGACAGACTTAAGATCCACATCGGCTGGATGCCAGTTTTTGGGACCAAAACTAGTCTCATGGAAGTGCAAGAAGCAAGCCTCGGTAGCCTTATCCACCTGTGAGTCGGAATATGTAGCGGCATCTAGCTGCTGCTCCCAGGTTCTTTGGATACAGCAACAAATGAGAGACTACGGTTTGAAATTTTTTAATACTCCCATTCACTGTGACAATGAGTCCGCTATAGCTCTTGCTAAAGACTCAGTTAACCATTCCAAGGCGAAACATATCTTGGTTAAGTATCATTTCATACGCGATTGCTATGAAAATAAACTTATCGATATGGTCAAAATCCACACGGATTACCAACGTGCCGATTTATTCACCAAAGCTTTTGACGGTCCTCGTTTTGAGTACCTGTTAATCTTAAATGGCATTAACGTAAAGCAGGATTAGATCCTCATCGGTAATCGTTTTTGTAAATATTTTTTCTTCAAAAATCAGAAAAATCCAAAAATATTGTCTTTTCGCAAATTTTTAGATTTTTAGGGGGAGAAAATTCAGAAAAATACAAAAACATCTGAAAATGCAAAAACTCAAAAAAAATGAGAAAATCCCAAAATCAAAAAAAAAATTGAAAAAATGCAAAAATGAGTTTCTTTGGTGAAATAGGGAAGATGATATTAACCCATCAGTTGGACTGTCTTGACTCTTATCATCTTAAAAAATATTGGAACTGATAAGTAGCCTCTACAATGATGTGTCGGTAGGCTCAAAATCATTTCCAAGTTCGGCACGATGATATAAACCTAAATCAACTGAAACAGGTGTGGATCAACGTGCGTTGGCATATGGTCTTGGTACCGAAATCTCGTTTGATAGCATGCCAAAATCTGAGGTTTCATGGTCTTTAAGAGGTTGGTACATCTGGGGTGAACTGGACGTCTCTCAGAATAAATAGAAGTGGCACATGTGTCGTACGTTGGGTTCGGAGCCTACAACTGAGACACCTCTATGTCATTTCCAAAAAAAAACAAAACAAAAAAAAAAATAGAATAAATTCTGATAAGGAGACGTCCGGGAATCCTAAAAGAGCAAAAAGATTCAAAAATGCCCAAACCCTATTCTCAAAGAGAATTCGCTCAAAGGTATCAAATCATATACCTAAAGCATCGTACCGTGAAAAATCAAAAATACGGTATTTGACTTGAACCTTGGTCTGGATCTCACTGGTCTCTCTGTTGCAGCGTTTTCTGCAGACCTGATCACCACTGAGTCCATTCCTTGTAAAATACGGATGACAACAGCTTACTCACCGGTTACGAGGAAGCTTTGTGCATGACTTGATACGGGAATGTGTCGCGTGGCGGGGAACATCTTGTTCATCAGTCTTAATATTACCTTAACCTATCTAAAGTGCCTAGCGATAAAACTTGATTTTGCGTTTAGGTGGACAACAATATCGGCAGTTGTTTTAGGATGTTTATCGGTAATTTAAACGAAAACTGAATATATAAGGGTTGTAGTATGGTCCGTACACTGATATGATTCCCTAACTGATGAAACTCGCAAAAATATGATAGTGTACAGTTAGTTGATCTCCCGCTTTCGTTTTATTTCTGTTTAATTTTATCTGTTTAATCATTCTTGATTGCCGATGATGGAATCCTAATCCATTGTAATCTTACTTCTTCAAAAATAAAACGCCGAAAATCAACTAGTTGAAAATTGTGTTTTTGTCGGGTCAAAACCATAATTTCTCTTAAGTACAGGGGTTGAAAATGAAAACTTTTCAAAGATATGAGTCATAATCTGAGTCACGTGTTAAAACGGGGTGAAAACGCATGTTTTGCACCTTAACGGGTCAAATATGTGTGATTTGTTGCTGCAGGGGCATTTTGGTAATTCTGCGGAAAATTGACACAATTGGATTGCTAAACGCCTATGTATATAAACGATTATGTTGTAATCGTGTGTATTTGCAAATGAATACATCCTGATCGTGTACATTTACAAGCGATTAGCCCAATGGGTCATAAGGTAAACCCAAAGTGTAATCGTGTGAACCATAAGCGATTAGATGTAATCGCTTGACTCTTTAAACGTTTGAACCCTAGTCGCTAGGGGCTTCAGGCGATTAGGCATTTTCAACACACGATTACGAGCTAGTATAAAAGGGAACACTTAGTCTTTTTTCTTCATTATTTCAAATCAACTTGACTGTGTTCCCGTTTCCCCCTAACCCGATCATAACAAGACTTTGTGCCCGTGATTCTTTGATCTTGAATAACTGTTCTTCATCACTAAGGTAACACATCCTCAAAATTTCAGTCCCTAACATCAAGTTTTAAAGGGTAAATCGGTGTTTTAAATGGCCGAAACCCTAGGGATATAATTTTGATCGTTTTGGCTTGGATACATGTTTTTGATGGAAAATATTGATGGGGGTTTATTAATCGGGACCTTTAGTCTCTGTTTGTCCAAAGATTTTCATCAAAATCACCACAAAATTAAAATCCCTACTTTTGAACCCTATGAACCCTAATATTCGAACTGACCAATTAACCCATGAATCTGATTCGTTTAAGCATAATATGTTATGGGTTTTTCTAGTCGGTTGATTTAGGCCTCAATGTGACAAAATCTGGACTCAAAAGCTCATAATCAAATTGGCATAATCTTGGTGTTCATGGACACTGTTCATGCAATTGGAACCACTAATCGCATGTATAGTGATACGAATGGACAACCTTTTCCCCTAATTGCATGTACAGTGGGCGATTGGTCTACTTTTAACCCTACTCGTGTATACACAATGCGATTAGAGCCACTTGTATTTAATTATTGGTGATTACAAGTCTATAATCGCCTATAGCAGGCTGTTGACCATTTTTAGTCAAAACTTGTCCGATTTTTGTCCGTTTTGTCCGTTTATGCGTTGTTGATATACTTGTGATACTTATGACTTGTCTCTATGTTCAGGATGATGAATTGGAAAACCTCTCCCAAGCACAACTGTTGTGCCTTTCTCGGATTAATTACAATGGAGAAGTGCAAAACATTCAAAGGCGTTATCGAGTTTCTGAAACGTTCAAGAATTCATTATGCGATAACCAAGCAACACGCAGCGTATAAGGACATCTTGCTGGAATTTTACAAGAACGCCAAAGTAGACTACAAAGTTGTGCCGATTGTGATTACAAGTTCGATACAAGGCAAAGAGGTTATTATTACTGAAGAAATAATTCGAGAAGAGTTGCAGTTTGGCGATGCAGATACTGATCCTATTGTGTTCGACGCCATCTTGATTCGTGGCGGTTTCTTGAGAATGAAGTACATGGGAATAGTCAAGGAACAAAAGATGCTCATGAAAGGACTATTACCGCCCGAACTCAAGTACCTCACGCATGTAGTCTTGAAGTGCATTGGTCCGAGGAAAGGAACTTTTGATGCTATCAGGGATACGTTGGCTTCAGCGATAGTCGCCTTGACTCTCAATAAGCCGTTCAACCTTTCCAAAATGATCTTACATCACCTGAAGGAGATCATTTTGCAGAAGGCGACAAAGACCTCATTCATCGTTCATCCTCGCTTTCTGCAGATGATTATCGATCGCCAAATTCCAGACTTGATAAAGCATCCTGCAGAATTCATTGTGATTGAGGACATAAGTGAGAAAGAGATGAACAGGATGAGAAGTTACAAGAACAGACCGAAGTCTGAACATCCTCCAAGCAGGCGTGTATATGGGCACTTGAGCAGAGAAGACTATGTGTCACCACCGGGCAATAGGTGGAGACACGATGATAGTGATTCTGAAGATGACGCCCGAATTCATAAGCTGGTGTTCAAAGAAGGGGACAATATTGGCAGAGAGACAGCCGAGTTAGGTGAAAATGCTCCTGGCAGAACTACTGATACTGCTGCAGGTAATGAAGATGCGTTTGATCCAGATGTTCTAGATTTCACGGAACCTTCCGGTGCTGCGATAGAACAAGAGTCCTCACGATCAGCTAAGGGTAAAGAACAAATTGATGAAGGCGCCCCAGTCAACATAACTGATGCAGAAGATGACTCAGATGACACAGAAAGTGATTCCCCTGATACATTTGCTGAGAAACAAGAAAGGGCAAAGAGAAAGGCAGCAGAGGAAAAAGCTAGCGCAGCTGAGGCGAGAGCTCTTGCTTAAGATCCCACGTTTGTTGTGGAACAGGGTGATATAGTTGCAGATATAGATGCAGAGCTCGACACTTCACCTCCTCCCAAGAGACAAAAGACTACTGCTAAGAAAGATAATGTTCGGGGAAAGAAGACAATGTCTCACAAACCACAAATGGTGAAAACTTCAAGGAAAAGACGATTTAATCTTCCTGAAGCATTTAGGGTTCAAGACACTCAATCTTCCCAGGCAGCAGCAATGACAACAAAACAACAACAGCAACAACAACAACAGCAGCAGCAACCTCATCAGTTCCCACATCTGTTAGTGCAGCCATGCCTGCAAGAGTCACCATGTCAATGCCAACTTCGGTAATCTTCACTGAGCAAATCTCAGTTACCGAAGCAGCGACAAGCTCTCAGATTGTTTCTAATCCAATTGGTGACCGGATAAAGAAGATGCGACAAGAAGTTCGACCTCCGACTTCTAAGTCAACCGATCAGACCTCCTCTTCCTCAGCATCTGCAACGAATGAACAACTTCAGCGTAAAATCGGCGAATTAACTGCAATAGTTGTTGCTCAAACGCGTGAAATAGCTGAGTTCAGAACCAAGAATGAAACTATTTAAGAGAATGAAACGGGGATGCTAGAGCTGATCGGTGAAACGATTCAATCCAATGAAGAGCTGCAAGCGACTGTCAACACGCTTACACTGTCAAATCAGCAGATCATTGAATCAAATAGGCAACTCATGGAATCTCACCAGCAGCTGATATAGTCAAACCAAAGCACTTTGGAGAGACTTACTGGTGTCGAAGCCAAGAACAGCGAGCTTCAACTTTCTAATGTAAACAATGAACGCAGAATCACCAGATTCGAGAAGGAGAACACAGAACTGAGAACTAGCTTAAACGAGTTAACGGGAACTCAACCTAGACTCACTGGTGGTGCAAGTTCAGAAGCTGGGGCTGGTGCTCGTGCTGGTGATGATGATGATGAAGAAATTAACGATGAAGAAGATGATGACGAGGACGATGATGATGATGAATCGGATGATGGTGATGATGATACTGGTAAAGGTGGTGATGGTGGTGATCCTAGAGCCACAGGTGGTGGCAGATCATCAGCTGGATCTGGGTCTATACGTACCAAGAAAAATCATGACAGACAAGGCAAGGATCCCACAGTAGGTTCTTCTGCTCAGGGGGAGCCAGGTCCCGTGAAAGACAAGATTCAGCAACTACGGGACGCTATAAAGAAAGCCGTAGTTCTAGTAGAGTATGTTGAGCCTTTGAAGTGTTATTTTGCTTATGATGACGAAGGCAACCTACTCCCTCCTCCTGCAATTCCAGAGTATGACTTAGAAGAAGGCGAGATACCTCCTGAGATGACATCTGATGATATGAAAGAGGTGTATGGACACGTACACGGAGAATCTTCCGGTGCAAGTCAAAGTCCTCCTCCAGAGATGCATCCAGAGAACAACGAGGTTAATTTGGAAGAAGGAACCAGTGTCCCAACTCAGGAATATGTGGTTGATCATTCGGGCACTGGGATTCCTAGTATTACTGAGGAGATGATTCATGAGGCTGAAGAAAAGCTAAAGACTAATCCTACTTGTTGGATCAGTGTACTGCTCTTTTAGTTGAACTTGCTAGTTTACACTTAAGTGTTTAGCAAGTTCTTGATGAGTGATAGCACAGCGGAATGTTTATAAGTTTAAAGCTACACTTATCAACAGGAGTTATTACTCCCCCTGAATTCAAGAACTAATAAATGAAAAGTGTTTATTGAGAATCTAAGTATTGAATGAGAATGAAATACTTCGACAGATTCTCAGTAAACACGAAATGGAAATAACAATAATAAGTGTTGAAGGATTTCTTGTATTAAAATCAATGTCTAAAACAGAGGGATGAACCCTTCTATTTATAGACTTTACAAATACATGAACCTTGCCAAAAGCAAGTTCAGAAACAAGTTGCAACAAGTTGCAGTCTTGGAACTTGTACATAAAGCAAAAAGAAATACTAAAGTATTAAACTACTGATATACAAAGGCGGTGGAAAAGATCTTCTGTAAGTACTGATGAATGACAAACTACTGATGAGTAGTTTGTCTTCAGTAGAAGTGTCTGGTTTGAACTTCAGAACTTCTGATGACTTTTCTTCTTCAGCACTTCTGAATCTCTTCTTCAGCAGTTTGATCCTTTGCCTTCAGCAGTTCTATACTTAGAGTATTTTGACAGAAGTGAATTAGACTAAGGTTTGCAAAAGTGGTTTCACCAATCCTTTTTGTCCTAACAATCTCCCCCTGGATTGATGAAGCCAAAACCTTACTAATTCCTTATTGTTCTTTTCTGTCCTTCACAATTTTCCATATTCCTATGAACATGGAATTCTTGAGCTGGTTCAGTTGATCATCAGTAAGAGACCCTTTCTATGGTTCTAAGTGTTGGATTGTAAGCAGGTCTTTGGTTGATAGTTTCTTCAGTTCATTCATCGACCTATATTCCCTGCTTGTTTGATCTCTTCTTGTCACAAGTACTGAGGTGTTATCAGTAAAGGACCATCTGATGATTGGTACTTTAGACTTGTCAAAGTCTGTAGTGTAGGGACCATGGTGGTACCCTGGGTTTCTCCTGAGTGTTGAATGTTTTCTACTTCAGTGACTCTCAGGTGGGACTCACTTCCCTGCTGTTGTTCCATCACATTAGGTATCTGAAATGTTGGCAAATGATGTTCAGTTACTACCTTGGTGTGCAGTTTGTCTGTGATGGTCCTCTGGATTTGATATGCAAAAGTGGAAGGATCCCTGAATTGTGTGAGCAGAGGCTTTTCTTCTATATCAAAATCAGAATGGACTACTGTACTACCTTCTAGTAGTACCATTCTGAAATCAGTCTTTACTTTCTCCTCTGATTTCTTTCTTTGGGTAGCTGGTCTTCTTTGAACACCAGAAGTTCTAACTACTGAAGTTGAAGCTTCAGCAGTTTGAAACTTCTCTAGATTAGTAGCCCTTGCAGCCTTGTATTTTCTATATGTGTCCACCAATCTTTCTTCTTTCCATTTGGACACTGAGGCTTTTGAACCATAACCATTAGCTACCAGTTCTTCTATCATCTGAGCTCTCTTGGCCTTTGTGTCTTTACTTGTTGCAAGTTTATCTGCAATAAGTTGAGCTCTTCTTGTCAGCTCTTCCACAGAGAGTCTCTTCAATGTGTGGGCTTTGATTTTGCTGTTCTTTGTAATGTAAGACATCAGTTGATGTCTTTTGTCTTCTTCAGCAATCTGATCTAGGCTAGCCTGCCTTTGGAGTTCAGCTTCATAAGCCTGAAGTTTTTCTTCATGGCTTAGATCTAAGTCATCACTTTCTTCCAGTGTTTTCCAGATCTGATCTTCTCTGGCCTTCTTTTGGGCTGCCACTAAACTCTTCTCAAGTAATTCTGCTGACTGAGAGATTGGAGAAGGGTTTAGCACAGTCATTGTGGTAACTGTTGTAGTTGGCCTAGTAGGAGCAGAAGTTGGTTGAATGGAAGCAGTTGTTCTGGAAGGGTCAGTAGTTTTAGTTTTGGAAGTGTTGACCTTTAATGGGTTGACAACAGCTGAAGGTTTGTCAACTACTAAAGGATTTTCTTCAGTACTTTCTGTCAGCTCTTCATCAGAAGTTTGGCCATCAGAGGTTTCTTCATTGTGCCCTTGGGATTCATCAAACTTTTCAGTATCTTCTATTTCTTGAATAGAGACACAAATTGTTGAGCCAGTTTCTCTTTTCTGGCTAGATCTTTTTGATCTCTTGCTAGGATAGCCACTCTTGCCTTTCTTCTGGCTTCAAGTGTATCCATAGGTACCTTGATTTTCTCCCCCTTTTTGGCTTCATCAGTCTTTGAAGTTGAAGCTTGGGAGAAATGACCTTGAAGATGAGTAATCTGTTTGCTGTTGTGATCAATCTTGTTGGACAGATCATTCATCTTCGTCTGTATCACTCCAAATTGGTTCTTCATGGACAGTTCCAAGTTAGCTGTGTATGTTTGGATGTGATTCTTGATGAGGGTGCTCATCATGTGATACAAGGGACCATCTGGGCTACATAGCTGGTTCAGGTCTATGCTTGTTTGCCCAGGGAATTGGGTAGGCATTTGTAGTGAGGGGTGTGTTTTTGGTTGATCTTCTTGTTGTACAAAAGATGCCACTCTAGGGGAATCATGGATTGAGTGGGCTTTAACCTGAGATGGTGTGACTAGCTTCTTGAGCTTAGAGACACCAGGTGCAGGACCTTCACTTGTAGCCGTCAATTCAGTAGTTTGGTGTTTTGAAACATCATCCAAATCAATGGAATCATCTGAATCCCTGATTACATCCTCAATGAGGACGGTATCAGTTACATCATGAGCTGAGCCCAACTCAGTTGTCTCATGTACCTCTTGTTCTTGGTTCAGAGGATTTCCTACCTCAGGCATTAAGCCTTCATCAGTAGTTGCCACAGTTGAGGTCTTAGCTATATTACTTCTGTCCTCAGGTCCACCACTGGGTGGTAAATGAGTAGTAGCAGCCTCAAAAGTACCAAAAGTTTCTAAGTTTGGGCTTAGAGACTCTGGTTCATCCTCATCTCTTTGGTTAGGGCTTTGAGTGTCCACATCCATGTCAATTTCTGAGGCTATGTCCCCTGTTTTATGTGGTTGATTGGGACTGACATGTGTAGATGGGACTTTCTCTTTTAGCCCAGAGAGAAGTTTGGCTATTTCAATGTCTGGTTTAGAAATTTGGGGTGCTGGTTCAGTAGTTTGGGCAGTGGGTTCAGCAGTTTCAAAAGAGGAATCTATTGGAATATTTTTCTTAAGTCTTTTTCTTTTGAAAAGGATTGTTATTGGTGCTCTTGGTGGAGTTTGAGATGGATGAGACTGAGAGGATGTTTCAGTCACATCTTTAACAAGTGCAGATTGCACAACAGGTTGTTCAGGCATCTCAACCTCCTGAACAGCTTTTCTTTTAGGTTTGGTGGGTTTTTGTTTTGTTATCTTGGGTTTCTTGGCCTTTGGTGGAGTAGGTTTGGAAGATGAGGGTTCCATGGGGACTGGTTCTGGTTCCCCTTGGTCATCTTCTGGCCAGGCAGCCTGTTTGTTGTGCCTTGAGTATGCTTGTGAGGTTAAGGGTTTTAAAATTTCAGTTTTACCCACAAGCACCTCATTACCCAGTTCAGATATTATGCATTGCATAATGAACCTTGGATATAACAAAAACTTTTTCTTAGTGTTATTGTGATGTAACACCAACTCATTAAAGAAAAGTTTTGATGCCCTGAAATTTGTTTCATTCACAATAGAATGAAACATTGGTTGAAAGGTTGAGGGTATCTGGTCATAAGACCCAGTTTTAGGACTCAAGCACATAATAATATAATGAAACAAAAGTTTATATTTTGGTTCAAAATACTTTTTAAAGATAGTAGCTTGTGAGAGAGTACCTTGATAACCACACTCAGTCATGGTTAGGTGGATTGCTGAGTTGTCAAACTTCTCAGGGGCATTCACATCATTCAACCCCAGTCTGTTTGAGAGTATGGCCAGTGTTATGGCCATTTGTCTCCCTTTAATTGTTGAGTTGAGGGAGATAACTTCATCATCCACCATCACTGTCTCAGCATTAGCCCAGAACTCATTGAGAGTTTCAGGATGTATTGGTGGGTCTATGGTGAGAGCGGTGAAATATTGGGATTTGACGACGAGATCAATGATCTCATCGTATTGGGACCAGCCTTCTTGTTATTCTAAGTAGGCTCTGAGATTGTGTCCCTGTTTGAGAACTAAAGCCATGTGGTTTGTGTGTGTGTTGATGATTCGAACAGTGTTTATGTTGCAGGTTCAGGGGTTTGAGAGCTATCTTGAGAGAGAAGGAGGGAATTGTTGTTTTTGAAAGGATAAGTGTTGAAAAAAGATATTTATCAGAAGTTTTTAACCACTTGGATCTTCTTTATTAGAAGTTTTTAAACCGCCTAGGTTAAAAATCTCTTTATCAGAAGTTTTAAACCGACTAGGTCAAACTTCTGATGATGGGAAAAGTCAGATTTGCCCTTTTGACTAAACTGCTGATGAAGAATTATCTTTATCAGTAGTTCCCATTTTCTGTTCAGCAGTTTTTGAACAGCTGATGAGAAACATTTTATAAATACTTTTTTTTCATAACTTCTGAAGGTTGTTTTATCAGAAGTTAATCACTTTTTAGAAAATATCCCCATACTAATGTTTTGTTCATCAGTAATTTCTCTCTTTTCAGAAGTTTTTCAAGTTTTTGAAAACAGATGTAAGTGAAAAATAAAAAATTAGTGCAGAAAAATAAAGAGAAACACTTACAAATTTAGCATCCCTAGCATGGATACTAACTTCTGAAATGTTGATGTGTCAAGGGGTTTAGTGAAAATGTCAGCTATTTGATTAGCTGTTGCTACATGTTTCACTTCAATCTTTCCTTTTTCATAGCAATCTCTTATGAAATGATACCTGATTTCAATGTGTTTAGTCTTTGAAAACTGAATAGGATTTTGAATGATGCTAATGGCAGATTTGCTGTCTACAAGCAATGGTGTCTTGGTCTCTTTGATTCCATAATCAAGAAGTTGATATTGGAGCCATTGTATCTGTGATGTACAACTTACAGCTGCAATGTATTCAGCTTCAGCAATTGAAGTTGTAACAGATGTTTGTTTCTTTGATTGCCAGGACACTAGACAGTTTCCCAAGAATTGACAACCACCAGATGTTGATTTTCTTGACATTTTACACCCTGCATAGTCACTATCTGAAAAAGTTGATAACTTGGTATTGCTTGAAGCAGGATACCAAATTCCAAGTGTGGGAGTTCCTTTCAGATATCTGAAAATTCTTTTGACTGCAATAAGGTGTGATTCCCTAGGAGCTGATTGATATCTAGCACAGACACATGTTGAAAACATAATATCTGGTCTAGAAGCAGTTAGATATAAAAGGGAACCTATCATACATCTATACATGGTTTGATCAACCTGTTTTCCTTGATCATCTGGTTCAACTTGTGTGGTTGGTGTCATGGGAGTGGAGCATGATTTACAGTCTTGTAAAGAAAATTTGTTTAATAATTCTTTAACATATTTTGATTGATGTATAAAAGTTCCATTTGTTTGTTGTTTAATCTGCAGTCCCAGAAATTACTGCAGTTCTCCCATTGTACTCATCTCAAATTTTGATTGCATGAGTTTCTTAAATTCATCACACAATTTTGTGTTTGTTGAACCAAAAATGATATCATCAACATATATTTGAACAAGTAAGACATGATTTCCAACATGTTTTATGAAAAGAGTTTTATCAATGGCACCTCTTGTGAAGTTATTTTTGAGTAAAAAGGTTGAAAGTGTATCATACCAGGCTCTTGGAGCCTGTTTGAGCCCATAAAGAGCTTTGTCTAGTTTGTACACCCACTTAGGATGAGAAGGATCCTCAAACCCAGGTGGCTGACAAACATACACTTCCTCTTTTATTTTTCCGTACAAAAATGCACTCTTGACATCCATTTGATAAACTTTTATTTTGTTGGAAATGGCATAGGCCAGAAATAACCTGATGGCTTCAAGCCTTGCAACTGGAGCAAAGGTTTCATCATAATCAATTCCTTCTTCTTGAGAGTAACCTTGTACTACCAGTCTTGCCTTGTTCTTTATTATAATACCAGCTTCATCTTGTGTGTTCCTGAATACCCATCTTGTGCCAATTGGTTGCTTGTTTGGTGGTAAGGGACAAATTTCCCAAACCTGTTGCTTGTTGAATTGAAGCAATTCATCTTGCATTGCCTGCACCCAATTGTTGTCTTTGAGGGCTTCCTGGTACTTCTTTTGTTCCAACTGTGAAATAAATGCTGAGAATAGACAGAAGTTGGAAAGCTGGTTTCTTGTAAGAACACCTGATGCAATGTCACCCATGATTTGATCAAGTGGATGGTCTTTGTGTTCGATCAGTTGTTGTAAACCACTAACAGGTTTTGGTGGCTCATGTTCTTCAAACAAACTACTGAGGTCTATTATGTCTGGTTCAGCAGTTTCAGTGTCTTCAGTAGTTGCAGGTGCTGAAGCAGATGTTTGAGTTTGGCCTTCAGTATTTGTTGAATCAGAAGTTTGTGAAACTTCTGATGGTTTTGAAGTTGACTTAATGACTGTTTGAAGAGTCCATGGTGCTGGATCCTCATCATCAAACCTTTGATCACCATAATAAGTAGGTTTGGATGAAGTGACAGTCTTTTCAGGTTCAAAATGGAAGTTGTCAAGGTCAAAGAGTTCAGCAGGATGTGCTGGAATGAGAGTGTGTTTTGACTCATTGAACTTGACATTCAGTGTTTCTTCTACTATCCTGGTTCTTGAGTTAAAAACCTTGTAGGCTTTTCTAGTTGAGGAATAACCAAGAAAGTAACCTGAGTCAACTTTGGTAGCAAACTTTGAAATAGATTCCTTGATGTTCAAGATGAAACATTGACACCCAAATGCCCTGAAAAAGGAGATAAGGGGCTTCATGCCATGAAGAATTTCATAGGCAGTTTCTGAATGTCTCTTGACAACAAGAAATCTATTTTGAACATAACATGATGTGTTAACTGCTTCTGCCTAGAAGTATAAAGGTAGGCCAGAATCAGCTAACATTGGTCTTGCTCCTTCTATTAAAGTTCTGTTCTTCCTTTCTACCACACCATTTTGTTCAGGAGTTCTGGCAACACTGAATCGTCTAATAATCCCTTTAGACAAACAGAAGTCATTCAGAGTTTTGTTCCTGAACTCTGTCCCATTATCACTTCTAATGGTTTTGACAGGTAGAGAGTATTGCTTCTCTACTTGTAGAATGAAGAACTTGATGATTTCAGCAGCCTCATCCTTGGAAAATAAGAAGAATACCCATTTAAATCTTGAGTAGTCATCAATGATGACTAAGCAGTACTTCTTTTTACCAAGGCTCATGATCTTTACAGGCCCAAATAAGTCCATATGGAGTAGTTGAAGACATGCAGTTGTTTTTTATTCTTCAATAGACTTATAGGAGGACTTATGCTGTTTACCATTTAAACAGGATACACAGTGTTCTTGACACTGGTATACTTTTAAGGGTAGACCTCTGACCAAGCCCATTTTTGTGACTTTATTTATGGTTTTAAAGTTCACATGGCCAAGTCTCCTGTGCCAAAGATCAGTTTCTGAAGTTGATGCCCTTGAGAAGAAACAGGCAGTGTTGTTCAGTACTTTGTCTTTTTCAATGTCCACTGTATAGACATTGCCACATCTTTTGGCAATTAACAAAGTATGATCTTCAATGATCTTCTCTATCAACTTCTGGCCTTCTGGTGATATGATCTTGCATGTTGTCTTTGTGAAAAAGGAAGAATATCCTTTATCACACATTTGTGACACACTTAGCAAGTTGTACTCAAGGTTTTCAACCAGATTGACCTTGTCAAACTGTATTTTTCCAGAGGAGACATTACCATGTCCTAGCACATATCCCTTAGCATTGTTCCCAAAGGATACAGATCCATCTCTTTGACTGATAAAATTGCTTATCAGGTATCTGCATCCTGTCATGTGCATTGAGCCTCCACTGTCTACATACCAAATGCTATTTAAGCCTCTGGAAACTCTCTGCACAAGATAGCAAATTAGTTAGATTTAGGAACCCAAGCCAGTTTGGCTTTGGGTTTGCTCTTGAGAACATTTACAGTTTGTTCTTGACCAAGTTAGAAATCCATGTCTTTTTGGCAATGGATTTTGCATTAAGTACAATGGTGGTATCCTTTTGAGGACCACCATCAACTTTGGTCATCAGTAGTTGTACCATGTTCATGAGATCTTTAATCTCAGCAGTTTGTGAAACTGCTGAAGATTTAGGTCTAACTACTGATAGAGAATTTTGAGAAAAAGACTTTTGTTGAGATTTTGTCTTTTTCTGAGAAAGGGTTTTTGCTGGTTGTTGTTTCTTGGGAGAAAAAGTTTTTACATAATCATTTTTTATTTGTTCCCCCACAACCACTTTGTTTGTTTAGCAATAATTGGTACCCCTTACAAGATTCCACCCATTTTTCACATGTGACCTTGGTGTCAGCAAGCTCTTGTCTGACATTCCCTAGGTCATTAATCATTATTTTAATTTGTGCTTGGGTTTCAATAGCAGAGTTAGTCAATTTAGAAACTTCTTTTGTTTTTGCAGAAAGTTTTCTTTCTAAATCACATTTTATCTGAGTGAGTTTTCTCTCAGAATCATTAGCCTTTCCTTGTAAGTGCACATTTGTCTCTCTTATGAGAGCAAAAGATTCTTTGCATGAATTTGAACATAGTTTTGTCAAAGATTCTTTTGATACCTGTGACAAGGCAGATTTTGAGGAGCATCCCTCAAATGCCATTAAGGCAAAGTTCTTTCCGCCATTGTCAGGCTCTCCCCAGTTGATGTCAAACATTTTGTTGTCTGCATCAGGATTGCACTCTGTGGTGTCAAAAGGAAGACTGCTCCAGTCAACATACCCTAAGGTAAATAGACTTTGTTGAGAGGGTTGTTGTTGCTATGGAGGTTGTTGAGCAGCTGGAAAGGGAGGGATTGATTGTTGGCTCTGCATCTGTTGAGCAGGCATCTGTACATATTGTACTTGTGGCACATATTGGTGTTGTGGAGCTTGTGCCTGTACAAAATGTGCACTCCCTTGTGTTCCATTATTCCTGTTATAATTGGGGTTAAAATTGTTTCCGGACTGAGATTGGTTAAAGCTAGAGCTTCTACATTCTCTAGCAAAGTGTCCCAACATTTGACACTTGTGACATCTAAGTTTAGATTTGTCAAAACCAATTTTTGTAGAACTGTTAAGTCCTGGAAACTTCCTTCCTGACCTTTTGTAAAATTTATTTGTTTTTAAACTTAACATGGCCAGTTGGTGCAAAATATCCATTTCTTCAAGGTCATCACTGCTGAAACTATTTAAGTCATCCATGATAAAACACATGTTATCAGCAGTTTGACCAAAGTCATTATTGTCATAACCTGGGAATGATCTTTCAGATGAGATCCCAGCAGTTATGTCAATGTGGTCAAAAGATCCAAAACTATTTGAACAAGTTGGTGAGTCTTGTCCCAATAGTGTTGTACTACCTGGTAGATAGTCATCAGTAGTTTTACCAGAATTTTGTAACTTTTTCTTTTGATCAATTTCTCTCTCAAAAGTAAGTAATCTCCCATGAAGTTTTGTAAGAGTGAGGGAGCTAAAATCTGGTGAAGATCTTAAGACTATTGAGTATGTTTCCCATTTATCAGGTAAAGACCTTAAAAATCTATGAAGCATAGATACAGTTGTATAGGTCTGACCATTTAGTTTTAGCTCAGATATTAATGAGGAAAATCTTTCAAATTGTTGAGTTAAAGTTTCCCATTAATGTGAGCAAAAGTTTCATACTGTTGAGCCAAGATTTCTCTAGTGTTGGTAATCACCTCTTCTGTTCCTCCAAACTGTGCTTTTAGGCAGTCCCAAAGCTCTTTGGCACTATCACAATGTAATAGGCCAGAATAGATTTCATTTGGGAGTGCCATTGCTAACATAGAAAAAGCTTTTGCATCAAGCTCAAGTTTTAGGAAATCATCATCAGTATAGTCTTTTGGTTCTTTTGGAATCTCTTCCTTAGTTTCAAGATTTATATTTACTGGTTTATGAGGACCATATATCACAGATCTCCAACAACCTGTGTTGGTCTGTGACAAGGTATGTGCCATTCTCTTTTGCCATATGTTATATTCATTTCTTACAAGCATGGCAGGTTTAGTGGCAGAACCAGTATTATGAGGATCCATTTTAAAGAGTATTGATTTGTCAAATATCTCTTAAAGTGATGGATGTTGATAAAAGTGAGCTTATAATCCTTTATTGAATATCAATAAGAGCCTGTGTTTGATTCTCAATGTGTTAGATTGATATGTGATCAAATAAACCAGTGCTCTGATACCAATTGTTGGATCAGTGTACTGCTCTTTTAGTTGAACTTGCTAGTTGACACTTAAGTGTTTAGCAAGTTCTTGATGAGTGATAGCACAGCGGAATGTTTATAAGTTTAAAGCTACACTTATCAACAGGAGTTATTACTCCCCCTGGATTCAAGAACTAATAAATGAAAAGTGTTTATTGAGAATCTAAGTATTGAATGAGAATGAAATACTTCGATAGATTCTCAGTAAACACGAAATGGAAATAACAATAATAAGTGTTGAAGGATTTCTTGTATTAAAATCAATGTCTAAAACAGAAGGATGAAACCTTCTATTTATAGACTTTACAAATACATGAACCTTGCCAAAAGCAAGTTCAGAAACAAGTTGCAACAAGTTGCAGTCTTGGAACTTGTACATAAAGAAAAAAAGAAATACTAAAGTATTAAACTACTGATATACAAAGGCGGTGGAAAAGATCTTCTGTAAGTACTGATGAATGACAAACTACTGATGAGTAGTTTGTCTTCAGTAGTTCTTCAGTAGAAGTGTCTGGTTTGAACTTCAGAACTTCTGATGACTTTTCTTCTTCAGCACTTCTGAATCTCTTCTTCAGCAGTTTGATCCTTTGTCTTCAGCAGTTCTATACTTAGAGTATTTTGACAGAAGTGAATTAGACTAAGGTTTGCAAAAGTGGTTTCACCAATCCTTTTTGTCCTAACACTACTCCTGTTCCTGATAAAGTGAAAGAAAGACACAATAAGATCAGGCAGAAGTATCCAAATTGGTTTCCATCAGCAGAAGAGGAAAAGAAGAAGAATGGTCCTGTACAAGCTTCTTTCTTTAAGGAACGTCTGTCTAAGATGTCTGGAGACGTTATCAGCTGGGCATATGTGGAGAAGATGAAGATGTTGGGCGTAAAATGGGAAGAAGGTCTGTTATACTTCAGTCCCTACCGGAATGTCCTTAGTCTCCCCTTCTGGTATATCTGAGATCTTATCAGACTAGATTTTCCTCTGTACTATGAGAAAGAATCCAGCCTAGATACGTTTTACAACCTTCTAGCTGAAGAAATCCGAACTCAATGGAGAGTCCTTAAACCTCAGTATCCCAAGTCATACAAAACAGACAAGATTCATTCATTCACCAAATGTCCTATTTGGGAACACAATATCAAGCCACCGAACTGTGTTTCGAAGATTCCAATTGTCCCGGTTGAGCAAGACTTCTCCTCAAAGTTCTACTATTAGCACTATGATGCAGTTACTACTGAGGCAGTGATCGTCATGAGAACCTCTCCTAAACCTTGCAGAAAGATCAGAATTTGGGACCCGATGTGGCTTATCAACTGTTCGGAGAAAGATGTGGAGACGCTGTTCCTTATCCCATTCAGCACTTGAAGGCCGAAGCTGATCAAGCCCTGAAGTATCAGAGGGTGGTTCGATTTTGCCACGCCAACAAAGTACATGCTGGATGCGACTGGTCGAGACTTTCAAGGATCAAGACGATGTCGAATTGATGAGAAGACTGAAGATGTTGCTTGTTATGTTATGTTATGTTTGTTTTCTATTTTCGAGTCTGTAAAGTTGTTGTGTTTCTGTTATAAATGTTGTCTTTTGAAGTCTCTGTACGTATACTAGCCTGGTCCAAAGGGGAGTCTGTTAGTGCATGATGTCCCTAGGTTAGTATATATGTTGTTTGGACGAGTTTCGGGGTGTTTGGAGAGGTTTATAAGCGTTTTGGGGTGTTTGGGACTCTACAGGCGATTAAGTAAAGTCTATAGGCGATTACAATGCTACTCGCATGTTCCTACATGCAAGTAGGCCTCCAATCGCATGTTTGTATAGGCGATTATGGCCCAATCGCTAGTTACTACATGGTGGATAGCTCCTAATCGCTAGTACTAATCTGTACGAGTACGGGAGGTATAAATAGGCCCAATCATTGCCCTAATCATTAGTTCTTGCCACACACACTCTCCAAACACCCTCCCCAAGTCTGAGATTACTTGGTTTGATCATTGTAACACTCGTGCTCTGTTTTAATGATATAAAAGTTAATCTTTTGACCCGTGTGTGTGTTGTAATTACTCCTTTATCTTAGTTTCAAGTTTGTTTCTGTTATTAAAGCATATTCAAGGGATTCCGCACCTTGAATATAACCCTCGTGATTGTCGGGTGACACGTTCGTCGATCCTACAGGCGTTTCTTTTGAATCGCCAAAACTAATATAGTTTTGGCGTTTCAAAACGCCAAAACTATATAGTTTTGGCGATTCTTTTGAAACGCCTAAACTATATTAGTTTTAGCGATTCTTTTGAAACGCCTAAACTATATTAGTTTTGGCGATTCTTTTGAAACGCCTAAACTATATTAGTTTAGGCGTTTGTTTCGAAACGCCTTTATTATAGAAACGCCCTAACTATAAATTCTTTGCTTTTGCAGTTATGGAAAATTATGAAGACGAGGACTACATGAATGAGGGGGATGAGCAGGAGCCTGATGAGCCCGCGGTCAAGGGGGGGCCTAGCCCCATGGCAGGGGGTGACTTACAGGGCTGGGAGCATTGCAATTTTCGGCGATTCGATTACCCGGATCCAAGATTTCAGAGGTTGAGGAAAAAGAAGACCGAAAAGCCGAGGGGGATTAGTTGGGACGCGTGTCGGGCCACTAGGGGGGGTGTAGAGGAGATTGCACGACAGTGGATCCCGGAAGGTAGCCTATTGGACAGGTTTCTTAACGACTGCAGCGCACCGTCCCATCGGCCGTTGGTGATAGAGTTCCTATCCACCTTTCGCCTACGGCTACGAAAGGATGGTGACGATCAGTCGTGCGCCGGACCGTCACGCCCCCCACCGCCTAAGGTCGAGTTTTCCATACTCGGTGTTGAGTATGGTTATTTCCTAGATGAGTGGGCTACGCACACCCAGTGGTACACTAGCGACGAGCTTGGAGAGGTATTATTATTATTTATTTTTATTCTTATTATTTTTGTTTTTGTTCTTATTCTAAATGTTAATGTTAATGATAATGTTCAGGATGTCTACACTAGAGGTGTCACTAGTGTTCCTGATGACGTGCTCTATGCGTGGTGGCCCACCATTGGTGGTCCAGAATTCGGGAATCCGAGTGCGAAGTATTGTTCTTCTTCTTCTTCTTCTTCTTCTTCTTCTTCTTCTTCTTCTTCTTCTTATTATTATTATTATTATTATTATTATTATTATTATTATTATTATTATTATTGTTATTATTATTATTATACTTATTATTGTTATCCTGTGCAGGGGGGAGAGGTGTGACAGGGCATCTAACATTCGTCACCCCATGCCTCGTTACATTCACCGTTGCATTACCTATTCCTTAACGGCACGGTGCACTTGTAACGAGCGGGTGACGAAGACGGACCTGATGTACCTGTATTGCATACTCACCGGCACTCCGATTTCCTTGCATCGGTGCATGACCGAGTACTTTGCCTACTTCCCCATAAGCAGTTGCGGGGAGCCATCGCATGCGGGGGGATGATCAGCAGGAATGCCGAGCGCTGCAATGCCGAGAATTATTTCGGTTATGTTAACCGGAATCAGTTTCTGCCACTACCGCCCAGGTATTGTTCTTCTTCTTCTTATTATTATTTTTATTATTATTATTATTAATGTTAATGTTTATGTTTTTGTTTATTTGTTTTAGCCCATTAGGTCAACCCACGATGAAAGTTATGGGTTGTACAACGAAGACGGGGGATCATCCGGCCATCAAATATCTGATTGCTCTGGGTGGTGCGGAGTTTGTACATGAGCCGTTGGTAGATCAGGGCCTTGGAGGTATTATTATTATTATTATTATTATTATTATTATTATTATTATTATTATTATTATTATTATTATTATTATTATTATTTGGGAAACTTGTAGACAACTTGTGTTGTCTGGTTTACACGAAAATAGGGGAAACTCTGCCCAATTTTTTTATAAAATCCTAGATTATTATTTTTATTATTATTATTATTATTATTATTTATTGTTATCCATTGCAGGTGATGCTGTGGAGGTTGGGTTGCGGTTTGTTGCTGAGGGGGAGGGGGCGATCTGAGGGACGTCGAGATGCCTGAGCCGCAGCCTGAGGATGTGCAGAATCCGGCGCGCATTTATCACTCCCTCAGGTTGCCTCCTGATGTTATGGCGGACGTACGTGCGGCTACCGCAGAGGCTGTCGACATGCATGCGTGGCGTCAGCAGATGGACACCTGGCGTCAGCATCAGGACATCGAGATGCGTTAGTGGCGTGATCGGCAGGACGAGGCGATGCGCTGGATGATTGCTGGCCAGCAGGATATCTATCGCCAGCTGGGCATGCAGACTCGTGTCCCACCGACTATAGGGCCCAGCACGCAGCAGACCCCGCATGATGCCGGGAGATCCTCGCAGCAGCCCGAGACGTCCTCGCAGCAACCGCCGCCGTTGCCCCCGCCTGATGATACGATGTTTTATTTCTGATCATGTTTTGTAAATGTTTTAAACAATGTTTATTTTGAACGTTTGTGTTAACGTTTAGTTTTATCTTTTTGCTTATATAAACGCTTGTGTTAACGTTTTACACGCTTATCGAGACGACATTAAAAAATTTAAAAAATTAAACAATTAATTTTATTTTTATTTTTGTAACTATTCTGATGATCCACTACGTCGTGTTTATTTATTAAACAATTAAAAAAAAAACTCCTCTACAGGTTGTAGAGGGCTTTACGGACCGTAGAGGGTGTCTAATATTGGTTTATGTTATATTTATTTTTTCCAATACAGAAACCAGCGAACTGGTAGCCCAGATGGTCCCCATATTCGAAATAAGACTTGTGTGTGTGTTTGTGTGATAATGTGCTCAAGATCAATCCTCGTCCCAAACGTTTTTTGTGTCTTTTTTTAATCTACGGGCCGTAGGCATTCAATATACAACCATCCCTTCCTTCTTCATTGCCAAAATTAATTTTGCTTGTTCTACGGGCCGTAGAGCCCTCTACGGCCCGTAGGTAATCATTACAATGATTGCCAATCATACAATCATCGGTAATGATTACCTACGGGCCGTAGAGGGCTCTACGGCCCGTAAAACAAGCAAAAAATGAGGTCTACGGGCTGTTGAGCTCTCTACGGCCCGTATAGGGTTGCGTGGATAAATTTGCTACTTGTGCAAATATCCGGAGCCATGATTAATCCTCGTGTACTCCCCGCCTATGCAGTGCTCGGCGAGTCACCTCCAAGTACTCCCAGACTATAATTGATACTTGTAACTCCTCAGTCAACCGATTTAACACCGTCTATTGACTTTTGCAGCCATGATCATCGGTTGAAACGGTCGGTTCAAATAAACATGCTTCAAACGCACTTAAACAGGCAGTCAAGTACCCGCTTAACTCAATCCAGCCGGCTAATAGATATTGACAGATTAGGCGTGGTCCACAATCTACTTTCGTTTTTATATTGAGGTCAAACATGCATTTTTATTGAATAAAAGGAGTTATATTTTAGAGTTCTTCAACCCAAAACTAGAGGGTTAACTCAACGTACATCTATAAACCGTTTTAATTTCAATGTGTTACATTACTCGTCTATTGGTACTAATGGTTTAGATTAAACTTAGTCAATATTTTCGCCCACCGTTTGTTTCTTGGGTAATGTAGCAAGCTGTAATCATGTACGTGTGATTATATATATAATTTGAAGTCCAAAAATAAATCATTTGTCAAAGTCAGCACCTAGCATAGACCTTTTAGACGAGCGGATTATGCACACTACAAGAGAGTGGGGCTTTAGGGGCGACACAGGTCGCCGCTAATTCTAGACCTTTAGAGGCGACAGGGTCTTTAGCGACGAATGTCGCCGCTAAAGCTTCTGTCAAAAATGCTTGGTGCCTAAAGCCCTATATAGCCGCTAATGAGTCGCCCCTAATGCTATTTTTCCACGTGGCATTTCTTTTTCGATTTATTTTTTTTGCCACGTGGCAAAAATCTGTGCAATCTAGGCATAATCTTTTTTTTTTCCGCTTTGTCCACAAACGCACAATCAAACGAAATATACCAAAACTAATTAACCAAACATACCAATATTTACATATATATAAACATACCAACTTTCGTCTAAACATACCAATAAAACTAAACAAACATACCAACATCATCTACCACATTATCCACGTTGAAATAATCAAATAGACTCTTATAGTCGAACAACCAATCAGGTCCAACACCAGGTGCATTGGCAGTATAGCGTTGAACATCGACATTAAGCCACTCTTCAACACAATTGGTTCTTTGTTGTACACTCTTTTATTGGGAGTGCTGTAACCAACAAAGAAACCTTCTTCTGCCTTTGCACCAAACTTCCCATCAGGATGTATCATAGTGCATGGAGCCCCAAAAGGTTCCAGAAACTCTAGGTTCGGTTTCCTCCGGTTTAGAAGTTCGTAAGAAGTCTTGCCAAGCCTCTTTACTGTTAGAACCCTATTTAGAGTGTAACACGCGCAGTGAACGACCTCGTTCCAAAAGATCACAGGCAAGTTCGAGTCTGCGAGCATTGTTCTGGCTGCCTCAATAAGAGTCTGATTCTTTCTCTCTGCAACCCCATTTTGCTGAGGAGTGTACGGTGCTGTAAATTCGTGATGTATACCCTTTTCTGCACACGACTCCATAGCATGATTCTTGAATTCTGTCCCGTTATCGCTTCTAATCCTGCGGATCTTTAGCTGATATACATTTTCCAATTTTGTGAACAGATTCTTCAAGTATTCGAAAGTTTCACTCTTTTGTTTCATACACACGACCCAATAAAACTTTGAATAGTCATCCGTGACTACCAAGCAGTATAAGTCACCGTTCTTGCTCTTCCGATTGACTGGGCCAAAGAAGTCCATGTGCAGACGTTCGAGAGGTAGACTAACTGAGTTTGACTTCTTAGGTTTGTGAGACTTCTTCTTATGCTTCCCTTTCTTACATGAGACACAGACGTCGTTTAGATGAAAATTTTTAACAGAAACACCTTCCACCAGTTGATTCTGAACCAGGTTGTTCATTTTTCTCAGGTGGATGTGCCCCATACGCATGTGCCACATGATAGATTCCTTTTCTGTCGCTTTCGATAGAAAACAAGTGACTTGACCTTCTGTTGTCATGGCTTGGCTCATATCCAGGACATATAAGTTGTTGACCCTAGGAGCTGAGATCATAACCCACTCTTTTGGTATCTTGAATCCAGGTTTCAGAATGAAGCAAGCATTGTCATCAAAGAACACTGTGTATTTCTTGTCACGGATCTTTGAGACACTTAGCAGATTGTGGTCTATCTGTTTTACAAAGCTTATGTTTTCAAAGCTTACTATTCCGTTACTCATACTTCCTTCTTTCGTAATATAACCTCCTTTGTCATCAGCAAAAGTAGCATACCCCCGTTGATATTCTTTATGTCAAAAAGCAGGGATAAGTCGCCTGTCATGTGCCCAGAAGCTCCACTATCAACAATCCAAAGGCTGCTGATAAGGCCCTGTGGAACTCCCTGCACAAACATTCAAAGGTTTAGTGGTTAAGGGGGACCCAAGCCTTCACAGTCATGGGTCTTCCATCTTCATCTAAAGTCGGAAAATCAACACACTTTCCGTTAGGAGTTGGTGTTGTTCCTGATGGTCCGACAGTGTTAACACTAGCAGATGATTCTCCAATTTTGGTTGGTGACTTGGGTCTCCAAACCTGTTCCGGTTTCTTTGGCTTGTGCTTCTTCTTTGCCTTGGGGCTAGAAGATCCAGACTTAGATTCCTTAGGTGGCTTCAGACTTAACTGTACGTGGAGCAGTTTTAGGGTTACCCTGTGGTTTAGCTGCAGCCTTTGCTGGTGGCTTAGGCACTGCTTGAACCTTTGTGGGAACATTGCTCCCCCTCAACTGTGGACCCCTGCCATCAACTAGCTTTTGGTTCATAGCAATTTTGTTTCGGTTGTCATAAACAATCTGCTTTCCCTTTTGTTTTTCAGAAAGTTTAGGGGAAACTGGTTGTTTAGTCTTGCTAGAACTTGGAGCATCATCCACTTTGATCCTCTCTCGTCTAAATTCAGGGCATGCAACAACTAAATGCCCACGTTCCCCGCATCTATAACAGGATCTATACTCCTCAAATCGTGGAGATTCAGATTTGTTCTCCTTTTTGTTCTTTCTATTAGATGTACTTGCAAATGAGTTTTTGTGCTTCAGATCCTCAAGGCATTTTCTTTGCACATCGACATGAGGATCGTCATTTATCTCATTTCCAGTAGATCTAATAAATTCAGTGACATGCTTCTTCGGACTTTTCTTTTGAGCATAAGTTTGAGGATTAATAGTGTTTTTCTTTTGATTGTTCTTTTTGTGTTCATTGGACTGATTACCCTGGTCCTTTCTACCCATACCATTTTTCTTGTTCCATGTTTCCTTTTCAATGGTAATGACAGATTCTTGCCAGATTTTAGCAACTAGACCAGGGGTGATACATCTGAGAGGGACTTCCTTGTCATCATATACCTTTTCAGACCCCTTTAGTTTATAGACACTTTAATCCTTCTATCATCCTCGGTTTGCACTTTCGGTTCAAGTTCACTTACAGTTTAAGTAGTGATAATATGGTTTTGAAGAAAAATATTTTGAACCTTGACCGGTGCATACCTTGGAGGTTCATCAAGCTCATCATCCGATGAGTCTGTATCATAAACACTGATATCATCAGCTTTCTCACCAATTTTGACAGCTTCAGCAGGTGGTGCAGCCTTAGTAACTTCAGTAGATTTAGCTACTTCTATTGCTTTGGCCGCCTCTGCAGCTTTTGCTGCTGCTGCTGCCAAGTCCACAAATTCCTCCTTCGGCAAGACATCAAAATGATGATTTTCGAATCTCACCGAAGGTGGGCACTATCCATATATAAGACTGGGATCGCTTTCCTTTATAGAGTGTCCAACGATATGATCAAGAACATACTTACATTGTGATTTAGTAGGTTCACATGGTGTAGCATGGTTTTTTATGCCTACAAGTAATAAAAGACAAAATGAAATTTCATGTACTTTATGTTTTCCTCAACTCAACAAGCTCCTTCGTGATGTAAGAATGTAATATGAGTAAATTATAAAAGGCTACGCATTGTCCTTTCTCTTATTCGAGACTAAGTATATATGAAATGATCATGGATGTCAATGAAGTTAATTATAGGTGTTAGTTGCCCAACGCTAGAATATAATTACGCTGCCCTAACGTCATTGAAATACTAAATTGATTATTGTGATGATCATGTACATATATTATCTCTCATTTTCGTTTATATTCTCCATTTACCAACACTTTTCACCTTTTCTTTTGTCTTTCACGTTGTTTTACGCAACCACCAAAAATGTATCACAACATATTTTCATGTTTATTTTATATATTGAAATTTAACATGTGCATACAACAAATCAACATGTACGATAATTAATTAACATCCATTTATTAAACACAAAGCAACACTTATGCCTTCAATGGTAAGTAGAATGCATGTAGTCTCTAAACCAATGAATAGATTATCGTGCATTACATACTCCTGCCACGAACTCCGAACAAATCCGCCACCACCTGCCACCCATACCAAAAATTCCATTGGAACACTTTCAAGTGCCCGTCAGGCATTAGTTTCATATACTGAGCCTCTGATGCTCGAGGCACTCGAATCACACCATCCGGACGACTAGGCTCAGCCGAATGAATAAACAAAGCCAAACTTCCATTAAGGTACCTAACATAGCTTCTTTCCTTACTTCTATCAGGCCCATTGACCATATACTTGTAATAAACTCGACGTTGTTTTGTTTCAACATAACCAAACAAACCCTTATTGGTAACCTCAACAGTGTACAAACCTTTCCTCGAATTGGTCGAAGAAACACTAGCAATCAGCTTCTGTCCTTCAAAAAGTTTTTGCCCAGGTACCAAACTGTCTGTCGGGTAATCAAATGATTGCCAGACAATCTTTTTATTCGCATCAACCAATACTAGGTTTCCAATATCAGTTATGTGCATGCGAGTAACATGTTTTCCACCTGTGTTGGTAGACCAAACTATACTACCATCAGCATCACGGAGCACTAAGTTTCCAGCTTTGTTAAAGTTAAGCTTTGCACCGAGTTTAACCGGATGGTCTCGGTTGGCCGACCATACAACTTGAGGGAATGCGAAATTGGGTTGGACAATGCCCCCTCCGCTATTGGTTTGGACTATGAAGACCGCGAAGAGGTAAGAGTCACAAGTGCCATTGCAATAGAACCCACAGGCGTATTTAAATCCGTACCATCCTCTAAGGAGGATGGCTCGGACCGTGGAACCGTCTGTGAAGGTAACTGAGTGGGGCAAGGACTTTTTGTTAGTCCATGTGGTGGAAAGGCTGGCGGTAGGGTAGTCGAAGGGCTGGGCAGTGACTGAAATAAGAAAGAGAGCAAGGAAAAGACTTGAAAGTAATGTTATTTTCATGGCTAATGAACGGAAAAGATAGAGTTGAAGGATGATGATTAATACATATGAAAGTATGTATTTATAGGATTCAAAAAATGTAAAACCCGTTTTAATATTGTAATTTAAAGCATCCTGATATTGAATGGACACAAAACCATGTCCGGATCTCTTGTCGAATGATGTTTTGTGTTTATAAATACATCTTGTAATTGTAGTTTACTTTGATTGAAAATTAGTTAATATCCACACTTTGTGAAGGAAAGAAAAATAGAAATGAATATAGAAATTTAAAATCCTGATCTGTCACTTGTTTGATTATGTTTAACAGGTTGGTCTATATGGGCATGCTTCAAATGAACTTAAACAGGCGGTCAAGTAACCAGTTAACTCAATCCAACCGGCTAGTAGATATTAACATATTACGGATGGTCCACAATATATCTACTTTTGCATTTTTTTTATTGATGTCAAAACTTGCAATTTTCTTGAATCTTAATCCTGAAAACCCTTTTTAAATGCATGTAGACCAGCTAGTTAGGCTTTCCTTCCAACTTCAATGGTACGTGGTACAGGAGGGACCTGGACTACAAGGAACAGTTGCTTTAGCAGCGACACCTGTCGCCGCTAATAATTAATCTTTAGCGGCGATAGAGTCTTTAGCGACGGCGTTCGCCGCTAAAAGTCCTGTCAAAAAAGATTGGTTCCTAAAGCCCCTTGTGGCCGCTAATAGCCATTTTCCACGTGGCATTTCTTTTTCTATTTATTATTTTTTTTTTGCCATGTTTCATGCCACGTGGCAAAAATATGTGCAATCTGTCGCCGCTAAAGGTATTTTTTTTTTGCTTTGACCACAAACGCACAATCAAACGAAATAACAACACAACTAATTAACCAAACATACCAATATTTACATATATATATATATATATATATATATATAAACATACCAATTTTAACCAACATTCGTCTAAACATACCAACAAAACTAAACAAACATACCAATATTTACATTCAAGCATACTAATGAGTCTCAAAATTAGCAGGTTTTATATACATGTTTTCACCTAATTATCACCCGAAATCACGCTTTTATCTTGGTATTGTCACGGTTTGTTTCCTTTTTATGATAATTGCATGTATTGAAGGTGAAAATGGAAAAAAAAGTGAAAACCGGCTTTAAAGACAAGGATTTGAAGACTTTTTGCGAAGATCCAGATGAAACACGGCCGCGCTCAGGACTATGCACGGCCGTGCCCTTTGTTCCAGGTCAACTTGTCAACATTTCCAAGTCAACAGGAGTCAAATCTGAGCATTTTTAAAGTGCACGGGCGTGGTCCATCAAGAGGCACGGGCGTGCATTAATGCAACGTGTTCTCCAAAGTTCAAACCGACCAAGACTGACAAGACGGTTACAAAAGGACATAAGCACGGGCGTGCCAGCCTCTAAAGCACGGGCGTGCCAGCCCTGGTACATACACATCTACACAAAAGGACTCTGCAACAGTACGCGTTATCATGCAGGGGCGTGCCAAAACGTTATCAAGGGCGTGCTTGAGCTGATTTGCCTATAAATAGAGCCCTCCACTCCACATTTTGGGCATCCCATTTCACCCGAGTTTTACTCACACTTCAGCCACCTTTAGGGTCTTGCAAGTGACCTTTGAAGCTTGGGATCACTCCATAAACACCTGTTGATTGAGAGTTGAGAGAGAGATCACTAAAACTCATCCAAAACACCTTCTTTAATCCACTTACACTCACAACTATGAAGACTTATCTTGGTATGGATTATATAGTTTTTGTTTGTTAAGTGGTGTTGTGTGTTTGATAAATTAACTAACTAATTAACTAGTCTTTGGTCTTGTGGGTGTCTTGATAGGAAATGGGAGGACTCATGAGTGTACCCATGGTGTGTAGCAACCCATGCATTTATGAGCTAACCTAATCCCACGAGTAGTGATTGGCCCATTTGTGGGTAGAAATACACACACTTAGTGGCTTAATCCTCTACTATCAAGGTCTCACTTAGGGTCGGTACGGTCTTTATACTTGGTCCTAGTGATAAGCCAAGGCTTAATCTTGCGACTTAGCTTCATGGTCTATGTGATAGCTTTGGCGCCGGTAAAGAATCGGTGAACCCGTGTTAAAAAGAAAACAGTCTTTATTTTCTTTTATCAATATACTGCCGCACAGTTAATGATAGATCATTCACTTTTTAAAAGGTTAATTAGTTGAAGTAAGAGATATCAAGTGGTTTCTTGTTCGGTCATGCTTCGGCCACCGGCAAGTTGTCCATAAAAGTTTTAACTGTCTAGATTTCATTATTGCAGTATTGGGAGGTGGATCATTCAGGGTTGGGTATACACAGTCTTGAGTAGTCTGTCTGTCAGTATTGAGAGGTGAGCTTACCGGTTCGGTAGACCCTCATTTTAACAACAAGAACACAGCTTGTTTTGCGATAACAATCACCTCTGGAGAATGCTGTAGCAACTCCACGTTAAGCATAAGTGCGCACTTGTTCACACCACTTTAATGAGTTAATTACTATTAATCCGTCCCAAGATAAAGTTGGATCCCGAAGTAGCACTTCGTGTCGGTATTGATTTTTACTCTGGTCACTCTCATTCTCTTTCTTCTATTTTATTTTATCTTTGTTTTTATTAAAGCAACTTGAAACTGAGTAGAGGAAGTCGTATCTAGGATTCGATACTTGGTACTTACTATTACCTATACTACGCTCGATAGGTCCACTTGCCTATCGTGTGGGTTTAGACAAGTCAGCAGATATCGTTTTACTTTTATAAATTTAAAACTTCGACAAGTGTTTTAATTTGAGGGTCACCTTTAATTACCCTTTTTCACTGAGTCTTGACACTTCCTTCGGGAAAGTGTTGGTTGCCAAAAGGACGTTTGAAAAAGACATAATCCACACGACATCACATACCAACAAAACTAAAACAAACATACCAAAAACGCCTAATCGTCTTCGTCTTCGTCGTCGTCGTGATCACCACTATTTCCGCTACCGCCTTGATTTCCAAAGTATTGAGATTGGAAAAATTGATTACACATTTGGAGCATTTGTTCTTGGAATTGGGGATTCGTCATCATGGCATTAAGTTGCTCCTACAAATATATTTATACTAAATGGGTCAAATATCCTATTTACTAAACATATTTATGCTAAACGGGTCAAATATTAATATTTAGCAAACATACATACACCAAATTGGTCAAACTACAAACATATATCAAATGGGTTAACTATCAACAGTTAAACTGCAAATATATACCAAATGGGTCAAATATCCTATTTAATAAATATATTTATACCAAATGGGTCAACTATCAACAAATATATACCAAATTGGTTAAATATTCTATTTACTACACATATTTATACCAAACGGGTCAAATATTAACATTTAGCAAACATACATACACCAAATAGGTCAAACTACAAACATATACCAAATGGGTCAACTATCAACATTTAAACTACAAATATATACCAAATGGGTCAAATATCCTATCTCCCTCTTCTAATAAAGGAGTAGCTAGGGGGACACTTGTTCCCATCCTAGAGCTCCTCATTACAATTGTACACGTGTCAATCTGCTGGTTAGTAACCCGGGTACCCTAAATCCTATCCAATGACCCGATTCTTATTTCTATAACTAATAGATAACACATATCGTTCATCAACAAGCTCTCATCGCCGCTTTGAAACCCTAACAATCCATCTTCTTACACATGGTCGCCTTCAAACCCTAACAATCCATCTCTTTCATTACACATCCTGCTACTTTATTATCATCCTAAACTCAAGAATGCTAACCCTAGCAGATCTCTTTCTTCATATCGCTCTCTCCCACATGAATCTGTATCTCCATCGAAGCCGCCATCAACGACCAGATAAGTACCTTTTCTAACTTTCAGTTTCCATTCCATGTTTCAATTTCGTCTTTCTGTTTATTAAATCTTTCAGATCCGTTCTTTCGTTTTTTGTGATTCAACTCTTCATAACGACACAAAACTTTTTTAAAATTATGTTGATTGTTTCAAAAGGGCTTCGTCATCCAGACAGCAACAAGTTTCTTCTTTTTAGGTTTAAAGGTTCGAAAGGATTTTCTACTTGTCATGGATTTGTGCCAGCTTTCTTCTAAAACGGGGTAAAAAATTGTTTAATGCTATAATTTGCTCGAAAGAATTAGAAATTGTTGATGTTGATCTATAGAGAGGCGTAAACAATTGTTTGTTTGCACTGTTTTAGATGGGTAATTGTTTTGCTAGCTTCACACTCCATCGTTTTTTTTTTACCAGTCGTTTATTACTTGAACTTTTGTTCTTATCTTTTTTCAGATTTAGGTTTCACCTATGCCACATGGAGACCTCATTCTTCATAGTTTTGGTTTAGCCTCATTCAAGTAAGCTGGTATTCACCATCTTAACCAATATGAAGAATTAGTTCTAATATTTTATATTTCAAACTTTTAAATATATGTTTTTTTGTTGTTAGGATGGGAAATTATTCTAATGAACTTGAATACATAAATGGCTAAATCTCCTATTTTTCTACTTCTCGGTGTGCATCTTAAAATTGGTTGTTTTTTTAGTTAGTGGTTTAGAACTTTAGATAGGATGGTGGCTTAGAGAGTTGGGAAATTTTCATTGCACTTAAAATTGTGTCTTCTTGTATGTTTATGAAACAGTTACCCTACGAGACACAATAAAGGTTCTTTGTCTTGGGAGCTATTTTTGTTGCACTGTAGTGCGTGGAATGGTGGCTTGATGCGGACACGATGTTTGGCGGCGGCTACCTTGACTGAGGAAAAACCAAACGATTTTAACGAGATCAGGAAGGAGATATCAAAGATCTCCTCATCAACACTATCAAAATTGGTGAATATTGTTGTCTCTCAAGTGGCAAACATGTAGTCAATAATCTGTTGTTCTTTTAGCTACTTTGAGTTGTTGAAGTATTGAACTGGATCTGTTCGCTGGACTTTTTACGTGTATGTGTGTTTGTTCTTTCTCAATATAGTTGTTAATGTTTTCTAATGAAACATGCATCGGTCTGTGCAGTTGGTGATAGTGTTGCTTATCAAAGGAATTATGTTTTTCGAGATGATGTAGTGATTGTAGCGTAAGTCCCTGCTAGCGTAAGTCCTTGCTTTCTAGCATTTTCTTTTTAAAATTACCTTACTATAACTTTATTTTGTATTAAGTTTTCACAGTACACGTTGTGGAAAGATGGATCAACCATTGGTGGTACGTAGCAATTTAGATGTCATTAGTCAAAATGTAGTCTTTTTATAAGTATGGTATCTGATAATTTTTTTTTTATTTTTTGCTACTTTCCAAACATGAACTTTCAGCCAAGTGAGTTGATGGTGATGGATCTGTGCTCCTATTGAAGAGAAGTATTGCTCGGCAGAAGGGATTACCAATTTTTGGTGTATTCAGGTATGAAGTTACGTCATTGACTCTTGGCGTTCAGCTCTGTTTCACTATGTATGTCTGTGTATACCTCCTCAGATGTGATTAATACTTGGATGTACATGGCAAGGGCTTGGTTCACCAGTGTTTGACAAACTTAAAGCTTAGTTGGCTAAGGCATCTTGTCTTTACCTGCAAAAATGTCTATTAGATGTACTATAATGAGTGGTTAATTTTTAATCAATCATTTTTTATGTCATAGTTATTAGTGATTTAACAGTCATACAAGTTTTCTTTACATAAAACATTGTGATGTTTGGTGTTCGTTGTTAATTTGATCAGCTACTAATTGAATATTTTATCTTTTCATCATTCATGCAGGGAATTTTAACTACATTGTCAAAGAGTGATGGATACAAGTATGACTAGCCAACCATTCCTTCTTGCTGAGATTTTTAAGGTAATTCTCTTGCAAAAAAAAAAAGGATGATAAATGGCACTTGTAAGGAATTATTTCTTTTTACTGGGGTTGAGATGGTAGGAGTTTAGAGTTTGTGTATGCTTGATATTGATAACTAGCTTTGTAACCACGTTTCACGGTGGGACTGTTAGCCAGCCGTCAGTTTCGAATGCGAGTTTTATTTTGGATACATCTAATAGACATTTCTAATACCAAATGTAATTAATCAAACACATAATTCGGGTACATGAATAGTCCTATATATAGAGTAAGAATGTTTTTAAACCAACTCCACCATATTAATTTATTAAATGTAAGTACTTACACTTGCGAGTCAACTCCATCCACATCATAGTGTGTTTTGTCAAAAAGAGTAGTATTTAGCAATTCAACTCCACCTAATTTGCAGAAGATTTACCTGCATATTTTATTAGACAAAATGTATGCTGAAAAGTGATAGCAGATGATTTGATCCGTAACTACTGTTGTCATGTCTAAAGATTGGAAAGTCGTTTACCTCCAACGTTAATATTGTTAGGCGCCTGACTTGTAACAAAATGTGGAAATGCAAAGTGAAGACAATCATTAAATTGGAGATGAAATATTTATGGCACGCCTTTAGTTTGTCGAAAAGTTTATGGAATGGTAAACGGTTCTGAGTAACATGTCCAATGAGAAGTAAAGGAGTAGAACAGTAATTGTTGCGAACTTAAATTGAACTTTGACCCGTTCTTTTTCGTCCTTCAGGCATGTTTCAAATGGTGATTGGTTAGGTTGTGGAAGTGGCAAAAGAACATGTAGCACTACTACTGTTAATTGGATCAGACATTCAGACCATTAAAGTTTCAATATGCTCAAACTGATCATGCATTTATACAACACTTTCATGGTTTTATAACTAAAACCAAGATATAATTATTTCTAATGTCATAAAGTACACAGTGTGTTTGCTTCCACTATCATAACTGTATGAGTTTTGATTCTATGTTAATTTCATAGGAAAACATTTTGATATGTTTTTAAGCTTAAAACATTTCTCAATCCAATCATTTATTGTGAATTCAAGATTGTCTTTAATAATATATTGTTAATTTATCAAACTAAAACAATAGGAAATGTAGAGGTAACATGACTCTCTTAGAATATTTTTTAGCTGTATACCTATGTAAGAAAAGATATGCAATCTTTTTAGTTTTTTTTTTCTTTTATTTTTTTGTGTGTGTATAAAACAGTTAATACTATCTAAATTTTCAATTCTACATTATTTTTATAGTGTTTTGGCTCACAATAGTAGAGTATATGATGGCATTAATATGTGTACATCACTCAACTCATTTATCAATGGTATTTATTTTTTACCATGTTTGATAGTTACTACTCATCGTTTAGGTTATTACTTTTACCACGTTTTGGATCTGCATAGTGCCTTTGCTAATGTTAGTTTCTTGTAGGTTTAAATTTGGTGTTGAACTTGTAACCAAAAAATATATGAAACGTGCAGCTGATGAACAATATTATGGCGATGAGGCGATTTAACAATGATATAAGTTGATGTAAGTTTTTATTTTTTTCGTGATTCCCGAATATCTTGTCATGGGATTTTTTTCTGTGTGTCGATGTGCAAAACCAAGCCGACCTCCGGTTCCAACACCTTACGCCTTTTTCCTCTCCTTTTTCATCGCAGGATGTTGATGTGGGAAGATGGATTTTGTAGAGGAAGAATGGTGGATTCTTTAGAAGAAATGGAAGCAGGGGATGATCATGTTAGGAAAGCTTTTAGCAAAATGTCAATACAGCTGTATAATTATGGAGAAGGGTGGGTAGTTGGTAGGTGTTTATTTTCAATATATCAAGATTTATAATCTATGATCATGAAATGGATGTGGCGCAACTTGACATTTTGTTAAACTTTCTTTTGATCTTTTATGTTCATGTACTCTATCTTTCACTTTTTAACTATTATCCTTATTATTTGGACTATATTTGCTTATTTTTAATAATTTTTAAATGTTTTTTTGTTTCATGTGTGTTTTTAATATATCTTAACGTTGTTGTATCTAACGTTTTTCATTCCACAGAATTGATATTATCTAAACCTTATGTAAAAATCAATAATACACAGGTTTTTAAACATAGCTTGATGACATATAATTACCTTTACGCAACATAAGATTTGAATGTTTAGTGATTAACATTAATAATAATCACAAATAATATTATTATTATTCTTATTTACTTATGATTAGATTACCAAACATAGCTTAATGACTTAAAATTTCTTCGCATAACCTCATCTACAACTACTTGCTACTACTTTTAAGTTGCATATCTGGAGAAACACCATCAACTTAACAAGAAGAAATAATTGGATCTTTTAGTTGAACCCTTATAAAATTCGTTTAATTTTATTTAGTCGATAAGATGTTTTTTTGGTTTGGAATTGCATGTTAATATAATCTTACATATATTCATTGCTTTTATGCACACTCAACTTCAAAGCATAAAACTATTAGTTTAATATTACTTTTTAATTTTTAATTTACTTTGGTTTGCACCGTGGGTACCCACGGGGCTCTAACCTAGTTTACTAAATATATTTATACCAAATGGGTCAAATATCAACAAATAAACTACAAATATATACCAAATGGGTCAAATATCCTATTTACTAAACATATTTATACCAAATGGGTCAGCTACCAACAAATAAACTACAAATATATACCAAATGGGTCAAATATCCTACTTACTAAACATATTTATACCAAACGGGTCAAATATTAACAAACTACAAAGACATACATGTGTAAATTGCGGTTGCGTTGGCGTAAGGTGCGGAAGGCTTTCTCTCAGACAAGGCATGTGCCCAATCCAGCAAACATGTCCACGATGTCTACCTAACACTTCTTCAAATATGCCAACCTTCAAACACCCCAAATAATAGGGGTGTTCGCGGTTCGGTTCCAAACCGTGAAACCGGCCAAACCGGCCATTGGTTTGGTTTCACGGTTGGTTTTTTTACTTAAGTTTCGGTCGGTCGGTTTCAATATTTTCAAACCGTATCAAACGGTTTGGTTTACGGTTTATACCAAAAACCAACCGTATAAAACCGGACCAAACCATTAGAATTTATTAAATTAAATATTTCATATTATCTATATATATAGTTAGACATAATAAAACTATTACTGGTTTAGCTCTAGTTAAATCAAGTTAACTCAAAATAGACTAAGAACATTTTCACATTTTTCATATCAGTAAATATACAGTTTAGTTTAATATTTGAAATTTATAAACATAAATGATGATATACTGGATTGTGGATAGTTTGCGTTATTGTTACCAGTTTTGAACAATGGATGGAGGCTAACATGTTTTTTTTTTTTTTTTTTTTTTTTGCAAAACTTGTTTACTTTATAAAATATACAGACACGTCTCCTATAAAGGCTGAAGGAGCTCAAACCGTGAAACTAAACCGGAACCAAACCGTTACTAAGGGTTTGGTTCGGTTTGGTTTATAAGTTATACGGTTCGGTTTTGGTTTACAAAAATCAAAAGCCGTTAATAACGGTTTGGTTCACGGTTTGACCTAAAAACCACGAAAACCGGACCGTGAACACCCCTACCAAGTAATATTAGTTTTAACCTACTTTAAACCCAACAAACAATCGCAAAAACATGAAAACTAAACACGCACATACACAAATATATACCAACCTGATCCAACCGTTGGGAGCTGCTTCCTCCTCCTTCTTCCTCTTCTTCTTCGACGATCCGTTGACGTTCAGACTCAAACCGTGACCTTAACATGTGATGTATTTTACAAAAGTGATTTAATAGAATTACATACATATATATATATATATATAATAGATTATAAATAAATGCTTACATAATTCTCTTTATTCTGAGGGGTATCAAACGTCCCCTGCCTTCCTGTATGTCCAGTACGGTATGCTTCATACCATTCGATGCTCTGTTTAACAATAAAAGTTAAATTATAAGTTAAATAACCATTATCGTCTATGTATATGTGTGTGTATATACCTTTTTGTGACTGGCAAAAGAGCTCGTTCCACCTCGGTATGTGCTTGCTTGTTTTTGGCAGGCGGCTTTGGACTGCAGAATTGATCAACAGCTCGAAGCCAGTTTTCTGGTTTCATACCATCAGGGGACATTGCCTTGCTGCGTCCACATGCTCACCATCTCTCAACACATTCAAATAATATGTCTTTGCTTCGTGTTTACGGCCGTTGTATCGCTTTCTGACAACCGCCATAATGCCTCCACGTTTTTTATTGGCAAGGAGATCGTCATCAACATCTTTGAAATCCATTTTGAACTCGCTCTAATAATTAAATAAAACAAGCTAGTCAGATGGAAAAAAAATCAACAAATAACATATAGAATATATATTTACAAATCAATGACCTGCAAAAACTCAAATAACTTGTTTTTATCAACCTCAGAAACATTATCCCAACCTTCCACATCCAATGGGACTTCACGCCATATATACATAGACGCCTACAGGGTGAACAAGCTACCAAGGTGGCCTATAGGCATGCATGTGGTGGCCTCATCAAATGTAATGTCTGCCAGGCCTTTGGTCTCAAGATGTTTTCTTAAGGCAAGATTTTTTGCCTTACCCCGTGTTCTCCTGCAGGGGGGTGGTGGCTGCAATTAGAGTTAAAAATAACTAGTCACATTATTAGAATTGAAAAAGAAATAAAAATAGTAAACTGTAAAGAACTGTAAGACTTACCACTGTCTGCTGCATGTCCGTGCTACCAATCATCACCACCTGGTGGCGGTGGCAGCGGCGGCACCCCTGCACCGTCTCCGCCATGTCCAAGGCCCATAGCATCGGCCATCAAGTACACAAGCACCAGCCACAATGATATCATGATGTCCTTGGGGGGCTGCAATTAGAGTTAAAAATAATTAGTCACATTATTAGAATTGAAAAAGAAGTAAAAATAGTAAACAGTAAAGAACTGTAAGACTTACCACCGTCGCCGCGTGCCCGTGCCTGTGACACCCGGCATGTTTGGCTTAAACATATTAGTAACATCTAAGTCTACCTTAGCGAGAAACGTTTATAAACAGACTTAACTGGGTTAGTTGAGTCGGGTCAAGTTAGGATTGTCCAGGGTGCAATGATCTGGAGGATCATTGGGAGTCGTTTTGGTAATATACTAGTACCGGGTTCCGTTGTTGGTGACATTACATGAACTAATTAAGTATATGTGTAGATTATGGGTCGTGTGGTGGATTATATACATAGATGTGTTTAAATGATGTGTAAATGATTATCTGTGCTTAAATGTGTTAAATATAGACTAAGGATGCAGGCTTATGTGTTAAGATGTGTTAGAATGCGTTAAACACGACAAACTGGAAAACTAGTTAAAAAGGGATCTTGGTTCGACCACTTCGAGTGGTCGAAGGAGAAGAAATTGTCTGGTTCGACCCTTGTAAATGGGCGAACCAGGGAAGTGGAATTTAAGGAATTCCCTTCGACCAGACAGGGCTCATTCGACCCTGTGAAAGGGTCGAAGGAGACCACCTTCGACCAATGAATTGGGGCGAAGGAGGATTAGTATAAATAGCAACCTTTGTCATTTTTCATCATTTCACAAACCCTAACCGTCCCAAAACGCTCTCAAACGATCTAAAACACTAAAGAAGG
Organism: Ambrosia trifida; assembly: GCA_028751855.1. Lineage (NCBI taxonomy): Eukaryota > Viridiplantae > Streptophyta > Magnoliopsida > Asterales > Asteraceae > Ambrosia > Ambrosia trifida. The sequence continues at coordinate 87,965,970 of CM054130.1, read as the reverse complement.
AGTTTTTGCTCTTCTTTTTCATAATCTAACCTATCTACAACATCTAAACAAGAATCCAAGGTGTGTTCATAATCCTAAACCTTTTTAAAAGCATTTTAATTCGTTTTCATTTAACCCTAATTGTCCGGATCTGTTCTAAGGGTATTTTTATGATTAAAAACCTTTTAAACATCTTTCTAAATCAAAACATGATCATTTAACATAGGTTTTCATGATGAATAACATATGTAAATTGTGTATTATGTGGTGTTATGTGTTGTTCAATGGATTGCTGCTATATCTATGATAGAAACATGATATAGGATTCTTATTAATGTTAGAATATTGTTGTTTAGGGTTAGGATTGGATATGATGATATTTGGGGGTTTTATTGGATTAAAACTTGATGTATGAATATTTATGATCAATAGAATGGATAAGAAAGATTGGATAATCGACAAACTGAGTATTTTAAGCTAAGCATGAATCGATTTCAAAAGTTTCCAAATTGGGTAAATAATTCATGCATGAAAGTGATGTTTCCATAATCTTTACCATTTTGGGAAAGGGCTGAAATGGACATATTATTGGGGGAAATCGGTGGGGTTTTGTAGGGATAAGTTATCAATGCTTGACTGCTGTGTTTGATGATGTTTCGAGTCGTTTTGAATGTGTTTGAAGCGTTTTTAGGAAAAATCACACAACAGGGGCGAACCTGGCCTCCTTCGACCAATCGAAGGTGCGAAGGAGGGATCCAGGGTCGAACCTGGGTTTTTATTGGGCGAATGTGATAAAACGGGCGAAGGAAGCATCAAACGGTCGAATGAGATGTAAAACGGGCGAAGGAGACTAAAAGGTGCGAAGGAGACTTAAAACTGACTGGTTCGACCGTTCTGATGCAGAAATGAGATTTTTGATACAAACTAAGTGTTTTATGCTTAAACCTTGTGTGTAATCTATGTGTACTTGATTAGTTAGGGTAATGAGTCACCAACGGGATGTCAGGTCGGTCTAGTGTGTCGGTTAAACATTTAAACACGTTTTAAAACATACTTGGTTACGATCTGGACAATCAGGGACTAGATAACCTTATGGTTATTAGTCGGAACACTTATGTGAACATTTTGATAGATCTCCGGTAGAGGGATTATCAAGGGCTAAACATCTTTACTTGTAATTGAAGAACGCTATCTAAGGTGAGTTCACGGCCCCACTTTTACTGCTTTAATTTTTGGGGGAGAAAACATGCGCTAAACGGTTTTGGTAACATATGTCATACTATGGTTTTAACTTTATATTGCTATACGATCTTTTGGAAAGTCCCGGGGGAAACCATGAATGTGCGGGGATGCACAACGGGGGAAATGTGGATAGATCTATTGGGCGTGACCTACCCCACTCGTCGGCTTGGAGGGCCGGGCGGGTGCATATTGTCTCGAACAGGTACATTGGTATCATGTTGAACATACGGGCTGCTTAAACATGCTAAACATTGCTAAACGTGTCTAGTAATGGTTTCCAATCGTAGTAGTAATAAAACATACGCCTAGCTAGCGTACTTGGTAACATTGATATAGTATGGACATGGTAACACTTTGGTAACATTTTGAACAAACCTGTGAACTCACCAGCATTATATGTTGACATCTTTTTGGCATGTATTTCTCAGGTCGCTAAGGTAGCAATGAACGGAACTAGGCGCACGGGTCTGCATTGGCGTCTAGGAATAGTTGCACGTTTTGTAATAAAAGTATTTTGAACAACTTTTGAGATGATAGCATAGTTGCTTAAATGCTACTGAACCGCTTCCGCTTATTAAATTTATGGTTATGTCTATTTACGTTTTTCATATAGAGTTGTTTATTGTGATCGTTGACTTGGATCCTGGTTTGTCATGCGCCTCGCGGTAAAACCCCGCAAGTGGAAATTTGAGGGTGTGACAGATTGGTATCAGAGCCAATGGTTATAGTGAACTAGGACTGCATGTAGAGTCTGGTCTATAGCCAAGTCGCACACACTAGACGGTCACATACTTTGGGATACGTACTAACGTTGTCGGGGTGTCCTTACATCATCATCATGTTTCTCCGTTACATCATACGCTTTTATTTGGGTTCTTACTTACTCTTGTCTTCTTCTTCTGGATTGAAGAAGGAGGGGTTGACTTGTTGGTCCTAGCACACACATGCCTTCTTACACTTGCACCTATCGTAACACGTTACTAGGCGATGATATTCAGTAACTGGGGTCTGGATTAGGGGTACATCTGGAGGACCATGTAGAGAAGTTTATCATTTCGGGTGCACACGAAATAATAAACTGGAATGCATGAAAATCCCGATGGACTTCGAGTTTAGATGTATAGTCCTGAATTTATCCCTAGGTTAACTCTTGTGAATTACTAGTGGTTGACACTGGAAGTGAATCTGAATCCCTCGATTTCTTGATTTGTTAGATCATGTCTGGTGCTCGCGGTGGTGGACGTCGTGGTGGCGGCGGTGGCCGTGCTGGCGGTGGTGGTCGCGCTGGAGGCGGTGGTCGTGGGAACATCAACATGACCCAAGCTGAGCTGAACAACTTGCTACAGCAGCAAGTGAACATGGCTATGGCTAATTTCCAGGCTGGGATTAATGCCATGGGTGGTGAGTTGATTTCTGTCGACCTTGCCTCATTTTTGGGTTTCGTGTCCTTCGTTTGTGTTTTACTCGTGTACCGTGTTTCAGGTGTTGGTGCCAATCCACCCCCACCTCAGTGCTTTTATAAGAAGTTTAGGGACTGTCAGCCCCATAACTTCGCTGGAACTGAGGGAGCGGTGGGACTGCTCCGATGGCTGGAGAAGGTAGAATCTGTGTTTGTCATGTGTAACTGTCCTGCTGGGGACCGGGTGAAGTATGCTACTGCGACATTTGAGGGGCCTGCACTGTCGTGGTGGAATGCTACTACACAGAACATGGGATTGGGAGAGGCTATTGCTATGCCTTGGGCGGAGTTTATGCAGCTTTTGAGAGGTGAGTATTGTCCGAGAGAGGAGATACAGAAGTTGGAGCATGAGGTCTGGAGTTACAAGATGGTTGGATCGGAGATTGAGGAGTACACTGTGAGGAGGAACGAGCTGGCGGTGTTGTGTCCTGATTTACACACACCTGAGTACAGGAGGATCGAGCACTATGTGTCTGGACTAGTGCCCGAGATTGCTGGGTTGGTGGCTGCTGGGAATCTTCCCACTATTGCTGAAGTTGTCCGATCAGCTCATCGGATGACTAACCTGAAGGTGGCGGAAGGCGTTTTGCCACCCAAGGGTGCTACTGTGAAGGTTGCTGAGGGGAGCAAGAGGAAGTGGGAGAGTGTGGGGAAGAGTGTGGTGCCAGCTCAGCCGGCAAAGAAGTTTGAGTCATCTGGGTCTTCTTCTGGGCAGAAGACGAGTGGGTACGTTGGGAAGCATCCTAAGTGCAACAAGTGTGGTTTCCATCATTCTGGGAGTTGTGATAGGGCTCGTTGTCATCGGTGCCATCAGTTGGGGCACCATGCTAAGGATTGCAAGGTGGCACTCACCCCAACTCAGACTCCTGTGGCTACTCCTGCTCCTGCTGCTCAGGGGACTTAGGGGAGGCAAGGGTGTTATAACTGTGGTGACACGGGACATTTCAAGCGTGACTGTCCCAAACTGAAGCAGGGCGATAATGGGAGGGGCGAGAACGGTAACGGGAACAATGGCAGCGGAGGCAGGACTGCACGTGCTTTCGTCATTGGATCTGCGGAAGCTAGGCAGGATCCAGACACAGTTACCGGTACGTTCCTTCTTAATGATTGCTATGTTTCTGTCTTGTTTGATTCTGGTGCCGATAAGAGTTTCGTATCTTTGGATGTTAGTCGATTGCTAGATATTGTACCCACACCTTTAGAGGCTAAGTACATAATAGAATTGGCTGGTGGTAAGAAAATCGAAGCGACACACACCCTTAGGGAATGTCGCTTGGAACTGTCGGGTTTGTCTTTCCCCATTGACCTTATGCCGGTACCCCTGGGTAGTTTTGATGTCGTGGTTGGCATGGATTGGTTTTCGTTGTATCGCGCGGAGATCATTTGTTTTGACAAGGTTATTCGGATCCCTCTCCCTGATGGAGAGATTCTTTCGGTTCGTGGCGAGAAAAGCGGTGCTCCGCTGAGTATCATTTCTAGCATGAAAGCCCGTAAGTATCTTCGGAAGGGCTGTTCGGCCATTCTGGCACTTGTTAACGTTTCTGCTGACGATGAGAAGAAGATCGAGGATATTCCGGTGGTTCATAACTTTTCTGATGTGTTTCCTGATGATTTACCTGGTCTTCCTCCCCATCGTCAGGTTGAGTTTGGTATCGATCTTACTCCGGGCGCTGCTCCTATTGCCCGAGCTCCATATCGTCTTGCACCTCCTGAGATGCAAGAGTTGTCCAGCCAGTTACAGGAACTCTTGGAAAAGGGTTTCATTCGACCGAGTTCTTCCCCGTGGGGAGCTCCTATTTTGTTTGTGAAGAAGAAGGACGGAAGTCTTCGCATGTGTATTGATTATCGTGAGCTGAACAAAGTGACCATCAAGAATCGTTATCCTCTTCCTCGCATTGATGATCTCTTTGACCAGCTTCAGGGCTCCAGCTACTATTCGAAGATTGATTTGCGGTCCGGTTATCACCAGTTGCGCGTCAGGGAGGCTGACATTCAGAAGACTGCTTTTCGCACTCGTTATGGCCATTTTGAGTTCTTGGTCATGCCTTTCGGTCTCACTAACGCACCGGCGGTGTTCATGGATTTGATGAACCGCGTTTGCAAACCTTACCTTGATAAGTTCGTCATCGTGTTCATTGACGACATTCTGATTTATTCCAAGAACAAGGCGGATCATGAGGAACATCTGCGGTTGGTCTTGGAACTTTTGAGACAGGAGCAGTTGTATGCTAAGTTCTCAAAGTGTGATTTCTGGTTACGTGAAGTTCAATTCCTAGGACATGTGGTGAATGAACTGGGAATTCATGTCGATCCGGCTAAGATCGAAGCTATTAAAGACTGGGAAGCACCAAAGACACCATCTGAGGTGCGGCAATTCCTTGGTCTTGCGGGTTATTATCGTCGTTTCATTGAGGGATTTTCGAAGATCGCTCAACCCCTCACTGCTCTTACCCAGAAGGATCGAAAGTTCGACTGGGATGAACCACAAGAATCAGTATTTCAGATGCTGAAGCTTAAACTTTGTTCTGCACCTATCCTATCCTTGCCGGAGGGTACGGACGACTTTGTTGTGTACTGTGATGCTTTTATTCGGGGTCTCGGTTGCGTGTTGATGCAACGCGGGAAGGTTATTGCTTATGCTTCTCGACAACTCAAAGTTCATGAGAAGAATTATACTACTCATGACTTGAAACTGGGTGCGGTAGTTTTTGCGTTGAAAATCTGGAGACATTACTTGTATGGTACCAAGTGTGAAGTATACACCGATCACAAGAGTCTTCAGCATATTTTCGACCAGAAGGTGTTGAACATGCGGCAGCGTCGCTGGGTTGAACTCCTGAACGATTATGATTGTGCTATCAAATACCATCCTGGCAAGGCTAACGTTGTGGCGAACGCCTTGAGCAGGAAGGAGTTTGCGAATCCTCGCCGTGTTCGAGCCTTACAGCTCACCATTCATTCGTCAATGCCTGACCGAATCCGTTCTGCACAGTTGGAAGCCTTGAAGGAGGAAAACCTTAAGGCTGAAACTATGCACAGTGCTGACAAGCATCTTGAACTTAGGACCGATGGTTTACACTATTTTGCGGGACGTGTTTGGGTCCCAATGTTCGGGGGATTGCGCGAGCTTGTGTTGGATGAAGCTCACAAATCCCGGTATTCTATTCACCCTGGCTCCGATAAGATGTATCAGGATTTGAAGATACTTTATTGGTGGCCAAACATGAAAGCTGATATAGCTTCTTACGTCAGCAAATGTTTGACTTGTGCTAAAGTCAAGGTGGAGTATCAGAGGCCGTCTGGTCTCCTGCAACAACCAGAGGTTCCGGAATGGAAGTGGGAGCGAATCACGATGGATTTTGTCACCGAGCTGCCAAGATCACCTAGTGGTTATGATATGATCTGGGTGATTGTTGACCGGCTGACAAAATCAGCGCGTTTTATACCTATTAAGGAAACCGATGGACTCGAGCGATTGGCTTGACTTTACCTTTGGAGGTGGTTGCTCGGCACGGAGTGCCTGTTTCTATTATCTCTGATCGTGATTCTCGTTTCGCTTCGCGTTTCTGGAAGGCTCTACACAAGGCTTTGGGTACTCAGTTGGATATGAGTACGGCTTATCATCCGCAAACTGATGGACAGAGTGAGCGGACGATTCAAACCTTGGAAGACATGCTTCGGGCATGTGTTATCGATTTTGGCAAAAGTTGGGAGATCCACCTGCCGTTAGTGGAGTTCTCCTACAATAACAGCTATCACTCTTGCATCAAGGCAACTCCGTTCGAGGCTCTTTACGGACGGAAATGTCGATCACCACATTGTTGGGCCGAGGTGGGCGAGAGCCAGCTCACTGGTCCGGAACTCGTGTACGAAACTTCGGAGAAAATCGTACAGACCCGTCAACGTTTGGCTGCTGCACGGGATCGTCAGAAGAGCTATGCCGATCGCCGTCGAAAACCTTTAGAGTTCCAGGTTGGGGACAAGGTACTTCTGAAAGTTTCACCATGGAAGGGCGTCATACGCTTTGGAAAGCGTGGCAAGCTTAACCCTCGTTATGTCGGACCATTCGCAATCCTGGATCGGATTGGACCAGTGGCATACAGACTTGACTTACCGGCAGAGCTCGGTAGTGTGCACAACGTCTTCCATGTGTCTAACTTGAAGAAGTGTTTGGCTGATGAATCTCTCATTGTACCACTGGAAGAGATCAAGGTTGATGATCGTCTTCGCATTGTGGAGGAACCTATCGAGATTCTCGACTACAAGATTCGTAGCCTTCGTCGGAGTAAAATCCGCATCGTTAAAGTCCGTTGGAACTCGAACCGTGGACTGGAGTTCACATGGGAACGGGAGGATCAGATGAAAGCTAAGTATCCTCATCTTTTTCCGAAGCGCGCGTTTGAATCGAGGCATGTTACAGCTGAAGCGGAATGAATCTCGGGCCGAGATTCCTTTCAACATGGGGATGATGTGACATCCGGTAATTTTCTTTTCGTTCTGTTCTTTTCGTTTCTTTATTTTTGGGGCTTTGCGCAATTTTCGGGACGAAAATTCTTTCAACGTGGGGATGATGTGACACCCGGCATGTTTGGCTTAAACATATTAGTAACATCTAAGTCTACCTTAGCGAGAAACGTTTATAAACAGACTTAACTGGGTTAGTTGAGTCGGGTCAAGTTAGGATTGTCCAGGGTGCAATGATCTGGAGGATCATTGGGAGTCGTTTTGGTAATATACTAGTGTCGGGTTCCGTTGTTGGTGACATTACATGAACTAATTAAGTAGATGTGTAGATTATGGGTCGTGTGGTGGATTATATACATAGATGTGTTTAAATGATGTGTAAATGATTATCTGTGCTTAAATGTGTTAAATATAGACTAAGGATGCATGCTTATGAGTTAAGATGTGTTAGAATGCGTTAAACACGACAAAGTGGAAAACTAGTTAAAAAGGGGTCTTGGTTCGACCACTTCGAGTGGTCGAAGGAGAAGAAATTGTCTGGTTCGACCCTTGTAAATGGGCGAACCAGGGAAGTGGAATTTAAGGAATTCCCTTCGACCAGACAGGGCTCATTCGACCCTGTGAAAGGGTCGAAGGAGACCACCTTCGACCAATGAATTGGGGCGAAGGAGGATTAGTATAAATACCAACCTTTGTCATTTTTCATCATTTCACAAACCCTAACCGTCCCAAAACGCTCTCAAACGATCTAAAACACTAAAGAAGGAGTTTTTGCTCTTCTTTTTCATAATCTAACCTATCTACAACATCTAAACAAGAATCCAAGGTGTGTTCATAATCCTAAACCTTTTTAAAAGCATTTTAATTCGTTTTCATTTAACCCTAATTGTCCGGATCTGTTCTAAGGGTATTTTTATGATTAAAAACCTTTTAAACATCTTTCTAAATCAAAACATGATCATTTAACATAGGTTTTCATGATGAATAACATATGTAAATTGTGTATTATGTGGTGTTATGTGTTGTTCAATGGATTGCTGCTATATCTATGATAGAAACATGATATAGGATTGTTATTAATGTTGGAATATTGTTGTTTATGGTTAGGATTGGATATGATGATATTTGGGGGTTTTATTGGATTAAAACTTGATGTATGAATATTTATGATCAATAGAATGGATAAGAAAGATTGGATAATCGACAAACTGAGTATTTTAAGCTAAGCATGAATCGATTTCAAAAGTTTCCAAATTGGGTAAATAATTCATGCATGAAAGTGATGTTTCCATAATCTTTACCATTTTGGGAAAGGGCTGAAATGGACATATTATCGGGGGAAATTGGTGGGGTTTTGTAGGGATAAGTTATCCATGCTTGACTGCTGTGTTTGATGATGATTCGAGTCATTTTGAATGTGTTTGAAGTGTTTTTAGGAAAAATCACACAACAGGGACGAACCTGGCCTCCTTCGACCAATCGAAGGTGCGAAGGAGGGATCCAGGGTCGAACCTGGGTTTTTATTGGGCAATTGTGATAAAACGGGCGAAGGAAGCATCAAACGGTCGAACGAGATGTAAAACGGGCGAAGGAGACTAAAAGGTGCGAAGGAGACTTAAAATCGACTGGTTCGACCGTTCTGATGTAGAAATGAGATTTTTGATACAAACTAAGTGTTTTGTGCTTAAACCTTGTGTGTAATCTATGTGTATTTGATTAGTTAGGGTAATGGGTCACCAACGGGATGTCGGGTCGGTCTAGTGTGTCGGTTAAACATTTAAACACGTTTTAAAACATACTTGGTTACGATCTGGACAATCAGGGACTAGATAACCTTATGGTTATTAGTCGGAACACTTATGTGAACATTTTGATAGATCTCCGGTAGAGGGATTATCAAGGGCTAAACATCTTTACTTGTAATTGAAGAACGCTATCTAAGGTGAGTTCACGGCCCCACTTTTACTGCTTTAACTTTTGGGGGAGAAAACATGTGCTAAACGGTTTTGGTAACATATGTCATACTATGGTTTTAACTTTATATTGCTATACGATCTTTTGGAAAGTCCCGGGGGAAACCATGAATGTGCGGGGATGCACAACGGGGGAAATGTAGATAGATCTATTGGGCGTGACCTACCCCACTCGTCGGCTTGGAGGGCCGGGCGGGTGCATATTGTCTCGAACAGGTACATTGGTATCATGCTGAACATACGGGCTGCTTAAACATGCTAAACATTGCTAAACGTGTCTAGTAATGGTTTCCAATCGTAGTAGTAATAAAACATACGCCTAGCTAGCGTACTTGGTAACATTGATATAGTATGGACATGGTAACACTTTGGTAACATTTTGAACAAACCTGTGAACTCACCAGCATTATATGTTGACATCTTTTTGGCATGTTTTTCTCAGGTCGCTAAGGTAGCAATGAACGGAACTAGGCGCACGGGTCTGCATTGGCGTCTAGGCATAGTTGCACGTTTTGTAATAAAAGTATTTTGAACAACTTTTGAGATGATAGCATAGTTGCTTAAATGCTACTGAACCGCTTCCGCTTATTAAATTTATGGTTATGTCTATTTACGTTTTTCATATAGAGTTGTTTATTGTGATCGTTGACTTGGATCCTGGTTTGTCATGCGCCTCGCGGTAAAACCCTGCAAGTGGAAATTTGAGGGTGTGACAGATTGGTATCAGAGCCAATGGTGGCGGTGGCGGCGCCCCTGCAATGTCTCCGCCGTGTCCAAGTCCCATAACATCGGCCATCAATTACACAAGCATCAGCCACAATCATATCATGATGTTCTGCAATTAGAAATAAAAATTTTAGTCACATTATTATATGTAATAAACGAAGTAAAAATAGTAAACATCGATTTATTATAATAAATGAAATCATAAACAATTACTATTTTTTAATCAGACTCCATGTCGTCATAATCGGGATCGTCCTCGTCATAATATGTCCCAGCATCAGCAACTTCAATATCGTAATTACTCAGGGCATCAACTTCCATTACACTCTCACCTAGGGGTGAGCATAAAACGAATTAACCTACCCGTAACAAAAAAAACTTAACCAAAAAAACCGATAACCGAAAAACCCGACGGGTTGGTTTTGTGAATTTTTGAAAACCGATTGTTTCGGTTCGGTTTCGGTCAAGTGTGATCTTGTAACCGAAAATAACCGACCTGTCCCGAATAGTTATAAGAGCCCAGTTCATACTTTAACCCATACAAGAGCCCAGCCCATTACATGAATAAAAAAGCCCAAGGTCAAATGACTATATACGTGAGCTGCATAGTGTTGTTCTGATTTGTGTTTCCATGCATATATCTCTAGACTAAAGTATGTTTTACACTAGAAGAGATTATGTTTTACATTAGATAGTAGATAGTAAATTCATTATATTACACCACTAATCTGTGTGACTATGTTCATCTTCCCCAAGTCTCAACCATACCAATTTCTCTAACAAACAATAATACAGAGCAACTTGAACTATCTGATCTCTTTTTATTTTTATTTTTAAAACAGAGCATATTAGATTCTTGCAAAGCGACTTAAAAACAAAAACCCGACATTTTAACGAAACCAAACCGCACCCGAACAATAACCAAAATACACGAACCCAAAATAACCGAAACCGATCGTTTTCGAAAACGTGCTAACCGAATATGTCGGTTACGGTTACGGTTAATGTTAAAACCCGACCCGAACCGACCCGTGCACACCCCTACTCTCACCTTCAGAAGCATGAGAAGATATGTTTTGAAAGTATTGGCGGAAGTCAATAATTAGGCCAATATTGGATGAAGAGTTATTGTGAACGACGTCAAGATCCTCGCCTAACTTAGTGTCTACATTTTGAACATTCTCGAGTGGTGGTTGTCGATCCCAAATTCGCCGGTGATTAACATTTTCGACGACCTACCTATGTTTATTATTTTGGTTTCCTCGAGATGGTTCTTGGATGTAGAACACTTGTTTGGCTTGCCGGGCAAATATGAGCTAATCTACTTTGTCCCATTCGTGTTCTGTGCTGATACTGGTGATATTATTTTCATATGTAACACCCACTCTAGTATCGTACCACTTGCACTGAAATAGGACAGTTTTATACTTCTAATACGCCATAATATTTCTCAGCGTTCTCTCCCTCCACCATAACCCTTGAGTTTTGCGTTGCATGTTTTGCATCACGTGAAGCCACCATAAACCTGACACCGTTGACTATGCAACCGGTGTAAGTCTTGGCCATTAATTATGCACCCAATGAAAGAGCATATAATTCTGGGTAGAATTCTGAAGAACTTTCTTTCTTCAGATTATAGACCTAACAAATTTATCAAGTGCCTTAGAGATACAAATTAAGTCTAAATAATAATGTATAAAGTATGATCAAAGAATTGTAATATCTAGACAACAATACAATTTATCATGTGATTACTTTCAAAATCATAATATTTAATCCATCTTCAACACTAAAAATTCCATGGCCTAAATGCACTTCTCCTGTTCATATTCATTGATGGAGCTGCAACGTATACATGTCTGGACGGGTAAACGTAATGATTAACACTTGAGCTAGAAACATTTTGTTTTTCTATATTTGAAAGATTTTATCAATAAGAGTTCTTTAAGTTTAAATATATTATGCCATATTAAAAAAAAAAGATCTTTAATCCATCTTCAACATTAAGCTTCCATGTCTTTTTATGGGCCTAGATTCACAAGATGATAATTAAGAAATGACAAATGGCCCCAGATTCACAAGATGGTATTTAAGAATGACAAAGTGAAGATATGATACAGGAATCTATATATCTATATATCTATCTATACATCTAATAAAACAAACTCAATGAGTACACTTGGCACTCTCATATTGCACCTCAATTCCTCTCTCTTCCCATATTGTGCCATGTGTCCTCTTCTCATAATTTATAAAATTGTTCTTTTTAAAAAAATAAAAAATAGAGTAATAATCTATACATATGGTAACAATTATCACTTAATAGTTTCCTAATCTAATTAACCTACTCAATCAATTACCCTCATTCTCTCTCACACGAGAATAACTCTCTCTTCTCTGCGATCATGTATCTCCATCCGATCAAAACCTTCCATCACCATCGTTCATCTTCTTCGTCTCTATCATTCAAGGTAACGATTTCTTCTTTGTTTTTCATACGATTTCTGTTACATATTGTTGTTTCTTATAATTATTTTCAGATTTAATCGATTTTTATGTTTCTCTGTTTCTTTCTATGTTTCCATCGCCGATCATTCATCTTCTTCTATCTCTCATTCAAGGTAATCATTGTTTCTACTTTGTTCATACGATTCCTCTTATATATTGTTGTTTTTTGTAATTATTTTCAGATTTAAGCGATGAATGATCGGCGGTCTTTCTTTTTTCTGATCGTCGCCTATTTAGATTCTAATATTTCATTCAGATTCTAATATTAAACTTTTTTTTTGTATTGTTGATGGTTTTTAATAATTTTTCAGATTTGGGGCTTTAGGTTTCATCTTTCTTATTTTCTACTATGAGATTATATTGTGACTTTTAAGTTTCAGTGTTAGGTATTGTTATTTGTTTTCAATGATTAGGTATTATGTTTGTTGTTTTCAAAAATTATGATATTTTAATAATTTTCAGATTTGTGATATGATCAGTTTCAGTGTTTAGGTATTGTTATTTGTTTTCAATGATTAGGTATTATGTTTGTTGTTTTCAAAAATTATGAGATTTTAATAATTTTCAGATTTGTGATATGATCCTTCATGTTTTCTCAGTAGCAAAAACACGAAAATTTCCTGTGTATTATATTTCTTCATGATATTATGTTGGCTCGATGATGTTTGTCTTCGGGTGAGGTTGAATGTTCATATGTTCTTCGAGGTGTTCTTGAGGATCATAATATTAGATGAAAGGTAAAAGAATGTTGGATATTTTTTAGTGATTAATCCGCTTAGGAAAGCTATTCGGGTCCGGGTCCTGTTTGTTGATTCGGGTCTCATTTATTAGCATTTTATTTGTTTCCTAAGTTGATGGCTTAAAGTTTGGAAGGATAATTATAAGAATTAATTGTTATAAATGGTGGTTTGAAAAGTCTTGGATGTTAAAAGGAAGGGTCGAGTTTTTTGGTAAGAGATTGATTGATTGTAATATAAGAAAGTTAATAGCACAATTAGTTGTACACTTTCCATATAGTCATAGTCAAATGTATTAACTGCATAGTCAAATGTATTAACTATAATTGCTATAATTATGAATCTTGGTTTGGAAAGTTGTTGAATGGAATTGATGGTGGAATTGGTTTGTAAAGTTATTGCACTAATTTTAATACATTTTTAAAATTCTGATTTGTTTTTTTAATACTGTTTTTATGGCGGTTGCAGGTGTATAACGATTGTGTTGCACCAGTGAGCAACGGTGGAGGCTGTTTGCTCAGGGTAATAGTACTCTGGCAGATTCTTGCATAGACCAATTGGAGTTTATTGTTGCACGGGCACAAAGGATTGGAGATCCAAAATATCAACAGAAGGTACATGATTTTGCTCTTTAGTGTTAACAATTCTTGCATTTTGATATTTATCCTGATTTATACAATATTGGAAACATCTAATGTTAATAATTATAATTACCATATCATTAATAACCTTTAAACACAAAATTATTAATCAAATATAAATACATTTATAAATTTACTTTTAACATTCAAAATCAAAATTTAAAAAAAAAATCGGTTTTTAAAATTAAAGACATTTAAACACAAAATAAATGCTTAATTCTTTGATTTGTCACATTACTATTTTTAGCGTATAATTAGCATTTATCATGATTTACACAATATTGGAAACATCTAATGTTAATAATCATGATTACCATTTCATTAATAACATTTAAACACAAAATTATTAATCATATATAAATATAAATACATTTATAAACAATGTTAAATTTGAATTTTTTTCATCACACTTAATACGTCTATTTTCAATTGAATTACTTTATTTTCAAACATTCAAAATCAAAATTTTAAAAAAATCACGGTTTTTAAAATTAAAGTCATTTAAACACAAAATAAATGCTTAATTCTTTGATTTGTCACGTTACTATTTTTAGCGTATAATTGACATTTATCATGAGTTACACAATATTGGAAACATCTAATGTTAATAATTATGATTACCATTTCATTAATAACTTTTAAACTCAAAATTATTAATCATATATAAATACATTTATAAATTTATTTTTAAACATTTAAAATCAAAATTTAAAAAAAAACGGTTTTTAAAATTAAAGACATTTAAACACAAAATAAATGCTTAATTATTTGATTTGTCACATTACTATTTTTAGCATATAATTAGCATTTATCATGATTTACACCGTATTGGAAACATCTAATGTTAATAATTATGATTACCATTTCATTAATAACATTTAAACACAAAATTATTAATCATATATAAATATAAATACATTTATAAACAAAGTTAAATTTGAATTTTTTTCATCACAATTAATACGTCTATTTTCAATTGAATTACTTTATTTTCAAACATTCAAAATCAAAATTTAAAAATGAATACGGTTTTTAAATTTAAAGACATTTAAACACTAAATAAATGCTTAATTCTTTGATTTGTCACATTACTATTTTTAGCGTATAATTAGCATTTATCGTGAGTTACACAATATTGGAAACATCTAATGTTAATAATTATGATTACCATTTAATTAATAACCTTTAAACATAAAATTATTAATCATATATAAATATATTTATAAATTTATTTTTAAACATTCAAAATCAAAATTTAAAAAAAATCCAGTTTTTAAAATTAAAGACATTTAAACACAAAATAAATGCTGAATTATTTGATTTGTCACATTACTATTTTTAGCATATAAATAGCATCTATAAGGTAATAGTCGGTTAAAATTATTGAGTAATGCTCCTTTTACTTATACATGGGTCACTTTAGATAATGTTCCTTCCTATAAACGGGTCAAATAAGGTAATAGTCGGTTAAAATGTTGTTTTAGTGGTGTAGGTTCATGTTTGTTTACTTATAAATTGGTCGATTTGGGTAATGTTCAACTTTTCCAATGGGTCAAATAGGGTAAAAGTCGCCAACAGTGTGTTTATGGTGTTTTGATTAGATTGATGTTCCTTTTACTTATACATAGGCCATAGGTGAATTGGGGCAATCTTCCCTTTTCTTAACGGGTCGATTTGGGTAATGTTTGCCTTTTCAAATGTGTCAAATAGAATAAAATGTGCTCGAAACTCTTTTAGCGGGTCGATATGGGTAATGCTCATCTTCTCAGACGTGTCAAATTAAATTGTGAAATTTAGGTGGTAGTTAGTTTCTTATTTTTATTTTTATTACTTTCTTATTGTTGAATATGCCATAAGTCTATTTTTAACACATACCATTTAAGTCGCCTTATTCAGGTTGGATTGTATTTAAGAAACCCTGTATTCTCACATGGCCAGCTTTATGTCGCATTGTCAAGAGTTAAAATCAGGGCAGGTGTGAAGTTACTTATACTTGATGCTGGTGGGAAAGTGATGACTAAAACAAAAAATGTGGTTTGTAAGGAAATTTTCAGCGATATTTGAATAAATGTGTATTCGTTTCTTTTAAATTTTAATAAAATTTTTCTACTTTATTTTTCTTATACGTTATACTACTCCAAATAATCGTACGTTGTTGAACTGCGTGTCAACGCGGGCAAATATCTAGTACATCTAGTAGATCAAACTTAATTTTGACACATGACACTCCCACAAATCACCTTCAATTATCTCTCCTTCCCATATTGTGCCACATGGCACAACAATAGAATTTATAAATTTTTTGTTTTTTCTAAAAATCAAAAATCATTCTGGTCAAGAATCATTGACCATGATTAACTTTCCTAAAACACAATCACAATCATTTAACTTTCCTAAAACACAATCAAAATCATAACCACCGATCATTATTATCCTTCTAAACCCTAACACAATCAATCCATCCAACCTCATTTCCATCGTCTCCTCTCCTTCTTCTTCAAGGTATCGTCTTTCCGTCTCCTTCTTCTATGTGATTGTATCATCTCTACGTCTTCTTCTTCTATGAACATTCACACTGTGTGATTATATCTCTTCGATATAATCTCATCACTAATTTCATTTCTGGATTTCACTATTTAATTGTATAATAATAACATTCGGTTACAGCTCACATCAAATAACACATAGATGACGGAAAACGGACACTCGATTAGGCTATGATCGAATAGTTGTTCCAATGGTGAGAAGTTTTGACTTTTTTTTATTCTTTAAAATATCTCTTTATTCAGGGGTTATTTGAACACATTTAGTCATGTATTGTTGACAATTGTGAAAAAACTTTATGTGAACTACAAGTTCAATTTTATCATAAGTTTTTTAGTCACTGCAAACCAACAGTGACAGACTCTAATTTAAGCTTATCAGTGAATAAAGCAAGTTTGTCCATACAGGCTTTCATGTCTTATTTTTTATTGGATAATTCATATTGGTGTTTATTCTATAAATATGCCTGGCAAAACGGTTGGGCGGTACTGGTAAAAGTGGGCGCGGTTGAAATGGTCCGTTTTAGTAAAACTGTCAATTTAGTGCGGGTAAAAATGGGCTCGCCATGTAATGGGTGGTTTATCAATATTAGAAAAGATCCTGATCATGTGGCCTAATGGTAAAAGGGTTGGTTCTCTCTTTGGGGTAGCTGGGTTCGATTCCCACGGGAGGCATGTGATGGATACCCTGTAGGTGGTTAGGAAGTGATGGAGAGACCCTTGACCCTTGTGGTCATGGGTTCGACTCCTGATCCCTCCAGGTTTTACCGGTTCACTACCGTCGTGCCTTCGGGCGGGTTTGTGGGCCGGGTTTTCCCTGGAACAGGAGACGAGTGGGCCGAAGGGCTCTGTCCGTAGGGACTAGAGGCCGTCTGGGGCCCCTTTCGGCCATTGGTGGCCGCGTACAGAGTACTCAGCAATACTTTAGTTGATCGTTCAAAAAATATTAGAAAAGAATCAAAATGGTTTTATCCACTACATTATTTGTTTATAGCTATTTTGTTTAATTTCTGATCTGATGTTAGTTCCTGTTATAAGCAGCCTTTGTGTTCAAAGTCATCATTTATATCTTTAAATGTGTACTGTAAAGGTGGCATGATGGATTAGACCATGCGTAGTGGGGGGCTTTATTTATACCCCCCATTCCTGATTGGTCCACGTGGCTGCTTAGTCAGCATGGAGAGAGAAACTGAAAAATGGGTGTAGTGGTAGGGGCTTTATTTATAAAGCCCCTATTAATATTTTATTATATCTTTTTAATTAAAAAAATAATAAAATAATAAAAGAGAGAGAGTGTGTCTGATGTGGCAAATTCTGATTGGAGGGGGCATATCAATTTAGGCGCTATATATATGGAGCCCATAGCTGATTTTGGTTGATGGAGCCCCCCTGTAATGGTGTACAAGGGCGCTATTTTTTTTCCCAAAAAAACGCCCCACTACGGGGGGTCTTAGTGCAGTAGTGGGTTAAAACATGTTTGATGCAAGTTATTTTTAGTACGGATTGAAATTGTGCAGGTTTGAGTAGGTTAACCTTCAAAGTTCAAACACTTTTTTGTTCATTTTGGTTTTTATATAAATTGTTAATGTTAACTATGGTAACTATGAGTCTTAATTACAAAAATGCTATTATGTCAATAATAACTAAAATTTCGGTAATTACAAAAATGCTATTATGTCAATAATAACTAAAATTTCGGTAATCCATTTTGAACCATTTTTATCATAATAGTTTAATAATGCTTCATTTGATATTACTTTTGCATCAAGGGACAAAAATTATCATTTACAATTTATTGCTCAATGATGATGGTTGAGAACAAAAGTGTAAAGAATTCTCTTTAACGTATAGACATTAGTATTTACTATTTAATTTAATGTAAATACTTAATACATGGTATTTAAAAGACCCTTTATTCTTACATGGTCAACTTTATGTCGTATTGTTAAAAGTTAAAAGCAGGACAGGGGTGAAATTACTTATACTTGATGGTGATGAGAATGTCAAAACTAAAACAAAAAAATGTGGTGTATAAGAAAATATTTAGTGATATTTGAACAAAATGTGTATTCATTGCTTTTAAATTTTAATAAAATATTTCTACTGTATTTTTCTCATACGTTGTACTATTCCAAATAATTGTACGTTGGTAAACCGCGTGTCCACGCGGGCAATAGACTAGTATATATATATTGCAGAGGGATTAATCCTACATGTCATAAACTTATGCAATCTCTCATTTGAGAGATGCCACATAGGATGTGATGTGACAATTCTAAATGAATAAATATGGTTTAACCTAATCTATTAAATACCTAATCTACTAAATATAAATATTAAACCTTTATTATTTTCTCTCTCATGTTTCCTCCTATAATTTTTAAACGTTAATATCTTTTATATACGAGATTTTTTAAAAGAAAAAAATTACACCAAATTAACGAGCGTTTTATTATCTTTCCTACGAGTACCATAGTGCTATATAAAAAACGGAGAAAAAAAACGACTATTTTTTGTAACCTGACAGGTATTGTGTCAGGTTTGGGATTAGTTTAAAAAAATTGTGGGTTTGGGTCGGCCCTGGGATTAGGTGATACCCGACCCAATTACCCAAAACAACATACCCAGATACCCGAACTATATACCCAATCATATACCCATGAATTTTTTAACGCATCACATAATCCTTAGACTAATGCGTTCGATATTTCAGTAAATAACTTTTTTTTCCTTATTTCATGTTAGTTCTTTTTAGAACGATTGATTACAAACTTCCGAATTCATTTGACATTATATAATATTTTGTAACGACACTAGATTTATACCCGGCACAAAGATTCTTTTTTTTTATATTAGAATATGATAACTTATGGCAGAGAATTGTTTAAAATAAATAATAATAATAATAATAATAATAATAATAATAATATTCATTAATCATATATTGGGAAATCATTAATTATGTTGCCATATTAAATATTTTATTATGTCATATTAGATATTTCAACCCGGGACGCTCCCGGGATAAAAACTAGTTCAATTAAAAACCAATTATTGATATTATCTCACAATTTCATTTAAAACTTTTATACATTATATAATATTATTATTTTATTTACTAAACTAAACTTTAACTCATATCCATAATAATGCACCAGACCAAACAATATGAATTTTGGTTGATGCATAACTTTGTAGGAAAAATTGGTAGTTGTATCTTTTTTGTGTGGATCAGTGTAAGTGTCTAGTGCTGGTTGTAGGTCCTAGTCAACTTGGGTATACATATGTTGCTATAGATAATGCGAATGGAGAGCATGTTGTTGTCGAGAAAATTGATGAAAATATATTGTCAACATGTAGCCTTAGTTTACTTAATTTATGTTTTAATAATTTAGTTTGTTATAGGATCCACATATGACACTAGTACACAAACGGCCAAAAGATGCGAGTGACAAAATCCAAAAGATGCGAATCACTATTGTAACCGCATCTTATGCATTTTTCTTAAAATAAAGTAAGCCAAAAGATGTGAATCATCCTCATAACTGCATCTTATGCATTTTTCTTAAAAGAATGTTAGCCAAATGATGCATTTTCTCACAACCGCATCTTAAACATTAATTTTTTATTTAAAAAAAATGCATCAAAAGATGTGGTTCCCGTGACCACACTTTATACCAAAAACGAATTAAAGGTATTATTTCATTTATGGATTTTATATTTAATTTAGTGTATTTAATATTATTGAATATATTTTGTTACATGTAGATAAACTTTGTGTAGGATCGACGAACGGGTCACCCGACAATCACGAGGTTTATATTCAGAGTGCGGAATCCTCTAAATATGTTCTAATAACAAAAACAAACAAGAAACAATGATATTCGAGTAATTAACACGCACAAATGGGTCAAAAGATTAAAGATTTTATCATTAAACAGAGCACGAGTGTTTACAATGATCAAACCAGACCTTTCAGACCAGGGGAGGGTGTTTGGAGAGTGTGTGTGTGGCAAGAACTCATGATTAGGGTAATGATTGGGCCTATTTATACCCCTTGTACTCGTACACAGCAGGTTAGGCGATTAGAACAGCTATCCACCATGCAGATCAGGCGATTGGCCTAATCGCCTGAACATTTCATGCGATTAGCCATCTAATCGCCAGGACATCATGCGATTAGCCATCTAATCGCCTGGACTTCACTGCCTAATCGCCTGATAGAATCAAACAAGCCTAAAACGCTTATAAACCTCTCCAGACACCCCGAAACACGTCCAAACAACATATATACTAGCCTAGGGACATCATGCACTAACAGACTCCCCCTTGGACCAGGCTAGTATACGTACAGAGACATCAAAAGACAAAGTTTATAACACAACAAACACAACTTTACAGACTCGAAAACAGAAACAAACATAAATGACTAGCAACAATCTTCAGTCTTCTCATCACTTCGACATCGTCCTGATCCTTGTAAGTCTCGACCAGTCGCATCCAGCATGAACTTTGTTGGCGTGGAAAAAGCGAATCACCCTCTGAAACTTCAAGGCTTGATCAGCTTCGGTTTTCAAGTGCTGAATGGGATACAGGAACAACGTCTCCACATCTTTTGTTGAGAGGTTGATAAGCCACATCGGGTCCCATATCCTGATTTTCCTGCAAGGTTTTGGTGAGTTGCTCAATACTATCACTGCTTCGGTTGTAGCTGCATCATAATGCCAATAATAGAACTTTTAAGAGAAGTCTTGCTCAACCGGGACAATTGGAATCTTCGAAACACAATTCGGTGGCTTGATCTTGTGTTCCCAAACAGGACTTTTGGTGGATTGATGAATCTTGTCTGTTTTGTAAGACTTGGGATACTGAGGTTGAAAGATTTTCCATTGAGTTCGGCTTTCTTCAGCTAGAATGTTGTAAAAACTAACTAGGCTAGACTCTTTCTCATAGTACAAAGGAAAATATAGTCTGATAAGATCTTGGATATACCGGAAGGGGAGACTGATGACATTCCGATAGGGATTGAAGTATAACAGACCTTCTTCCCACTTGACGCCCAACATCTTCGTTTTCTCCACATATGCCCAACTGATGACGTTTCCAGACATCTTAGACAGACGTTTCTTAAAGATTGAAGCTTGTACAGGACCCTTCTTCCTCTTTTCCTCTTCTTCTGATGGAAACTATTTGGGATACTTCTGCCTGATCTTATCATGTCCTTCTTTCACTTTATCAGGAACAGGAGTAGGATCAGTCTTGAGCTTTTCTTCAGTCTCATGAAGCATCTCCTCAGAAATATTTGGTATCCCGGTGCCAGAAGCATCAACTACATATTCTAGAGAAAGCACTCTGGTTCCATCTTCCATCTCTACCTCATTGTTATCTGGATTCAGTTCTGGAGGAGTGTGACTTGCACCGGAAGATTCTCCGGGTGCTACGCCAAAAATCTTTTCTAAATCATCAGGTGTAACCTCAGGAGGTATTTCACCTTCTTCTAAATCATAATCAGAGGACTCAGGAGGTACATACAAGTTGCCATCATCATCATCATAAGCAAAATAGCTGTTTAGAGGCTCGACTATCTCTACAGCAACCATTGCTTGCTTTAGTGAATCCCACATCTTTTGAATCTGATCTTTGAAAAGCTCCCCCTTAGCAGAAGAACCTGTTTCGGGATCCTTACCTTGTGTATCCCGTCCTTTCTTTTGTCGCCTCTCTCCAGACCCGGCTGATGATCCGCCACCACCTGTGGCTCCAGGATCACCACCACCATCTTTACCATCCTTTCCTCCATCATCATCACTATCATCCCCGTCATCATCTTCATCATCTGAATCATCCGAATCAGTATCATCTTTCGAACTTGTAGCACCCTTGAGTCTTGGAAGGTCTACAAATATCTGTTTCACCTTAGCCTTCAGCTTCTTGTTTCGTGCTCTGTACTTAGTGATCCGTTGTTCATTGTTCACATTTGTGATCTGCAGTTCCTTGTACTAAGCACCAAGCTGGCTGCACTGTGATTCGACACTAGTGTTGACATGTGTCAATCATTAAATTTAAAGATTTGGGGTATTAAGATAATTTGATAAAAACACATTTAATACATTTGATTGATATAAAACACCCACCATAACATCAAATAATGATTCATATAAAACACACTACACTTAAACCACATAACAAATTATTAAATGTTTTTTTGTAACTTGTTTTTATTTAGTACAAATGTGTTTTAAATGAGTGAGACTACTTTTACTGTGTTTTATATAACAAAACACATCCATCAAGTTTAAACGTATTTTTTTATATGTATATGTAGGTGTGTTCAAAAATCCGAAATCCGAAAAAAACCGAAACCCGAATCCAAAAAAAAAAAAAACGATCCGAAATCTTATTCGGATATTTGGATGGATCCGATCCGAATCCGAATTACTTATTTGAATTTTAGAATTTAAAACTTTGGATTATTCGGATTATTTGGATATCCAAATAAACCGAGTAAGCTCCAGTTGAGTTTTTGTAAGGGAATGACCAATTTCTTGAAAATTAGTTCAACCCATGAGACAGGAGGCTAATAATAAACACTAATTCTTTAACATCGCCCATCTACATGGACTAGTTAGTGTCACGTTTCGTGATGCTTGATTTTATGTTCAAGACTATGTTTTAAAGTTTGATTTTGTGTTTAAGTTTACGTTTTGAATATTATATTTTGAATTTTGAACTTTGTATTTATGTTTAAGACTAATCTCAATTTTTTAATTTTGTATGTTTATTGAATTCAAATTAATAGAATTTTAGTAACCTAAATTATAACACATTAAAAAAAATTGAAAATTGTTGTTTGGTTCAATTCGGATTATTCGGATATCCATTTGGGTTATTCGGATTTACCCGAATCCGATCTGATTTGAATTCGGATGGATTTGGATCAGATAGGTATACATCTAATTCGGATCGGATTTCGGACAACTTCCTAAATTTTATAGTCTTAATAACCCGTTGTGCAGATGGGACATCCTAACTTCCAAGCTTCTTGTAGAGATCTTGGGGTCTTGTAGGAGGCCTTAGGGCCATCCTAACATCCCTCCAAGGTTAGGATCCATCCTACCTTGGTTTTTTGGCCGAGAATGGTACCATAGGCGTAGTTTACATGCAATAAACGTCTAGGGTTGTGAGGATCATGTAACGCCCCAAAAACCCGTTTCGCATAATTACACCATTAGGCGTGATTAACAAAATATTAAAACGGAGCTTAGACGATGGGAATGCGGGTTATGTTCTAATATGAAAATAACATAGTGAATGTTATTATCTTTATAATGGGGAAATAACACTAAATCTTACAAGCTAAACTCAAAAAAACTAACCCTAAAAGTTAAACTAAACCCAAAACTAAACCATAAAGCTTAACCGGACATTTACGACACATGTGGCTAAGAATTCTCATTTTTTTTTTATTTTTTTTCTGAACAGGGATGGCATGGGAAAGAGAAGATCCGAACCAGTTTTTTAGTTTTTGACTTAAATTTTGAGTTATGATTATTTTTTTAACTAAGATTGATTATGTTTAACTCATTTACTCTTTTCGTGATTTGAGTTTTTTTCTTTTATCATTTTTTATTAAATCATATTAAATTTTTCAACCCCGGGACCTTCCCGGGATAATCAGCTAGTTTATAATATAATAATGGAAGAACTATAAAACTTCTATATATGTTTTTTACAAAATTAGTTTAAAAAATTCATTACCCTCCACTGTTTCCCGCCGCTAATTTTCATTTTCCCACTAATGTTACCTTTTTCCTATGATTTTTTCCATAAGCGCACATCTCGACCCCAAAGGCTAAAACTCAAAAATCTCAAACACACATCTCTTTACCGATCTCGTTCTATTTGTTGCCGGTAAAACCACTACAACCGACAAACAACCACCGCACCACTGTACGATCCAGCCTCGTGACGATTAAGGAAGATTCAAACTGTTTTTCACATATCATGTTAGGTTTTGGTTTTCATTCCATGTTTCTTTGTTTTCTCTTATGTGTTTCCTTTAAGTTTATGTATATGGTTGATTGATTGTATGAATATGTACTAGGATCAGTTATATGTATATTTGCAATACATATATGCTTTAAGCTGTTGTAATCTGTTTACTTATGTGTATATATTAGGTTTGAAGACACACACCAACTGCTTGATGAAATGCTTTGACTAAACTGGCTTCCATTTCACATAAGGTGAGTTATTGTTTAAATGCTTAAAAATGATTTTGATGACTAATTGTTAATAAAGATGGTTTAAAGTTTTTCTGAAATGTGGTATTAGTGAAGCAACATTGGTTTACACATAACATTACATTGATGGATAACGTTATATAATATTCATTTTAAAATGCACTTTTAGCTAATTAAGATTATTTTACACTGATAAAATTGTGTTAGAGACTTAGAGGTGCATTTGGTGTCTACATTTTTGTTTAGGTGTATTTTTGTCATGGGTACTTGGTAGTTGAGTATAAAATGTGGGCCATTTTTTACTTGCTTGTATAACCAAAAGTTTGTGTTTATGTTGTGATAAAACAGAGTAAAATTATTCCAGGTTTATATATTTCTTTGGTTTTGGATAAAAGAAGACAAGGAATAGTATAATATGAAGGATTTCACATAATGATTTGGACAAGATAATTTGCAGGTTAGTGGAGTTGCTTTTGATTCATTTTTAAGAAGATGAATATGAAAATGAAGTATTTAGAGTTGGTTCCTTTTCAATGTTCTGTTCATGGTTCTGTTTATTGTTCAATGTTGATGTGTTTTTGCTTATGTTGAAATATTATTCTTCGATTCTATTTTAATTTGATTGATTTCGTACGGTTTATGTGGTTCACAAACTTTATGATTATTTTCATGTAGTAGTTTAACTATGTTTGATTTTGATGTCCGCTACATAGTATGATTAGGTTTAATGTAATTTTGTAGTATGATTAATTCTATGTTTGGAGTTGGAGTTCTTGTTCTTTTGCAGTGTGTTTGTGCTTATAACCTTATTGTTTTTCAATCCAACCAAACCAGTTCCACCCATTTCATTAGAGGTGGTAAAATATGGTATATGTTTTTTGCTTTTGTTTTTGTTTTTTAGGTACGCTCATTGGTTTAAGTTAGTGAGCTTGCATATTTGTTTAAATTCTATGTAGGACTTTTTATCTTTAGCCCATACGTAGTGGCAGCGTTAATTAGCGCCCCTCCTCTTTTTTTATTGGTTGCCACGAAAAGGAGCTCATAATCAAATTTTAAGCGTTAAAAATTTAACGCTCTAGGCCAATTTTGCAAGATTAACGCCCATTAAGGCCCCTATGTAGTGGTGTTGGAGGCTGAATGGGGCGCTAATTTTGTTTTAAGGCATCCATTAGCGCTCGAGTACACATAGTCTTATGTGTATTGTGTTAAATATGGCTCTTGTTTGAGGTATGCTCATTGGCTTAAACTAGTGAACCTCCTTATTTGTTTTATTTTTTTTTTGTTCCAGTTGAAGTTTATTTTTAAAATTATATTATATGTGTTTATTGATAATGGAATTTCTTGTACTACAATTTCAAATATTTTTATATGGATGTAGGGAAAAGCAACCACAAAGGCAGAGTGGGCCCTCTCTCTTGGTAAATTTTTTCTCTAAACCATATTAACAACAGGTGAATGCTGAATCGGTTTCTAATAGCATTGAAAAGTTGCAGGTTACATGTTTACCCACTCATTTTGCTTTTGGAAACCTTTTTAACGTTTTTATTCAGTGTTCTCAAAGTTTGTAAGTATGTATGATGGTATATTAACATTTGAATTTAAAGATTGCATTATATATATACACACCCTTGCATATGTTTATGAAGCTTCATTTTAATAATGTGACGTTATGTTTTGTTAGGCAATTTCTACGGTTTTGGTTGCAAGTATGAACTGAATGCGTCGGTATGGATTGCAAGTATGAAGACGTCGATGCTATTTTAAATCACTTTCATCTTTAGACATACATGTGTTTGTGTTATTTTGAAACTTTTGTAATTGTATTACTTTTATACTTTTGTAATGCTATATTCTTGGGTTGTTTTATATTGGTTTTAAACTTTTTTTGTATATTTTATAATCATTTTTAGGTATATTTGTGTATATTGAAATTTATAAGAAATTTTAATGCAATTATTTGAAAATTGAAAAAAAATTTTGATTAAAATACCAAAAGATGCGGTTCTATACCCGCATCTTTAAACAATTTGGTTGGCAAAATTGAAATGCCAAAAGATGCGGTTACATACCAAAAGATGTGGTTCCTTTATACCCGCATCTTTTGACATTTAGCCTTTTGATGCAAGGCTATAAGATGCGGGTCTTAAACCGCATCTATTAGCTTAAATCACCGCATCTTCTGGTCTTTTATGAAATTTCCTTTTTAGGGTTTTGTAGTAATTCTGATATTTAATTCCAGCGGGTCGTATCAATAGACGTGATCTTTTATGTGTGTTCTAAAGGGTCGGATTCAGGGCCGGCCATGGTGGGGTGTGGGGAAGACTCCTGGTCCGGGCCCAATTTCTATTGGGGCACATCCGGCCGTTCACAATGGCGGATTTACATGTATTGAATGGTCGGCAACAACCTTATTGAACCGGTGGGAAATGATTCTGTGACACCCGGCAACTTTCGGTAACTAACTTTTGAAAACTTAGTAAGTCTACCTTAGCGAGTCGCGCATACGTTACACATAACATGGTCGGTCGAGTCGAATCGCACATCATTAGGGTTTTAACATACGCAAGTCTCGGGTCCCGGGAATTGGTGATCGGGCGGGAACGTGTTATTTATCATGTATTATATGTTTACAATCATTATGTGACTTGTCGGTATGTGAATATGTGCTAACATGTGTTAAAACGGGGTTTAACGCGCAAAACACACCAACACAGGGGTTACAGGCGATTAGGCCCCAATCACACTACTGTTCATGCGATTAGGAGGCTAATCGCACTACTGTTCATGCGATTAGGCCCCAATCGCATGAATAGTCATGCGATTAGGCTCCCTAATCGCGTATAAGTCTGCATACTCGCGTGTAACGTGCTGGACGACCAAAAACGCCTATAAATACCACCCTTGACCTCCAAAACATCATTTGTGCAACCCTAGCCGTCCCATAACATAACCCAACACCCACACACCCTCTGGAACTCGTTTTTGCATCAAAATCACCATTTTCAAGCTTATTCCATCATCACCTCTTCATTTCAAGGTGTGTTCTTCAAACCCAAACCTTTAAATGATTATGTTTTACTCCCTAAACGTCCAGACCTGACTTATAAATGTTTTTATCTTTGAAAATCCATTTAAAACCGTTTTTAAACAAACCCACACCTTTACATGTGCTATACGTGTTATATATGTTTAAAGGTAGGATTTTTAGGATTGAATCATGGTTGTTCTTATGTTATTTTGATGTTTATTGCTGAGATAAGTTAGTATGATGATGTCCTAGGAGTTTGGATGGTTTTGGTGATGTATTGTTGATATTTGATATTTTGACCCATTTGAAGGATTTTAGAGGATTAAGGATGTTATGAGGTGTGTTGTTGATTGAATGATGTTAGGGTTTGCTCTAGGATGATGCTAGAACAGTAGGATGCTATCGGACAACGTGATTATGTGGTTAAATCTGAATATTTGCTATTTAGGGTAAGTTCTTGCATGTTGATGTGATGTTTACATGCTAAGTTGCCATTTTGGGAAAACGCTCGCATTCGGGACTGTTAGAATGATGAAAACTTAGGGGTTTTGCTTGAAATATGTTTGTTTATATGTTAGAATGATTATTGAGTGTTTTTACATGTTTCGGATCTGATTTGGAGTGTTCGGCGCGCGAAAAACCACAACAGCTGCACTATAGGCGATTAGGGATCCTAATCGCCTATGTTATAGGCGATTGGAGGCCTACTCGCCTATAAGAAGGCCTACTCGTGTATAATACAGGCGATTAGACCCTGTAATCGCCTGTTGACCAGCCCTACTCACATGTTGACTTTTCCTAATTGCTAGTTTGATTCCTAATCGCGTGTAATGCTGCTGTATGTATATTTTAACATCCCGGAACATGATTTGACGCCTAGGAACATGATAGGAACCCCGGGATTCACCCAATGACTTAGTAACACGTATTCGGACCTATTTATGCGTTAATCGGATATTATGCTAGACTAGGTGAACTGTTGCGCGTATTAAGTGTTTAATTGCATATGTGGCATGTTGTCTTGTATTTATCTAACACGTGGAATGTCGGGTCACCAATGGGATGTCGAGTCTTGTCTTACGTTGTCTGGTTGTCGGTTAAACATACTTTTCGAACACATAATGGTCATGGACTGGACTTAGGGACTAATGAACCCGATGGGTTATTAGTCTAACTTAACACACATCTTATGATAGGTCGCCAATAGTTGGGGCTATCATATCTCATTAGCGGTTTACTCATATCACGCATACGGATTACACAACTTAAGGTGAGTTCACGGCCCCACATTTTACAGTTTTTACTTTCGGGGTGAGAAACATGCTTACAAACTCTTTTATGACTTATGACTTGTTAAACTCTTATGACTTATGACTTGTTATCACGTTATACTATGGCTTACTTATCTTACTATACGGTTCATCGAAAATCCCTTGAAACCACTAACATGGGTATATGGCGGGGAAATATGGATAGCGCTATTGGGAACTGACAAACCCCACTCGACGGTGGGACCGGCGGGTGCATATTGTCTCTAACAAAACAAGGTCTACCGGCGATGACGGTAGCCCATAGGAACTAAGGGTAACACACGGCTTAGTCAGTAATGGTTTCACCCGTATGAGTATCTCATTCTGCGCCTGGTTTGGCGTTCTCACAAGCATAGTAGTAATTGTGATGGTAACATTTTTGAAGGATCACTGTAAACGTTTAATTAAAACCTGTGAACTCACCAGCATTATATGTTGACTCTTTTAGCATGTTTTCTCAGGTCGCTAAGGTAGCAGCATATGGATAGGCGCACGTGGTCGCACTGGAGTCGTCTCGTGTCTAGGGTCTCATCTGCACGTTTTGGGATTATGAACTTCTGAACTTATGTTTACTTATGCATGACTTTTGTAAACTTTAAAATGCTTCCGCACTGTTGAATGTTGGTTTTAAACTTATGCATGGTTTTGTTTACGTATGTTTTTACATTTAGACGTCGTTTATTGTGACCGTTGACTTGGATCCTGGTATGTCACACGCCTCGCGGTAGAACTCCGCAGGTGGAAATTTGAGGGTGTGACAGATTGGTATCAGAGCCAATGGTTATAGTGAACTAGGACTGCATGTAGAGTCTAGACTATAGCCGAGTCACACACACTAGACGGTCACATACATTTGAGTCGTGTCTTTTGGGCAAACATACTAACCTTGTCGGGGTGTCGGTCTCCTTACCATACAGTGTCACAGTACTTATCTCATTCTTGGCTATTTTTAGCTTCATTTTATTTTCATCTCTGGGTTACAGCCGAGGGGACTTACTTATCGATCTTTTGAGTTAGTTATATCATTCTGGGATGTGGTTATCGGGTGACTTGAAGTTCTAGCTCGGAGCACGCCTTGGGGACCATGTAGAGCGATTTGTTATTTCGGGTGCACACGAAATCATAAATCGAAATGCATGAAAATCTTGGTGGACTTTGTGTTCGGACTAACGGTCATGCTGTAACCGTATTCTGAGTTCGTTGGTCACTTGTAGCTTGGTTTGTTTGTGGTACTGAGTGTCTCGTCTCATGTTTTGGCAGAGCATGTCTGGTCGCGCTGGTGGACGTACAGGTGGACGCCGTGGTGGCGGAGGTGGACGCCGTGGTGGGGGTAGAGGTGGTGGTAACATTACTATGACGTATGATGAGCTCAATGAGATGATGCAGCAACAGTTGGGCGTTGCACTAGCTGCTTTTCAGGCAGCCCAGCAGACTTTCATGGGTGCTGCTGCTCCTCCAGTTCAGGCAGGTGTTGCCTATAAGCGGTTTAAGGATTGTCAGCCTCTCAGCTTCCAGGGTACAGAGGGGGCTGTGGAGTTACTCAGGTGGTTGGAGAAGACGGAGTCGGTATTTGCTTTATGTGAGACTCCAGCGGCGGATTGGGTGAAGTTTGCTTCGGGGACTTTTGTAGGAGCCGCCTTGACGTGGTGGAACTGCGTCACACAGACACTTGGTCTTGGGGAGGCCAACGCCATGCCTTGGGCAGATTTTGTGCGTAGGTTGAAGGAGGAGTATTGCCCACGTGAGGAGATTAAGAGGTTGGAACAGGAATATGGGAATCTTAAGATGGTTGGTTCTGAGATTGAGGAGTACACGATCAGGCACAACGAGCTAGCAGTGATGTGTCCAGGTTTGTCTACACCAGAGTATAGGAGGATAGAGCAGTATCTTGCGGGTTTGGTGCCAGAGATTGCGGGGTTGGTGTCTGCTAGGGATCCTACTACTATGTCAGAGGCTGTGCGGTCAGCTACTAAGATGACCAATTTGAAGATTGCTGAGGGTGTCTTGCCTCCTAGAGGCTCTGCTGCGAAGGCACCGGCTGAGAACAAGAGGAAGTGGGAGAGCGTGGATAAGGGCTCATCGGGGACTCAGCGACAATCGGCAGCGAAGAAGACTGAGGCTTCTGGGTCAGCCTCGGACCAGAAACAGGGGGGCTATGCTGGGAAAAGCCCTAAGTGTGGACGTTGTGGGTTTCATCATTTTGGTACTTGTGAGAGCTTTCGCTGTGAGCGTTGTCAGAAGACGGGGCATCTTGCCAAGAATTGTAGGGTCAACCTCTCCGGGACGACTCAGACTGCTGCTGTTATTACCCCTGCTTCACAGGGGAACCAGGGTTGCTTCCATTGTGGGGAAGCGGGGCACTTCAAGCGAAGCTGTCCCAAGTTGACTCAAGGGGGCACAGAGACTGCGGGGAAGGACGGGGACAAGGACGGCGGTGGCCGGTGGACTCGTGCTCATGCTTATGTGATTGGTGCTAGAGAGAGCCAGGCGGACCCAGACACTGTTACTCGTACGTATTCTCTCTTATCTCTTGTTACGCTTTGGTCATACTTTTATCCGCATTGTTGTGCGTTCGTGTTTCGGGTGTTTTCTTTGTGGTTTGGTCGCTGTTTCTCATTCTTTGGGTTGATGAGGGTCCTTTGGGGATGCTACTTGGACGGTACCAGTGGATTAGTTATACCGATCATAGTAGGCTCCAGTAGGCTTTCATCGGGGGTCTCTTGTCTCATACTCACATTGGGGAAAGTGGTTTCCCGGTTGTTACTGGCACGTTTGATTCATGACCTTCACTTGTTGTATTTTGGGGATACGTTACTTGGGCGCAGAGGTCGACACTCATTACTGTTGAAGCCGAAAGAATCTCGGGACGAGATTCCTTTCAACAGGGGGATGATGTGACGACCCGGAAAATTTTTCTTCTTATTTGTTTTCTCTCCTCGACTTCGGGAAATTTTCGAGACGAAAATTCTTTCAACAGGGGGATGATGTGACACCCGGCAACTTTCGGTAACTAACTTTTGAAAACTTAGTAAGTCTACCTTAGCGAGTCGCGCATACGTTACACATAACATGGTCGGTCGAGTCGAATCGCACATCATTAGGGTTTTAACATACGCAAGTCTCGGGTCCCGGGAATTGGTGATCGGGCGGGAACGTGTTATTTATCATGTATTATATGTTTACAATCATTATGTGACTTGTCGGTATGTGAATATGTGCTAACATGTGTTAAAACGGGGTTTAACGCGCAAAACACACCAACACAGGGGTTACAGGCGATTAGGCCCCAATCACACTACTGTTCATGCGATTAGGAGGCTAATCGCACTACTGTTCATGCGATTAGGCCCCAATCGCATGAATAGTCATGCGATTAGGCTCCCTAATCGCGTATAAGTCTGCATACTCGCGTGTAACGTGCTGGACGACCAAAAACGCCTATAAATACCACCCTTGACCTCCAAAACATCATTTGTGCAACCCTAGCCGTCCCATAACATAACCCAACACCCACACACCCTCTGGAACTCGTTTTTGCATCAAAATCACCATTTTCAAGCTTATTCCATCATCACCTCTTCATTTCAAGGTGTGTTCTTCAAACCCAAACCTTTAAATGATTATGTTTTACTCCCTAAACGTCCAGACCTGACTTATAAATGTTTTTATCTTTGAAAATCCATTTAAAACCGTTTTTAAACAAACCCACACCTTTACATGTGCTATACGTGTTATATATGTTTAAAGGTAGGATTTTTAGGATTGAATCATGGTTGTTCTTATGTTATTTTGATGTTTATTGCTGAGATAAGTTAGTATGATGATGTCCTAGGAGTTTGGATGGTTTTGGTGATGTATTGTTGATATTTGATATTTTGACCCATTTGAAGGATTTTAGAGGATTAAGGATGTTATGAGGTGTGTTGTTGATTGAATGATGTTAGGGTTTGCTCTAGGATGATGCTAGAACAGTAGGATGCTATCGGACAACGTGATTATGTGGTTAAATCTGAATATTTGCTATTTAGGGTAAGTTCTTGCATGTTGATGTGATGTTTACATGCTAAGTTGCCATTTTGGGAAAACGCTCGCATTCGGGACTGTTAGAATGATGAAAACTTAGGGGTTTTGCTTGAAATATGTTTGTTTATATGTTAGAATGATTATTGAGTGTTTTTACATGTTTCGGATCTGATTTGGAGTGTTCGGCGCGCGAAAAACCACAACAGCTGCACTATAGGCGATTAGGGATCCTAATCGCCTATGTTATAGGCGATTGGAGGCCTACTCGCCTATAAGAAGGCCTACTCGTGTATAATACAGGCGATTAGACCCTGTAATCGCCTGTTGACCAGCCCTACTCACATGTTGACTTTTCCTAATTGCTAGTTTGATTCCTAATCGCGTGTAATGCTGCTGTATGTATATTTTAACATCCCGGAACATGATTTGACGCCTAGGAACATGATAGGAACCCCGGGATTCACCCAATGACTTAGTAACACGTATTCGGACCTATTTATGCGTTAATCGGATATTATGCTAGACTAGGTGAACTGTTGCGCGTATTAAGTGTTTAATTGCATATGTGGCATGTTGTCTTGTATTTATCTAACACGTGGAATGTCGGGTCACCAATGGGATGTCGAGTCTTGTCTTACGTTGTCTGGTTGTCGGTTAAACATACTTTTCGAACACATAATGGTCATGGACTGGACTTAGGGACTAATGAACCCGATGGGTTATTAGTCTAACTTAACACACATCTTATGATAGGTCGCCAATAGTTGGGGCTATCATATCTCATTAGCGGTTTACTCATATCACGCATACGGATTACACAACTTAAGGTGAGTTCACGGCCCCACATTTTACAGTTTTTACTTTCGGGGTGAGAAACATGCTTACAAACTCTTTTATGACTTATGACTTGTTAAACTCTTATGACTTATGACTTGTTATCACGTTATACTATGGCTTACTTATCTTACTATACGGTTCATCGAAAATCCCTTGAAACCACTAACATGGGTATATGGCGGGGAAATATGGATAGCGCTATTGGGAACTGACAAACCCCACTCGACGGTGGGACCGGCGGGTGCATATTGTCTCTAACAAAACAAGGTCTACCGGCGATGACGGTAGCCCATAGGAACTAAGGGTAACACACGGCTTAGTCAGTAATGGTTTCACCCGTATGAGTATCTCATTCTGCGCCTGGTTTGGCGTTCTCACAAGCATAGTAGTAATTGTGATGGTAACATTTTTGAAGGATCACTGTAAACGTTTAATTAAAACCTGTGAACTCACCAGCATTATATGTTGACTCTTTTAGCATGTTTTCTCAGGTCGCTAAGGTAGCAGCATATGGATAGGCGCACGTGGTCGCACTGGAGTCGTCTCGTGTCTAGGGTCTCATCTGCACGTTTTGGGATTATGAACTTCTGAACTTATGTTTACTTATGCATGACTTTTGTAAACTTTAAAATGCTTCCGCACTGTTGAATGTTGGTTTTAAACTTATGCATGGTTTTGTTTACGTATGTTTTTACATTTAGACGTCGTTTATTGTGACCGTTGACTTGGATCCTGGTATGTCACACGCCTCGCGGTAGAACTCCGCAGGTGGAAATTTGAGGGTGTGACAGATTCAAATTTGATCTGTGCAAATTTACAAATCTGCCAAAAGTTTACAGGGTAAGGGTTTACTGAGGAAGATGACGGTAAATGCGTAAATACTCAGAGATGATGGGGATATTTTAGTAAAGTTACGAATTTATGAGTTTTTTTTAAAGTGTCTTTATGAGTATTTTAAAAAAGTCTATGCGGGTAAAACCTGTGCTATTGTCGGCCAAACCTGTCATTGTCATTGTATTGTATTGTCAGTCACACGATTATTTTGAATTTTCAAAATAAAAAATGATAAAAAAACGCCGTTCAAAACAAATGATAAAGAAAATCCTTAAAACTAATAGTTTATTTTTATCACAATTTTTGCATTTATTATTGTTAGCTTATTTCATTTGATTTTAATTATATCTAGTTTATTTCTTTTGATAATAAAAAACCATAAAACTAATCATTTATTGTTAGTCGATCCGTATTATGCCTCGTCAAAGGAAATTCTATATTCCCTGTTGAGAAGGAAATGCTGGATAATATAAATTGTGAAGAGTTGATCTATCGGTTTGATATTACTTTACCCGTCGTTTGAAAAATAGTTTACGTTTATTTATTTCGTTAACGCCTAAGGATAATGGGCACTTTTTTGTGACTCGGCCTGGGCACCTAAATTCTCAGGGACGGCCCTGGTCGGATTAGAAGTCATAATCTTCTATGTGTGTTCAAATGGGGTGGGGTGGGTTGGGTTAGGCTGACTTGTTCACCTTTTTGTAACTGAGGCATTAAAACAGATTGGATTCATTCTTTACAGCCAATTCCCAACTGAGTCATTACTTTTTTATTGTTTGCTTTGATTCCTTCTATTTTGTACTTTGTGCTACTTTGAGAATTATACAATTTGGATTCATGGTTGTAAGTGTGGTTTGTATTAATGGAATTACTCATTGTTCAAAAAATAAGTACAACACACAAAAATGGGAATACAAAGTAGAAACAAAAGAATGGTGCATGCATTAAATTTTGATTTTGTCATAGAAAATATAACAGGTTTATACCATCATGCGTTTCCCTAGTGTAAGTGCATGATGTCCCTAAGCTAGTATATATGTTGATTGGACGTGTCACGGGGTGTTTGGAGATGTTGATACGCGTTTCGGGGCGTTTGGGACACTTCAAGCGAGTACGGAGTGGCTATAGGCATTTACGGCCTATACCACATCAGTTACATGTGTGATAGGGCCTATTCGCCTGAAGTTATATGTGTGATAGGCCCTACTCGCCTGAACATACTAGTGTGATAGGCCCTACTCGCTAGTAGTTCATGTGTGATAGCTTCCTACTCGCCTAAAGGGGTCTCTACGAGTATGGGAGGTATAAATAGTCCCAATCATTGCCCTAATCATTAGTTCTTGCCTCACACACTCTCCAAACACCCTCCCATGGTCTGTAAGGTCTGATTTGATCTCTGTAAACACTCGAGCTCTGTTTTAGTGATTAATCTATAATCTTTTGACCCGTGTGTGTGTTGTGATTACTCGTTTATCATTGTTTCATCTTTGTTTCTATTATTAGAACATATTCAAGGGATTCCGCACCTTGAATATAGCCCTCGTGATTGTCGGGTGACATGTTAGTCGATCCTACAAGTGGTATCAGAGCCGAGGCTCTTATCACGAGTGTTTTGATAGCAAAAACGAGCAAAAACAGGTAGGTTTTTATGGGAAAGTTGTGATTTTTAAGCAAAAACCTGTTTTGAAGTTTGAAACTTTGAGTTTTTGATAAAAAAACCCTTATTTTCAAATTCTTGGTGTGTGTTTATGGATTAAAACGTGTGTTTTTTATTAGGTTTTGTTCTAAAAGTGTTTTGGAAACTTTTCCAATCATTTGGGGTATAAACACATTGTTTTAGATAAGATTTTGAGGCAAAAACAGCTGTTTTTGAGCAAAAGTGGGGTTACAGATCAGATCTAGCGATTACGCAGACATTCTAGCACTTAGGAAACCCTAATCGCCTATATTCAGGCGATTACAAGAATGTTCAAGCAATTAAGCTCCTATTCGCCTATCCTTTAGGCGATTACAGCCCTATCTCACATCAACATTCCTATTCGCCTCTTGCTTAGGCGATTACAAGATTTCTTTACACATTTAGCCTCTAATCGCCTATACATCTAGCGAGTAGAGGCCTACTCGCCTAAATTAAGTGTGGTATAGCTACTACTCGCGTGTAAGGTCCCCAAACACTAGCATTTACACCCTAATCGCCTATAATCACACAAATAGAGTTCCTAATCGCCTAAAAGGACCTGAAACTGAAAAATTTGACTAAGTATCGGACTTTTGACAAATATTAACATATGGCAAACCCGTGGGGTCATCTAAACCAACCAAGGCAACATAATAACCAACAATTGAACAATCAAGCGAACGTACCCACAAAACCTTGGCAATACTCAGCCGAGCGAAATGCGCAACGGATGCAACAAGCGCAGATGCAAGCGAATGTTGCCGGAATCAATCCGTGGGCGCTAGCGGCTCAACAACAAGCGATGAACGCGAATCCTTGGGCACTCGCGGCTGCTGCAAATTCACAGACGAATCATCTGTCTTCCGTTCTCATGAGTGACTTAGAGACGGGTAGTTCGAATAGGGCTCCGAAATTTGTAACACCCTAAACCAATTTACAGAAAAACGTGCAGCGGAAATACCAACCGAAAAATTTATTTCTTTTAAAAACAACCTTGGATGTTTATAACCCAAGTCTACTAAACATTTCAGGTATTACATCTTTTAAATATGTTCTACCACATTAAACATGACCCATCTATATCACGTTATAGGGTCATGTCCTCGTACAATCCGCCTCCTTGCTCGATCTCCATCCTTTCCTTACTCTATTAGGTAGACAAGGCAACCTGCGATCACCAAATAACCGTTTCGTTAGTTCACTTAGTGACTTAATACACACTACTCAAAATGCGGAGATAATATCCATAGATGCTCCATGATCTCGTTCCAACGCCTTTTTGGAAGTTCGGGTGTGGTACCCCGAGCTGATCCTACAAGTCTCATGCATTCACACTTACATACCTGCATCTTCCTTATCATTCACATAACAAGGTTAATAACCCCACAATTCATACAAATATACAATTCCCTTAATACCCCACAATACATACAAGCATACAATTCCCTCATATAACTTACTTTACATACAAGCATACTATTCCCTCGTATAACCCCACAATACATACAAGCATACAATTCCCTCGTATAACCCCACAATACTTACAAGCATACAATTCCCTCGTATAACCTACTTTACCCGTCATGTTACTCTTTCTTCGCCAATCTCTAAGACAAATGTGACGTTTCCAATCCTCTACTCAATCTACATATAACTACCAACCCTTACATACATGAAGCTCTCTCTCAAACCCGAGCATGAGTACACATATGTACTATAAATGAGGTTTGGAGTTGCTCGGGCAAGGTACGGAAGCATAAACGAGCTGAAAAATCAACATCCGAGGCCAAAAGGGGATTTGGCGTAGGGTACGCCAAAAGTGGCGTAGCCTACGCCACTTGCGTAGGCAAGGGGTGACAGAGTGGCGTAGGGCAGCAGAGTTTGGCGTAGGCAAACCAGACTTGGCGTATCCTACGCCAAAACTGGCGTATCCTACGCCAACAGCAGATCTTGCTCAATGCTTTCCTTTTTCAACGCAATATCTTTCACGCCATTCTTACCCACAATTTCCGACATTCTAGCAACTCGTTTACTACCCTCCCACCCATCATTCCACACATTCCTTGATCAAGCCTCGGAGCGAATACACGCCCCTACGAGCTTTCGGTTTGAGTTCAAGTGCCTAATATACTTGAATCGCTCAAACCTTGTCTACACTAGTTACATTTACTAAAAGACAATGTCCAAGTTAACTACCATGTGGATCCTTGACCCATAACCAAAACCATGTACTCCTTTAAGATTCCCATCCTATGTGAACATAATTCAATATCATAGATACGAGTTAAGTTCGGGAATCACTTACCTCAAGTCCTCCAAGTTCATGCTTGTTTATTTGTCTCCTCTTGACCCATTAGCTTCCCATGGTTGAGTCCATCCTTCCTATCCTTTCATATCATCATGTTCACATCATTGTTAGCATACATGATCATAACACACTAACAACCATTCTCAACCAAATATCACGTTGACTTTCATTAGTCAACTTCTATCATATCTACAACATACATTCACAACCACATATATTCTCACATAGTAATACCACTTATTATCATATATGTCTCATAGTTTTAACATGTTATGTGTCACATAGTGTTTCTAATCACACAATCAAGTTTGGGAGCCTAACCATGTTATTCTACATTGTTGACTTTCCAGAAAGTCAACTTCCAACTATACCAACATCCTACTTAGAAACATATGTCCATATTGATGTACTAGATCATATAAGATTCACCATAGACATCATATTCACATCTCATTTAAGATACAAGATCATTCGTCACACCAATTAATCAACACATCACGTACATCATAATATTTAAGCATAGTGTACACACTACTAATGCATACTTCTTACCAAATCATAAAATCAACTAATTCCCACATGATTTCTCTCTAAGACGAAATCCCCATGTTAACCTACTATCAATTGCACCAACTATCACATTACTTTCATACTTGTCGAGTCTTGCATACAAATTCATACATTATAGAACACACATACAACCATAAGATCACTTATGTGCATACATACATACCTACATACAATCCATTATAATTCACACATGGTTTCCATCAAAACACATCCTTTATATTAAATTCCTACAATCATCATATCCCATTCATTCTCATTAATTACTTGCACGCAAGTTCATCTAAACATTTCATCGAACACATGGTGTGCGTACAACATTCTAAGCTCAAAGTACAAGCTCCTAATACACACATTCTACCACAACAACATAATCACCTTAAATTATGACCAATTTCCACATGCATATCATCAACTACACATTATTCCTACAATTACATGGATTTACCACTCATTTAGCAACATCAAAGCTCTAAATGAAAACCCAATATCATTATCTTTTGCAAACAAGCAACTTCTAGTGATTAGCTCACCTCTAGACCATTAGAGATGATCAATATCACTTAAAATCAAGCAATAATATGCATTTAACATCATTTGCTCAAAACCCACATGTGGGGTTCGAACCCTACACGAATTTAGGGGTTAGGGTTCTTACCAAAGCTCAATCCTTGAAGATTAACCTTCTAGAACATACCCTTCATCCATTGCTTCAATATCTTGCATTAACTTCTTCAATTGAGGGATTATTAGGTTGGTTTTTGGCTCATGGATGCCCCTTTGGGGCTGAATACGTATGACCCCCAAATGGGTCTTATCCACCTTCTTATGTTGACCAACTAGTTATATTAATGGTCCCTCAAGTTTTCCCTTCTTCAATTTTATTATGAAACTTAACTAACCAAGTTAATTCCTAGTGTTATATACTTACATATTTAGATAACACTAACAAGGTTATTTCCATATTGGAACATAGCCCACATTCTTATCATCCCGTTTTATTATCCGTAAGGGTTCATTCTACTATTTAATTCATCTTGTCATTTCTTATGCACGCCTATTAGTGTAATTAAGCAAAATGGATTTCCGGGATGTTACAAAATTACAATACATGTCAGACTACCATGGTTGGAAAGGCAGATTTCAAACATATGTTGAGGGTATTGATGGTCTCGTATGGTCAGCAATAGAGACTGGGTATAGTATGCCTATGGTTGAGAACTCCACAACTCCGATCTCAATTGAAGACATGAATGAAGATCAGAGGAAGAAGTACAATTATGAGAAGAAGGCGATGGCAGCATTGAAGCAAGCTCTTCCAAAGGATATTCTTCATCAATTCGCTCAGTGCACAACATCACAGATGCTTTGGTTAGCACTGGCTGAGCGAAATGAGGGTAATCTGAAGACGCGAAAGGTTAAAATGGATCAACTCAAGAAGGAGTTCGAGAACTTCAATGCTATAGGGAACGAATCTCTGAGAGACTTGACTGCTAGATACTACCATCTGATGTCTGAAATGTATCAGCACGGGGTCTTATATTCATCTGCGGACCTTGTAGAAAGATTTGCTGAGGCGCTACCTCCTCACTGGCATCAATGGTTGGATATTCTAAAGTCGAGCAATGCATATCAGACTCTCTCCATCAACGAGTTCATTACCGAGCTGGAGAACAAGGAGATAGAGGAAATCAGGAGAGCAAACAAGGCGCTCATTCCACAGAATCCCAGCATCTATTATGGGAATCCTCTACAGGACACCAGTGTGGGTGGTACCAAACCACAAACTGCTTTTGTGGTTAATCCGGACCCAGTTTATGCTTTCGACAATTATGGTCCCCCAGCAGATGTTCCTCCTCCTACTTATCCTCTTGGACCAAACCCGTATCCTTTGAATTTTAATGCTAACCAGTTTGGTGTTAACCCGTTTTCTCATCTTGCAGCACCAGCGCAGGCAACTGCAAACTTTAGTGGACCCTCTTCTACAGGTTTTGGCGGGGCTCCAACTACAAGTTATGGTGGATATGGAGGTGCTTCTAGTTCTAATCAAGGTGGGTATCGGACCAATACAGTCCCAGAGCAGCTGAACAACGCGGGTTTAGAAAAGGTGACTATAGAGCTAGCTCAAGAACATATGGCTCTACTGTCGACCTTGGTAAACTCCTATAGTGGACTGGTTGCTGGACAGATCGGGAATCCTCATCTTACACAGGAGGATTACTCGCAGATTGATAAAGACGACATGGATCTGATAGATATACAATGGCACTTTGCAAGCGTGGTGAGAAGGGCAAAGGAATACATGGACAGGACGGGAAGGAGACATGTCTTAATCAATAACAACACCAAGTTTGGGTTCGACAAAACAAAGGTCACATGCTACAACTGTGGCACAAAAGGGCATTTTGCAAGGGAATGTGACCGACCTAAGCAGCAAGGACATCAGAATCCCTTCAACAACAACAGAGCTAATCAGAATCAGAGGCAGCAAGCTCAGGGTCAACCTAATACTGAGCGTGCTATTGTCCCAGTCAACAACCAGAATCAGAACCAGAGGCCGCCTACAAACAACAATCAAGGTCAAGCCATGGTTATTCAAGCTGATGAAGGCTATAACTGGAACCATCTGATCATCGGAGAAGAAGCTCCTCAAGGTGGTGCAGCCTGTTTTGCTCAACAAGCGTCTGAAGCACCAGCCGAAGTTGAAGAAACTTCGAGTCAGTCTGATATCATCACTTCAGAAGCAGAGGCGTCTGACTGTGACTCGGAGTGCGATTCCGATAGTGGAGAAGATTTGGAGGATCTGTTAGCTGAAGCAGATGCATTGATCGGTAAAAGATCGTTTCTTGTGGATGCTGACTGCACAGAGAAGAACTACGGCGAATTCTTTGGAGCTCAGAAGACAGCAGCTCATTATGCATTGATGGCCATTACTGAATCGTCGAACAAGGTAAGTTCTTCTTCTGATTCAAAATTAGATTGTGTAGA
Source organism: Ambrosia trifida (assembly GCA_028751855.1). Lineage (NCBI taxonomy): Eukaryota > Viridiplantae > Streptophyta > Magnoliopsida > Asterales > Asteraceae > Ambrosia > Ambrosia trifida. Next base: position 87,923,885 of record CM054130.1, on the reverse strand, counting down.
GTCTAATCAGTTAAAATTCAGAATTAAAGAACTAACTGAAGAAAATCTGAATTTAAAAGCTGATGTTGGTCCGTTACAAAGGTCAATTGATTCCTTGAGACAAAAGGAGAAATATTTTCTTAGTACAATTGAAAATTATAAAAAGGATGTTTCTGAACTGTCAAAAACCTTAGCTAACAAACAAATTGCTATAAATAATTACGTCAATGAGGTCGAAGACACTAAGAAACAATTGGCCATTGTTAACTGTGACTATGAAAAGATCAGGAAAAAGCTTGAAAGTTATTTAAACTGCAAGTATGTCCTTGATCACATAGTAGAACACTCTGACAAGGAAGGCTTCTCCACCAGTCCCAAATACTCTCAATGTCCACCTCCGGTGAGATTCGAAAATCACAATTTTGATGTCTTGCCGAAGGAGGAACTTGTGGACGTGGCAGCTAAGGCAGCAAAAGCTGCAGAGGCGGCCAAGGTTACTGAAGCAGCTAAACCTGCTGAAGTCACTAAGGTTGCTACTCCTGCTAAAGCTGTCAATTTGTGTGAGAAAGCTGATGATATCAGTGTATATGACACTGACACTTCGGATGATGAGCTCGATGAACCTCCTAGGTATGCACCGGTCAAAAATAAAGATATTCCTTTTGAGAATCATATCATTACCACTGAAACCTTGAGTGAACTGGTACCGAAAGTGCAAACCGAGGATGGTAGGAGGATTAAGGTGTTTTATAAATTAAAAGGGTCTGAAAGGGTGCATGCTGATGAGGAAGTCCCTCTCAGATGTATCGCCCCTGGTCTTGTTGCCAAAATTTGGCAAGAATCTGTCATTACCGTAGAAAAGGAAACCTGGAGTAAAAACAAGGGTAAGGGTAGAAAGGATCAGGGAAATCAGCCTAAGGAAAATAACAAGAAAAATCAAAAGTCGAACACCGTTAATCCTCAAAATCAAGCTCAAAGAAACGGTCCGAAAAAGCATGTAACTGAGTTCATTAGATCGAGCGGCACTGAAAGAAATGACGATCCTCAAGTCGATCAGCAAAGAAGATGTCTTGAGGATCTAAAACATAAAAACTCATTTGCCGTTCCATCTAACAAAAGGAACAAAAAGGAGACCAAACCCGAATCTCCTAAGTTTGAAGAATATAGATCCTGTCACAAGTGCGGGGAACGTGGGCATTTAGTTGCTGCGTGCCCTGAATTGAGACGAGAAAGGATCAAAGTGGATGATCCTCCCAGTTCTAGCAAATCCAAGCAACCTGTTTCCCCTAAACTCTCAGAGAAACAAAAGGGAAAGCAGGTCGTTTATGATAACCGCAACAAGATTGCTATGAACCAAAAGCCAGTTGATGGCAGGGGTCCACAGCTGAGGGGGAGCACTGTTCCTCCAAAGGTTGAAGCAGCGCCTAAGCCACCAGCAAAGGCTGCAGCTAAACCGCAGAGCAACCCCAAAGCTGCTCCACGTACAGTTAATTCTGAAGTGGATCCAAAATCTGTTCCTCCAAAGGAATCCAAGGCTGGACCTTCTAGCCCACAGGCAAAGAAGAAGCCCAAGCCAAAGAAACCTGAACAGATTTGGAGACCCAAGTCACCAACCAAAGGAGGAGAGTCATCTGCTGGAAAAAGCACTGTTGTACCATCGGAAACAACTCCAACACCAAATGGAAGATGGGTTGACTTTCCGATGTTAGATGAAGATGGTAGACCCAAGACCGTGAAGGCTTGGGTCCCCCTTAACCGCTGAACTTTGAATGTTTGTGCAGGGAGTTCCATAGGGCCTTATCAGCAGCCTATGGATTGTTGATAGTGGAGCTTCAGGGCACATGACAGGCGATTTATCCCTGCTTTTTGACATAAAGAATATCAACGGGGGGTATGTTGCCTTTGCTGGTAATAAAGGGGGTTATATTACAAAGGAAGGAAGTATGAGCAACGGTATTGTAAGCTTTGAAAAGATAAGCTTTGTCAAACAGATAGACCACAACTTGCTGAGCGTTTCGCAGATATGTGACAAGAAGTTCACTGTGTTCTTTGATGACAACGCATGTTTCATTCTGAAGCCTGGATTCAAAATACCGAAAGAGTGGGTCATGATCTCAGCTCCCAGGGTCAACAACTTATACGTCCTGGATATGAGCTGAGCAATGACTGCGAAAGGTCAGGTCACTTGTTTTCTGTCAAAGGCGACAGAGAAGGAATCGATAATGTGGCACAGACGAATGGGGCACATCCACTTGAGGAAAATGAACCATCTGGTCCAGAACCAACTAGTGGAAGGTGTTTCTGTTAAGAATTTTCATTTAAACGATGTCTGTGTCTCATGTAAGAAAGGGAAGCAGAAAAGAAAGTCTCACAAGCCTAAGAAGACAAACTCAGTTAGTCTACCACTCAAACGACTGCACATGGACCTGTTTGGCCCAGTCAATCGAAAGAGTAAGAACGGTGACTCATACTGCTTAGTGGTTACGGATGACTATTCGAGGTTTTCTTGGGTTGTGTGCATGAAGCACAAGAGTGAAACTTTTGATTACTTGAAGAATCTGTTTACTAAATTGGAAAATATATATCAGCTAAAGATCCGTAGGATAAGAAGCGACAATGGTACAGAATTCAAGAATCACGCTATGGAGGCGTTATGTGCAGAAAAAGGTATTCATCATGAATTCACAGCGCCATACACTCCTCAGCAAAACGGGGTTGCAGAAAGAAAGAATCGGACTCTTATTGAGGCAGCCAGAACTATGCTCGCAGACTCAAACTTGCCTGTGATCTTCTGGAACGAGGCAGTTCACTGCGCGTGTTATACTCTGAATAGGGTTCTAACGGTAAAGAAGCTTGGAAAAACCTCTTACGAGCTTCTAAACCGAAGGAAACCGAACTTAGAGTTTCTGGAACCTTTCGGAGCTCCATGCACCATGATACATCCCGATGGGAAGTTTGGTGCAAAGGCAGAAGAAGGTTTCTTTGTTGGTTACAGCACTCCCAACAAAAGAGTGTACAACAAAAGAACCAACAATGTTGAAGATTGGCTTAATGTCGATGTTCAGCGTTATACTGCCAATGCACCTGGTGTTGGACCTGATTGGTTGTTCGACTATAAGAGTCTATTTGATTCCTTCAACGTGGAAAATTTGGTGGACGATGCTGTAGCGAAAATGTATTACGAATGTGAAAACGCAGCTAGCTCTCCGCTAATGCGTCCGATCGTGGTTAATGCACCTGCGCCTGCTCCATCTGATGCCTCTGCATCCACGGGTCCCCCCGATAAAACCGCAGCAGCAGAAGTTGACGAAGTTTTTCAGGAAGCGTCAGCAGAGGTTCTCGAATCTTCATCTTCCGACGACGATTTTGCAGAGTCTCATGAAACTCTCACTAAGGAACAAGCTGGAAATGGTGAATCTACCACTACAGCTCCAGTTAATCCGACAGGAAACAATCAAGCTGGTCCTTCTTCTTCAGCAACTCCAGGGATAGGTCTTCGGATCGATCTCTCCGGTTTTAATATGCAACCCGCTGCTCCCTCTAGTTCAAGCGCCGCTGAGGCAAATCTATCTCAAGGTTTGGAGAACCTAAATCTGCATTCGGATGATCCAGTGCCGGCACATCCGGAATCTCGGATTCACGACACTCATCCGATGCAAAATGTGATTGGTAATCCAACTAGCAGAGTCATGATGCGCAGTCAGCTCAGAAATGCTAGTTCAAGTGACAATACAGGTACTCTGGCACTCTATTCGGAAATCAGAAAAGCAGGTCATCAGAACGATTGGTCCTTCGCCTTGTATGTTTCTCAAACTGAACCAAGAACTGTGCAAGAGGCACTGAGGGAAGAACCATGGATTGAAGCTATGCAAGCCGAACTTCAGCAGTTCCAAAAGCTAGGAGTGTGGGACTTAGTTGACTTACCTCCAGGCTCGAAAAAGATTGGAACAAAGTGGGTCTACAAATGTAAACGGGATGACCGCGGGGTGATTATAAGAAACAAGGCTCGATTAGTTGTCCTCGGCTTCCGTCAAATCGAAGGAATAGATTACAACGAAGTATACGCTCCAGTTGCGCGCCTTGAAGCTATCCGGATGTTCTTAGCTTACGCTTCGTACAAACGGTTTAAGGTGTATCAAATGGACGTGAAAAGTGCTTTTCTGTATGGTGTCGTGAAGGAAGAGGTGTATGTTGCTCAGCCACCGGGTTTTGAGGATCCGCTGCATCGCGAAAAAGTCTACAAATTGAACAAAGCGTTGTACGGACTCCATCAGGCACCGCGTGAATGGTACCAAATGCTTAGCAACTATCTGATATCCAACGGGTTCAAACGTGGACTCGTGGACTGCACCTTATTCACCAAGGAAAAGGGTGGTGATCGTCTTCTGGTACAGGTTTATGTTGATGATATTATTTTTGGGTCTACTAATGATGTCATGTGCAGGGAATTCGAAAAGCTTATGCAGGATAAATTTGAGATGAGCTCGATGGGGGAGATGCAATTCTTCCTCGGTCTACAAGTAGAACAATAAGAGTCGGGGATCTTCATCCACCAGACAAAATACGTTGCTGACATCTTGAGCCGGTTCCAGATGGAAGACTCTACTCCAGTAGGCACACCGATTCAGACCAATCAAGGGATTGGGCTTGACGAGAAAGGACAAACCGTTGATCCTTTTCTCTATCGAGCTATGATAGGCTCACTCATGTACCTCACTGCATCAAGACCTGACATAATGTTCGCGACATGCGTACTATCAAGATACCAGTCAAGGCCGAAACAGTCCCACCTGGTTGCTGTGAAGAGGATCTTACGTTATCTAAAGGGTTGTCCGACCAAAGGTCTTTGGTACCCTAATGACGATAAGTTTGACCTCATCGCATTTAGTGATGCTGACTATGGCGGATGCAAGACAGACTTAAAATCCACATCGGCTGGATGCCAGTTTTTGGGACCAAGACTAGTCTCGTGGCAGTGCAAGAAGCAAGCCTCAGTCGCCTTATCCACCTGCGAGTCGGAATATGTAGCAGCATCGAGCTGCTGCTCCCAGGTTCTTTGGATACAGCAACAAATGAGAGACTACGGTTTGAAATTTCTTAATACTCCCATTCACTGTGATAATGAGTCCGCTATAGCTCTTGCTAAAGACTCAGTTAACCATTCCAAGGCGAAACATATCTTGGTTAAGTATCATTTCATACGCGATTGCTATGAAAAGAAACTTATCGATATGGTAAAAATCCACACAGACTACCAACGTGCCGATTTATTCACCAAAGCTTTTGACGGTCCTCGTTTTGAGTACTTGTTAATCTTAAACGGTATTAAAGTTAAGCAGGATTAGATCCTCATCGGTAATCGTTTTTGTAAATATTTTTCTTTCAAAAATCAGAAAAATCCAAAAATATTGTCTTTGCGCAAATTTTTAGATTTTTAGGGGGAGAAAATTTCAGAAAAATACAAAAACATTCAGAAAATGCAAAAATTCAAAAAAAAATGAGAAAATCCCAAAATCAAAAAAAATTGAAAAATGCAAAAATGAGTTTCTTTGGTGAAAAAGGGGAAGATGATATTAACCAATCAGTCGGACTGTCTGGACCCTTATCATCTTAAAAATATTGGAACTGATAGGTAGCCTCTACAATGATGTGTCGGTAGGCTCAAAATCATTTCCAAGTTCGGCACGGTGATATAAACCTAAATCATCTGAATCATGTGTGGATCAACGTGCGTTGGCATATGGTCTTGGTACCGAAATCTCGTTTGATAGCATGCCAAAATCCGAGGTTTCATGGTCTTTAAGAGGTTGGTACATCCGGGGTGAACTGGACGTCTCTCAGAATAAATAGGAGTGGCACACGTGTCGTACGTTGGGGTCGCAGCCTACGACTGAGACACCCCTATGTCATTTCCTGAAAAAAAAAAAAACAAAAAAAATAGAATAAATTCTGATCAGGAGACGTCCGGGAATCCTAAAAGAGCAAAAAGATTCATATATGCCAAAACCCTATTTTCAATGAGAATTCGCTCTAAGGTATCAAATCATATACCTAAAGCATCGTACCGTGAAAAATCAAATATACGGTATTTGACTTGTACCCTGGTTTGGATCTCACTGGTCTCTCTGTTGCAGCGTTTCTGCAGACCTGATCACCACTGAGTCCACTCCTTGTAAAATACGGATGACAACAGCTTACACACCGGTTACGAGGAAGCTTTGTGCATGACTTGATACGGGAATGTGTCGCGTGGCGGGGAACACCTTGTATCTCAGCCTTAATATTACCTTAAACGTATCTAAAGTGCCTAGCGATAAAACTTGATTTTGAGTTTAGGTGGACAACAATATCGACAGTTGTTGTAGGATGCTTATTGGTAATTTAAGCGAAAACTGAAAATATAAGGGTTCTAGTGATGTCCGTACACTGATATGATTCCCTAACCATTGAAACTCGCAAAAATATGTTAGTATACTGTTAGTTGATCTCCCGTTTTATTTTATTTACGCTTAGTTTAGCTTATTTAATCATTCTTGATTGCCGATGTTGGAATCCTAATCCATTGTAATCTTACTTTTTCAAAAATAAAACGCCGAAAAATAAAAAGGACAACTAATTGGAAACTTGTGTTTTTTCCGAGTCAAAACCGTATGTTTTATCAAGTACAAGGGTCGAAAATGAAAGTTTTTCAAAGTCATGAGTCGTTATCTGTGTCGTGCGTCAAAACGTGGTGAAAAACGTGTGTTTTAAACCTAAACGGGTCAAAATTGTGACAAATGGTGCTGCAGGGGCATTTTGGTAAATTGTGTGAATGTTTTAAGCACTTAGAGGCCTACTCGCATGATGTTTAAGCGAGTAGACTCTACTCGTGGATATGTATAAGCGATTAGGAGTCTAAGTCTCTTATAACTCCTACTCGCACACTGTTTTAAGCGAGTAACCGTACTCGTGTAAAGTGTCAAGCGATTAGGAGCTCACTCATGTGTAATGTCCTACTCGCCTTTGGTCTTCTAACGAATGGAAGCCTACTCGTGTAAAGAGTCACGCGAATAGGACAAGAGTATAATAGCAGACACTTAGAAACTTTTCATTTTATTTCAAACAACTCTTCACTGTTCTCCTTCGTCCCTCCAAACCCGATAAAACCAAGACTTTCTGCCCGTCTATTTTTGATCAGTGATACTTGTTATACATCATCAAGGTATTATCTACTCCACATTTCAAATCATAACTTCAAGTTCTTGAGGGATAAATCAGTGTTTCTTTGGGCGAAACCCTATGTTGTCTTGTTCTTGATCATTGGGCATTATAATGTGTTTATTAATGCTGATTCTTGATAAGGGTTTCTTAATCGGGGGTTAGGGATTATGGCTATACAAAAAGTTTTACCCAAATCATTCCAGAACCAAAAACCCCAATTTCAAACCTTTAAGAACCCTAATTTTTAAATTGCACAATTGATCCCGTTTTTGATCTGAATGTTATAATTATTGTTAGGGGTTTTGACGTTGGGTTGTATTAGACCTCAATGGGCTGAATTCCGGGCTCGAAACTATACGTTACAAGATTTCGACAATTTTGGTGTACACGAACACTGTTCATGCGAGTAGGATTGCACTCGCATGAGCATGAAGCGAGTAGGATGTTTTTGAGTTTGTAATCGCGTATGTTATACACGAATAAGCATGTACTCGTGTATAGAGTAAGCGAGTGTATTCCTACTCGCGTATACAGCTTTGTACTCGTGTATACAGCTGTGTACTCGCGTGTAATTGTCTGTCTCATGCCTACTCGCGTATAAACATCCCTACTCGCCAGTTGATAAGGGCGATTACAATCTGTAATCGCCTGAAACATGCTGTTGACCAAAATTTGTCAAAGTCTTGTCCGTTTTTAGTCCGTTTATGCTTGTTTATGAATATATGATCATTGTATGATTCTTATTACGCGCTTTTGGTGTACAGGATGGAGAATTGGAAGACGTCGCCAAAGCACAACTGTTGTGCTTTTCTCGGACCGATTACATTGGATAAAGGCAGAATTTTTCAAGGCGTCATCGACTTCTTAAAGCGATCAAGAATACACTATGCGATATCCAAGCAGCACGCTGCTTACAAGGATATCTTGCTAGAGTTCTATCGAAACGCCAAGGTTGATCCCAAGGCTGATCCGATCGTGATTACTAGTTCGGTTCAAGGAAAAGATGTTATTATCACCGAACAGATAATTCGAGAAGTGCTACAGTTTGGAGATTCTGAAGCTGATCCTATAGTGTTTGACGCTATTCTGATACGTGGCGGCTTTCTTAGGATGAAGTATTTGGGAAGAATCGACAAACAGACGATGCTGAAGAAAGGATTACTTCCGCCGGAGTTTAAGTATCTTACTCATGTGGTTTTGAAGTGCCTTAGTCCGAGAAAAGGTGCCTTTGATGCGATAAGGGATACATTGGCCTCTGCGATTGTCGCTCTGACACTCAACAAGCCATTTAACTTCTCCAAGATGATCCTGCACCACTTAAAGGAGATCATATTATTGCCGCCAACAAAGAAGACCTTCATTGTCTATCACCGGTTCTTACAGTTGATCATCGATAATCAAGTACCTGATTTGATGAAGCATCCTGCTGAATATATAGGGACTGATGATATTACTGAGGTAGAAATGAACAGGATGAGAAGTTACAAGGGGCGACCGAAATCTGAATATCCTCCGAATAGATGACTATATGGGCACCTGAAGAGAGAAGATTATGCGTCACCACCAGGCAACAGGTGGAGACACGAAGATAGTGATTCGGAGGATGACTTTCGTGTCCACAGGTTAGTGTTTAAAGAAGGGGACAATATAGGGCGTAGCACAGATGAGTTGGGAGAAAACGCCCCAGGCAGGATTTCTGACACTGTAGAAGGTGATGATGAGGAGTTTGATCCGAATGTTATTGGATTCTCTGAACATTCGGGAGCTGCACAAGAACCCGATACCTCTCAGTCTTATAGAGGTAAGGCACATATTGATGAAGACGCACCAGTTGACATAACTGATGCAGATGACGACTCTGAAGCCACAGAAGATGATTCAACCGATGTACTTTCTTTAGAAGAGGATAGAGCTCTCACAGCCGAGGCGAGAGACCTTGCAAGAGATCCCACTTTCTCTCCAGGTAGTGGTGATCTTGTTACAGATATCGAGGCAGAGCTTGCCTCCTCGCCTCCTGCAAAGAGACAAAAGACAACTGCCAAGAAGGACAGGGTTCGAGGTAAGAAGACGATGTCTGTTAAACCTCAAGCTGAGAAAACCTCAAGAAGAAGACGATTCACCCTTCCTGAAGCTTTTGGGGATCCAGTGACTCAATCCTCTCAAGCGGCAACAACAGCAACTACAACAACAGCAACAACAACAGCAGCAACAGATACAACAACAGCGGCAACATCGTCTGTCCCACTCTCTTTCAGTGCAGCTATGCCTGCGGGTGTGACTATGTCAATGCCTTCCTCGGTAATCTTCACTGAGCCAGTCTCAGTTACCGTTGAAGCGACAAGTTCACAGTTAGCCGCTAATCCGATAGGTGATAGAATCCGAATGTTGAAAGAAGCAGCAAGATCGACAGCTGCTAGACCTTCGAGCCAATCCTCATCTTCGACTCCAACAACCAACGAACAACTCCAGCGCCAAATCAACGAACTTACTGCCATAGTGGCTGCACAAGCACGGGAAATGGCTGAAATGAAGAGCAAAAACGCCAACATAGAAGAAAATGAGACGGCGATGTTGGAATTGATTGGAGACACTATCACTGCTAACACTGAGCTGAGAACCACTGTCGACGCTCTTACTTTATCAAATCAGCAACTCTTGGAGTCGAACAGGCAGGTCATGGAATCACATCAGCAGCTCATGGAAGCACATCAGTAGCTGATTCAGTCTAACCAAAGTACTGTGGCTAGACTTACAGGTGTTGAACAGAAGTACAGTGATCTCCAACTCGCAAATGTGAACAATGAGCGTCGAATCACCAAATATAAGAAGCAAAACTCAAGGCTAAGGACTAGGTTGAATGAGTTGACCGGAACTCAACCTAGACTTACTGGTGGTTCAGAAGCTGGAGCTAGTACTGCTGCTGATGATGATGATGAGGATAGTGAAGAAGACGACAATGATGAAGAGGATGATGATGAGTCTGATGACGATGATGACAATGATGGTAAGGGTGATGGCGGTGATCCTGGAGCCACAGGTGGTGGCGGATCATCAACTGGATCTGGAGCTCAGCGAACAAAGAAGAGTCATGACAAATCAGGCAAGGATCCTGCAGCAGGTTCTTCTGCTCAGGGGGAGCCTGATCAAAGGAAAAGCAAGATTCAGGAACTCAAAGACAAACTGAAGCGTGCCATTGTTCCTGTTGAAATTGTCGAGCCTCTAAACAGTTATTTCGACTATGATGATGATGGCAACCTGTGTGTTCCTCCTGTGTCCTCTGATTATCATCTGGAAGAAGGTCAAATACCTCCTGAGGTTACACCTGAGGACTTGGAAAAGATTTTTGGCTTGGCACCTGGGGAATCTTCCAGTGCTGGCCACTTCGCTCCAGAACTGCATCCAGACAATCATGAAGTGGAGATGGAAGATGGAACCAATATCACTACACCTGAGTATGTGGTTGATGAGTCGAGCAGCGGGATACCTAAGATCTCTGAGGAGATGCTTAACCAGTCTGAAGAAAAGCTAAAGTCTGATCCTACACCTGTCCCAGACAAGGTGAAAGAACGACATGACAAGATCAGACAAAAGTATCCTGAGTGGTTTCAATCTGGAGGCGAGTCTGAGAAGAAAAAGGAACCTGTACAGGCTTCTATGTTCAAGAAACAGTTGGTAAAGATGTCAGGAAGCGTGATCAGCTGGGCTTACATTAAACATGCTAAGATGTTGGGAGTAAAGTGGCAGGATGGTCTTCTCTACTTTCAACCGTACACAAAAGTCCTCAGTCTGCCCTTCTGGCATATACGTGATTTGGTTAGACTGCAGCTTCCATTGTATCATGAGTCCCGCTATGAGTTTCAAGGGTTCTACAACATTATGAGAAGAGAAAGTGTTGATGGATGGGACCAGTTCCAACCACAGTACCCAAAATCTGTTGTGACAAACAAGATTCATCCCATCACAAAGAAACCTATTTGGAAGCACATCATCAAACCACCCGAAACCGCGTCGAAGATTCCATTAGCTCCGATTGAGCAAGACTTCGCTTCTAAGTTGTATTACTGGCACTATGATGCAGAGACTACAGAAGCCGTAATAGTCTTGAGCAACTCGCCAAAACCGTGCAGGAAGATTAGAATATGGGATCCAATGTGGCTGATTAACTGCTCGGAGAAAGACGTGGAGACATTGTTCTTATATCCAATACAACATCTGAAGGCCGAAGCCGATCAAGCATTGAAGTTTCAACGGGTGATTCGTTTCTGTCACGCCAACAAAGTTCATGCGGGATGCGACTGGTCAAGACTTTCCAGGATCGAGACAATGTCGATTTGATGAAGACTGAAGATGCTGCATGTTTGTTTATGTTATGTTTGCTTTGTATGTTTTCAATTTTGAGTCTGTAAAGTTGCTAGATGTTGCTATAAACGTTGTCTTAAGTAATTTTTGTACGTATACTAGCCTGGTCCAAGGGGGAGTCTGTAAGTGCATGATGTCCCTAGGCTAGTATATATGTTGATTGGACGTGTTTGGAGATGTTGATACGCGTTTCGGGGCGTTTGGGACACTTCAAGCGAGTACGGAGTGGCTATAGGCATTTACGGCCTATACCACATCAGTTACATGTGTGATAGGGCCTATTCGCCTGAAGTTATATGTGTGATAGGCCCTACTCGCCTGAACATACTAGTGTGATAGGCCCTACTCGCTAGTAGTTCATGTGTGATAGCTTCCTACTCGCCTAAAGGGGTCTGTATGAGTATGGGAGGTATAAATAGTCCCAATCATTGCCCTAATCATTAGTTCTTGCCTCACACACTCTCCAAACACCATCCCATGGTCTGTAAGGTCTGATTTGATCTCTGTAAACACTCGAGCTCTGTTTTAGTGATTAATCTATAATCTTTTGACCCGTTTGTGTGTGTTGTGATTACTCGTTTATCATTGTTTCATCTTTGTTTCTGTTATTAGAACATATTCAAGGGATTCCGCACCTTGAATATAGCCCTCGTGATTGTCGGGTGACACGTTAGTCGATCCTACATGTAACATTTCGCGTTACGAAATAAAACGGCAAGCCTTATCATTATTATTTTTGTGATATTTTGAAACCCCAATATTCATATGTATATATATATATATATATTTATATATATATATAAAGGTTTATAATAATAATAATAATAATAATAATAATAATAATAAATAATTTATGATAACACTGATTGTTGATATTGCTGTACCCAACCCAAGACCTGAGCCCCTTTAGATCAGCCCAACAAGGTCCGGCCCAACCCCCTTTTATCTGGCCCACTTCAGCTGGTAAAAAAAATAGAAGAAAAAGGGGCGCTGACAACCGGACTCGAACTCGGGTATCCAGCGAATCACACACACATGTTCACCACTGCTCCAGGTTACTTTTGGTGATTTAATATTGATACGTTATTTATTTATAACCTTTTAAAACCTTGATCCACCTTTCTTTACTGCTCGCGAACAACAGCAGCAGATGGATTGAAATTTTTTTACCAATTAATTTGCTCACCTTTTTTTTTTTTTTTTTTTTTTTTTTTTGGAAACAAATGACTTGATTGAGCTCGCCTAATAACTAATGCTCAATCCTCGCGTCCATTACACGTAATTGCCATTATCAACTTCCAATTTTAATCAATTCACGCGTCATCATATTAAACATGGTCAAACATTACTAAATCCTTAATCCGACTCTTATACTATAAATTGAACGTGCCTAGACTATCCCTAATCGCCGAACATCATATTCTCACCTCCAATTTCTGTTAACCAATCGTTTTTAATCAACAATCAAGCAGAGTTGACTTCTTCGTTGACCAAGCGTAATATACGAATTTGTATTTGTAAGTCGTGTTTTTCTTGTGGGTTTTGTTCATCGATCATCTACAAACAATAACCCTATGATTAATCGGGTTATTGTTTGCTAGATTTGATTATTGCATAAGTTAGGGCTTGATTATATTGAATTGGGGAAGAACACTAGTTGGTTCATGTTATTTATATTTTAAAAAAAAAAACAAGAGATAAACACAACTGATCATACAGATCAGTTGGTTATGTCTGTTGCCTTTCAGCCGGCCCACGCGAGTTCGAATCCTAGCGTGGACACCTTTTTCATTTAATTTTCATTCTTTTGTTTTAACAAGCCATTTATATATATAATTATTACATTTAAATCTTGTAAATTCATTTTTAAATAGTAAAACCTTTTTATAAATTCTACAAAAATTATATCATGTTGATCTGAGATAAAAGTTCAACACTCAATTTTTAGTTTTCAAAAATTTATTTATTTAATATATATAATAAATAAATCAAGTTTATTCCATTTTATTTATAAAAATCTATAAAAATATCAAAACGATCTTATTAATTTCCACAAAAATTATCCTAAGTTTTTATAACATTAAGCTTTTCAAAAATGATTTTTATTTCAGAAAAATCATTTATTTAATATTTTTAATCAATTTTTGTTAGTTTTAATCATAATTAAATCATAATAAATCCAATTTTCATCATTTTTGCACCAAAATTTTATACAAATTATTTTTAATCATTTAGAACAGAAATATGATTTTTAAAATGGAAATTCTTAAATTTTAGTATTTTTGAATATTAAAGTTAATTGTTGGCAATTTGTGATAAATAGATTTAATAATCTATTTTAAAGGAAATAATTTTATAAAAATTATTTTTACACTTTAAACATATTCTTGTGACCATCTTAGATTTAACATTTATAAAAAGATTTTTGGTTATTTATTTACTAAATTTCTCTCAATTGGCGAATATTTTTAATATTAATCAAACGAGCAATTATCCCCAAATCGAAGCCCTAGAACTTATACATTTGTAGACTCTATAGACTTAGACATGTTTATTACTTCATTTTAGGGTGATACTTGATACATTTGGTCAACACATTTCTCAACAGATATAACATTTTACCAAGGTGAGTTTTACATAGCCCCTTTTCTATTTATCACCATTTTTGGGGTGAAACATGTTTATAACATCATCATTGCAATTCAATCATCAATGTGTCTATGTGTTTTCTATGTTGCATTATGTCTTGAGCATGATTAGAGTAAGCACCATTCTAGCATAATCATTAACATTGATCAGCCGGCGGTATACATTGATAGATCTATTGGACTGACAATCCCACCCGGATACGTGCCTCCTACAAAGGTTACGTGGGTGTTTGTTATCGTATAACATTATTGGACCATGAGCGTATGGTATGTATCATTTTATAACAGTCATCAGGGTTGATTATGCACTCGATTTATTTCTAGTATGTTCTCACATATGGACTAGATTGACATGACACATGAATTGCACATCATTTTTACTCAATTATCAAAAACCTATGTAATTCTCACCAACTTTTGTTGACCCAAAACATTTTCAACTTAACATGTTTCAGGTTCTATTTGCTTGAAGATTTGTATTGATGCTTGAAGATATGTGTATAGTTTTATTCAATTTGATGTACAAATTCTAGAACTATTGTATGTAATTCATATAAATCATTTAATGAAATCTATTATTCACCATGAGCTACTGAACAATCATCATTACGTGACACCCCGATATTTCCGCCATCGGTTGGGGTGTTACACTACACCTAGCTTTGTGATCAACAAAACCAAAAGGCATAAAAGATTGATTTTTTAAAACCATATAATAAATGGGATTCGAATTGTACCCTTGAATTATGAGATTCCTGCTGAGTTGAGAAACTCATATAATTCTTTGATTGTGGCATCCTTTTCTTCACAATCCCTATGGAGTTTGCTAATCAGTTCAACATGAACAATCCACTATAAAATATACAAAGCATTAGACTAAGTATATATGTAACTGTAATTATCAGAGTCATTTGCACTGATTTACTTATAAGTTGAATGGTCCATTTTATGTTTTTCTCTCTAATGGATTGATGGTTTAAGCTAAAAGGTCAAATTGATTCAACAGACTGAAACGTTAAAGTTATCCCAAAGGATATTCAAATGCGTAAAAGCCTCCTAAATAATTCTATATATTTTTTTTTTCGTTTGACCGGCCATTTTGCCACCTGAATTGGTAAGTAGACAAATGGATTAAAACTTACTCCTATCTCTTCTTTGACATCTCTAATTACCCTTGCAGAAATATCTCCCCCTGTAAAATTGAATTTCATCAGTTTTTCTACTTAAGTAGGTACCTGCTTTTCTTATAATAATAAAACTTCACTGAAACATAAACAATTTGAACAAGCCAATTGTGCCAAAATATTCATCTAACATATCATTTGACGGGGCTCCTTTTGCAGAATAGCTTGCCATTGTGTTCCCGAAAAATCCCGAACTATACAACTAGCATCAAGCACTACAAAAGGGTTGAAAAGTAGTAGTCAAATATCTACTAAAATGCACCAATAAGATCTATCATAGGACTCTTTTAACTTGTAACCATAGTTAACAAACTTGAATTCAATCACGGTTAAGAGTATAAATTCTGTTCTTCCAGCATTGACAGCCAAACGCTGTTCATATTGCTTTGTTCAATTTAGCGCTGCTTAAAAAATACAGATTTTGGACATTAACTTAACACAAAGATAAACAAAATATACAATCCAAACATTAGCAAATCAAGATTAAATGAAAAGTCGATAAGGAATTTACAACCAGATAACGGTGATGATGATAATGATTAAAACCTCAATTTTGTTGATGTATACCCACAACGAAAACTCGAAACTGACCTAGGTTGATTGTTCCTTGATTGCAGTCCAATTTTGTTAATTATATACCCACAACAAAAACTCAAAACTGACCTGGGTTGATTGTAAAAAACATCAACTTTTAAATTACAAAAGTTATGTAAGCAAAAACAAAATAAAAATCATAAAGAGGCAATTAACAACTAAGGGGCTGTTTGGTTGATTAAGTGCTGAATCATTAAGAGGTCTGAATGGTTAAGAGGTCTG
Source organism: Ambrosia trifida (assembly GCA_028751855.1). NCBI lineage: Eukaryota > Viridiplantae > Streptophyta > Magnoliopsida > Asterales > Asteraceae > Ambrosia > Ambrosia trifida. Next base: position 87,907,699 of record CM054130.1, on the reverse strand, counting down.
TATGGTTAGGTGCTGAATCATTAAGTGGGACCTCTTAATGGTTAGTTTTCTTGTCCCACATTGGTATGAGAGTTTCATTAAGGTTCAGCCTAGTTCAGTGTTTAATGATTCAGTGCTTAATGGTTCAGCAACATCCCAAGTCTTAATGATTCAGCCTTAAACATTCCATTCAGAGGCTGAAACAAACGCGCTGAATGCTGGAATCATTCAACACTCAATGGTTAAAAGTCTCATTAAGAGGCTACCAAACAGCCCCTAAAATTAAAATCCGTACCGAACAAGTTCAATAACAAGAACCCGGATCAGTTTCATGAAATCTAAAAGAAAAGATTAGAAAACAATAACCTAAAAACCGAGAGCATGGTTGCAGATTCAAAGACCTATGAATCATCGTGTAACACCCCAACCGATGGCGGAAACATCGAGGTGTCACGTAATGACGATTGTTCAATAGCTCATGGACTAAAAATGTAAATTTTGATATATTGATTAAGTAGTTTATTACATTGAAAGAAAAATACAAATACAAGATACAATGATTCTAAATTGACAACTAAATCTAAGTAAAAATTCCAAAAGCTTAAAAGTCATCTCATAAATAACCTGAACATGTACGAAAATAGTACATGTCAATACAAAAATGTATTGGTGAGCATACCCTGTTTGAATAAATATAGTACGAAAAGTGTTTAGCAATTCATGTGCAATTATGTAATAAGTAATATCCGTTCAAAATCAACCCTATGTAAAGAAAAGCATATATATATAGTATGCACTAGTAGTAATGTAATACATAGCAATGACAAGGACTCTCAACAGAGTCACAAGGGTATATACCATAGTACTATTCATTGAAATGTCAGGCCCTCAAAGGTTAATGATTTCGACAAGTCATAGACACACAAATTAACATAACGCAAAGTCTAAGGTAACTAAGGTCTAAGGCATTAGGGTTTGCTAAGTCGATTTGGGGAATTAGAGTTTTTATGATAAATCGAATTGATATAAAAGTTGTATATTGAAATGATATAACCAAAGTTTGTAAATATAGTTTAGATAATATAATTGTTACCAATTGAATATCTAAATAAAACTTATATTTGAATAATTAATACAAAATAATTTAATTAATTACTTTAACTAATTATTGTAAATAAATACAATAATCATAAATATTGAAATAAATAATTATGAGTTACACAATGATCCACCAATGATAATAAAGACTTTCAATCATAAGAATATTTCTATTTTATAAGAAAAATATTTATAAAATAGATATTAAATAGTATAAATAAATAAATGATTAATCATGTCTAATTAAACATAATTAAATCTAAAAATACAAGACATGATTCAAAAATGCTATTTTTATAGAAAATGGATACTTTATGATGTAAATTAATGAAATTTTCCCATAATTTTTATGAACTTATATATATTTAAAACTGATTTAATAAGATTAAATCATGTTTAAATGATTAAAATTAGGAAAATTAATAAAAATAAGTGTTTTCTGAACCAATAATTTTTATTTCTGTTCATGATGATTGGAAAAATTATTCTAAAATTTTGAGATAAAAATCACTAAAAATGAATTTTTTATCAATTAAATATGATTAAAACAAATTAAATTAATAAAAATATAAAAATAAGACATTTTGCAGAAAATAAAAGTGTGGTAATTTTCTTTATGTTGTCAAGATGCTACACCTAAATTTTTATAATTTTTGGATTAAAAATGAATTTATTATGAATATTCTAAGTTTTTATGAATTATAAATGATTATTAATCTTTTTAAATAAATAAATAAAATAAAATAAAATAAAAAAACAATTAATAAAAGAATGGTGGTCATGGGTTTCGAACCCTTGACCTTTTGCTGAGAATACCAAGCACCAACCACTAGATCAGACCAAGACTTTGTGTTTATTATCAAAACAAAAATGGATTTAAAGATTATCTAAAACATCTCTTTCTTCCCCAAATTAACCAAGACAAGAACCCTAACCCTAGAACTTTAATAATACGATTTCGGCACTATGAACGATCTGTAATAAAGGGGTTTTGTTCCTGGGACGATTCTAAGCAAAACGGCATAAAGAAATTGTACTCACAATGCGTATCAAGGTCGTACCACAAGCTTCCATACTCGCACATAAACGTGGTCAATTTGGAGCTTTCTGGGCATGTTTATCTATGATTCTTAGTGGGTTAGGAATGTTTAGAGGTGTAGAAATGAGATGGCTAGTTTAATTTATATAATGGACGATCAGAAAGCGAGTTTTAACGTTTGTTTTAAATCCGGCGGTTACAATCAAGAACCCGGATTAATTCGTGTATTAAACGCGTTAATGGGTAGTTATTGAACCACGTAACGAATTGTAACGGTGGAGATACATAAACCAAATGATTAAAGACGTTAAAGACGCATTAAAACCGAGTTTTAAGGTCGGCCGGAAAAGATTCCAGTGGCCGGAATCTGTGTCGCCGGAGAAACGAGGAAGGGGGACGAAAGTCTGATCTTTTTTAAACTTTTGATTATTGGCAATATAGGTCCCTATAGTTTTAACTAGGTTAATTTATTGTATAACTAAGTTAGCTTTTCTTTTATAAAACTTAACCAAATTAAGTTAGTTTAACCAAAAAGTTTCTAAAACTTTATAAAACTTGAAATTTTATAATATCCATCCCGGACGACGTTTCAACATACACATTTGATTAAAAAAAAAACTTATACCCGATCTATAATAATTATAAATGATAAATTTTAATTCGCTCTAAAATTAAATTTGAAAACGACGAACTTTGCAGGGACTATAATAGAAATATTTGAAGGACTAATATTGTCAATTAGATGAAAGTCGAGGGTGACGGATGTCACAGTCTCCCCTACTTTAGAAAATTTCGTCACGAAATTTCCTTCAAGTGGAGGTTACTTATGAAACCAAAAGGCGTTGTAAAAAGTCAAGTAGGTTAAAAAAAATATATTCATCATTTATGATTTGACCAGATTTACAATAGTTGTCTAATATCCAAAGTAAGGGTTTCAAAATCTTTGACAGTTGACCAAAGATTAAGAAATTGAGAGTTTAAATGTGGTAGGCTTTGGGAATGTGTAACTGGTGAGGGGCAGAGGTATTAATGAAGCAGTCTCCCCTACTTTAGAAAGGTTTATGACCGAACTTATTAGGGTATGCAACAAGGTTTTGACTAACAGGGTGTGTAAGAGTATACAAAATTTAAGGTTTCTGTAGAGGTGATCAGCAAGGAAGGCTCCAACAAAACTAATTGAAGCTTATGTAATATGTTCCTATCGAAAATGCTAGCTATTATTCAACAATCTAATGAAGAGATAGTAATGGGTAGGTCCTTGGTCAGACTCCTAGTCCGTTCCCACAGTATCGTTTATGCTTATATATAGGGTGTACCGCAGCTGACCCACCACAATCCCGATACTTTTGACTCGTACTGATTGTCTTCCAACAGCCTAAATAGAATTACACACCACCCTCATGTACCTGTAAATCCATGATTGCGTTCCGGACCATAATCATCGATTTACCTTACACTAGGGTGTTATGCTTTTCCATAACCCTATCCTAAGTAATACGAGAAACAAATGCGTGCAATTAGGACATGCTAAGTAATTGATACTACAATGGAACAATGACATGGTTAGAGGTCCTTCCCTTTCGAGTTTACCCTTTAACCGTAATGAGAGTAACGTGTAAGTAATAGACATGGTTAGAGGTTCTTCCCTTTCGGGTTCACCCTTAACTGGTAACTTCTGTTCACATCGTTGGCTCTAAACACTCATATTGAAAGACTCTGAGGTTTACACCGTTCCCCTCGGATTGAAGAAATACTCTAATCCAAGTCGTACGTGGGCACTGGCTTAGATCTCATGCAAGTTATCAACTAGTATGTTCGTTGGCCATGATGATGAACAAAATAATGTAAAGTATAACAGGGTTTTGCTCAAAACAGGAAAGAAAATATGCATACCAAATATGCGTTCAAGTGAGTATATAAATATAACATAAAATTCCGATTGAAAGAATCGTATAATATAGATAAGTAAATCGCACAATTTGAACAAAATGAAAGTAAACGAGTTAAATTAATGCTCAAAACTAGTGTTGTAATAATAACTACTAATAGAAATATTTGAAGGACTAATATTGTCAATTAGATGAAAGTCGAGGGTGACGGATGTCACACATCGATAGATGAAATATCCAAATGGTGGTTGAATGGAGATGATGAATGCGAATTGAATTGAAGGGTGGTTCAATTAAAGATATCTACGCGATTAGAAGATGGCAACCATTGACGAAGTCACATGTCGTGCTATTTGTCTTCCTCGTTGGGAGTCCTCTCTTTCTCGTCACTGTATGCACTCACTCGCAAATGTGTGTCTGCTATTATATTCCCGACTTCTTTTCAGGGGGTGATGGTAACCGGTGGAATTGAAGACAAGACCATTCCTTGACGAAATTGAATTGCACATTGAATTGACGCTGTTGGTAGTTCAGGGGTTGTAACACTAATGAACCAGTGTTGCATCTTCAGATGTGAACTACGAGCATTACACTTGAGGCTTTTATTCTCCAATCTTAACTTTGCCAAGTTGGACATATTTACCCATTGCTCCCTATTTATAATATAGTAGAGATAAGTATTTGTGCACGTGTGGACCGTGATTACGTATTTCATCCATATACTATTTACATAAGTTTTCAAAATACACCTAAACTCACCTCGCGGGTTGTGCACGCTAAAAAATAAATTAAAAACCTTTACATTAATCCACCCGTGGCTATGTTTACAGCTTCAACGACGTCGACTTGTGCATTATCATGTATAACTCTGTTTTAAACTAAACTTACATCAAAACCTAGATATAAACATCTCGTACTGATATTCAAAATTCTACAAAACATCATACAAAATTAAAAACGCAAAACCAAAATAATAAGCCTATAAATATTAGCGCAACACTTTGATTTAGATTGTATACCCTATACAAATGAAACTACACTCAGCCAAAGATTGATCAACATAACACCGCCTACTCCAATTGGGCTCAGTTTTAGCCGAATATAATCTATACAACACGTCCAACACTTGTAGCCCAGTTGGTTGAGGGTCTAAAGCTTTCTATAGGAGGCTTGAATTCAATTCCCACTAGCTACATTTGAAGGACATTGGTGGAGGGGAAATGAGGGATGACCCGGCCATTGGCTTGGGTTTGAGTCCTGATCCCGACTGGTTTTACCGATTATTTCACTGTCGTGCCTTCGGGTGGGTGAGTGGTCGGGTTTTCCCGGGAATTGGTGGCAATTGGTGGCCTGGGTACTCTCGAGTACCTGATTCGCCAAAAGGGTACCTGAGAGTGCTCGGAATTAATTCGTTGGTCGTTCAAAAAAAATAATCTATGCAACGCATATACTGATTAATATATTGATATTTTAATTTAACATGAACTTGCTTGACTATTAACTTTCTATAAAATTAAGTTATGAGATGAGATTGTGATTTTGGGTTGGTATCTATTAGGGTTTTTTTATATGAATAAAAATATAATTTAAAGTTATATTTTGTATTTTTATTGATCAAAATATGAAAAGTAGTTTTTCCCAAATAAAAATGAACATTAATTTCTAAATGGAAGGTGTTTTGGACAAAAATTACCGAAATAACTTAGTGATTAAGTTAGTTAACTGAGGTAGAGTGCTTTTAATAAAAGTGTGAAAGAAAAACTGGGGATTCCTGGATAGCAGTCATGATCCTGAATTCGAATAAGGATTATGAACTAGATTAACCGAGATTTAGAATAAGGAATGAAATAAAATGAATCAAATAAATAATAAATAAACTGAACAAGTGATTTTGTTACGAGTAAAAGCCATTAATCTTCTTTAAAAGATGATCTCCGGTATAAAATCCTCAGGAGATGATAACTATCTAGCTCCAATCAATTAATCAAAAGTATTACTAATGTAAGTGACAATATTCGGTTGCTAAGTGTTACAAGAGAGTGTAGTGAGAGTTGATGCGTTTTCCTATACCAAACATGCGCTATTTATACATAAAATGTGACGTTAACTAGCTAACAAAAATATGTGAAATATCCGGGATCCTCAGCTGAATCTGTGTCAAGTTCAACTAGTTGTTATAACATCTTCACACATCTTTGTAACTTCCTTTCCGAGTTTATTGGGAAGACTTGGTCTTTGGAACATTTGTACCTGCAAGTAATTAGAGATATAGGAACAATTGAATAGGTTAGTAACAATAGTTTAGGATACCGAAATCGGTCAGGATCCCTAATATGTTGGAAGTTCAGGATCCTTAGTATTACCATCATTCAGGATCCCGAGTTATAATTTTACCCCAAACAGAAGGTATTGAACCCGAACCTCTCTTGAGCATTCATATCGATTGAGGGATAGAAATAGTGATAGGCTAATCAACCGGTAGTAGTAGCGTATGAGAGAGAATCGGAAGAGATACGAGGCATTCTGATTCATAGAGAATGAGCTAATGAGAATGAAGAAACAGAAAATGGGCGTTTGAATTTTTAAATGGGGTTTAGGGTTTCTTTTGTTAGATTGTACATCTTTGAAGAGAAGATTCAAAGCTTGCTCTATGACTTGTACAATAAGCTTAAAAAATATGTATGTGTTGAAAATTAAGGCACTTGATAGATCACAGTGTCATCTTAATATGCATTATATAGTAGTACATATATAGATAGAGATTGACATTAATCTGTGCATATAATGGATATCTTATTTCGTGTTAATTATTATAATATTGTTTACCAAGGTAGTTCCCCCCAAATTTTCACTTTGTAACCGTTTTTCGGATGATCTTAGCTGTCAAAATCAGGCGGTTATTTGTGAGAAGCAATCTAGACCGTAATAATACATTGGTTATTCTCTAGATTTGGCGGTTATGTTTTTCTTGTGGCAGTTTTTTTTAACACAAGCGGTTATTTGTTTTCCTAAATTGTGGCCCCTTTAGCTTTCCATGATCTCCTACAATACAAAACTGGTAACTTACGGTTGGCACCTAAAGTTATAGATATGAACCCCTTTCCACCTCCCCTAAATCGATAAGCCTCCTGCTTCTTCTTCCAATTACTTCTCCATGTTTCAGATGCTATCAAATCCCCATTTCTCTCGCGTCTCAAACCTATCATACCATTGTGAATCACCTCACATCGGAATCTTCTTAGGTGATTTCCATCGTATTAACCAGTAATGATTGATTCTATGTCAACCGCAATTCAAGGTAACAACCCCATCTTGAACCGCTATGTTTTGGAGCCACCGAGTACCCTCAAACTCACTCCGTCGCTCTCTGGGACAAGCACCGATTTTCTTTCTCTGGGTTGGGTCCCACTACCATCAACCACTCTCCTCCGTCTGGCGATTGACAACCTAAAAGCCAACGCCGTTGGTGTTATGGTCTGTGTTCATAATGATTAATCTTTTTTTGTTGATTTATATGTGTTCAGTTTGTTGTTAGATGTAATGCAGGGTGCCGGAAAGAAGATAAGAAGTTGACCTCTTTGATTAGTCTCAATTGTCACTGCAACATTGAGGTTCGTACTCATATTCATATTTTCGTCATTGATTTCTACCTTTTATCATTCCAATTTTGATTCCTTCAATCCTTTTTCACCTCACTATCCTACATCTCGAATCTCAACCATCAAATTTGAACGTCTTCTAAATGTTAAATTTCCTCAGTCACAGATGATTCTAATTTAGAGTTGTTTTATAGACTATATCCCAGATTTTTGTTGAATTCATACTACAATGGCAGTAAAAGTGCTTGAAACTGTAAGTTGATTTAAAGGTTGTTAACTTTTTGTGGTCAAAACTACATGTTGTCATATGGATCTTATTATGAATCTTATCCATATTTTGCTCTACATGTAGGCATGTAGCATTTGTTTTTGGAGACCATGTTTCACATGATGATTGGCCTTCAACTAACCAACATCTCAATATCACCCTAAGTTCAATAAAATCTCAGCATATCTTTGTCCCGATATATCAATATGCTAATCCATCCGGTACTCAAACTATCAAACACAAAGTCACTGATAATCTCTAAAGCTATATTATATTTTCACTGTTTCAGTTTTTTTAATGTTAATTAGGAGTTAATATTATGACAAATTCGAGAGATTCCCCACATACATTATGACTAACCCAATTGAACCACATAAACTTTTTTGGCTGATAAAGTTATCTCTGTTTCATCATAAGTTTGAAAGAGAAAATGAAAATGTCATTTAGGTTGCTCAGCAATATCGTTTAATGTTACTTTATCTCCGTTTCATCATGGAATGTGAAAAATATTACTGATATTATTTTAAAAGTTAACACTTCATAGTATTTCACTCTTTTTGTTCATAATAAATTTGTTTTTGTTAGTACATGATGTCCCTAGGCTAGTATATTAGTTGTTTGGACGTGTTTCGGGGTGTTTGGAGATGTTTGTATGCGTTTTGGAGGGTTCGGGATGCTACATGCGAGTAGCAGCTGGTTACACACGATTAGGGCCCTAATCGTGTAACTGTTCATGCGATTGGGCTTGATGTATTGGCGATTAGCCCTACTCGCCTCATATGGGCATGCTAATCGCGTATATGGAGCTGTTCGTACCCGGGAGGTATAAATAGGCCCAATCATTGCCCTAATCATTAGTTCTTGCCTCACACACTCTCCAAACACCCTCCCATGGTCTGTAAGGTCTGATTTGATCTCTGTAAACACTCGAGCTCTGTTTTAGTGATTAATCTATAATCTTTTGACCCGTGTGTGTGTTGTGATTACTCGTTTATCATCGTTTCATTATCGTATCTGTTATTAGAGCATATTAGAGGGATTCCGCACCTCTAGTATAAACCCCGTGATTGTCGGGTGACACGTTAGTCGATCCTACAAGTGGTATCAGAGCCGAGGCTCTTATCACGGGTGTTTTAATAACAAAAACGAGTAAAAACAGGTTGTTTTTGGTGTAAAAGTTTAGATTTTTAAGCAAAAACCTGTTCTTATTTTGAAACTTTGAGTTTTTGTCAAAAACCCATCTTTTTCAATATCTTGGTGTGTGTTTACGGTTAAAAAGGAGTGTTTTTGATTAGGGTTTGCTCTAAAACTGTTTTGGTAACTTGTCTAATCATTTGGGATCAAAATATAATGTTTTAGATAAGATTTTGAGGCAAAATAGGTGATTTTTGAGCAAAAGTGCGGCTACAGATCAGATCAGGCGATTACGCAGGCCAACTCGCATAAAACTTTCACGCGATTAGGGTTTACTGGCATTTAGCCCCCAATCACCAATAATCTCACGCGATTAGCTTACAATCGCCAGTTACTTCACACGATTAGGCCTACTCGCTTGCTAGCGATTAGCCCTAATCGCCTAAGATACTCACGTTACTCCAAAACCCTAATCGCATATAAGAACCTGCGATTAGCCCAAATCGCCTACTATTTACTAGCATTTAGCCCCAATCGCCTATATTAACTAACAATTATAAACCTAATCGCCTATAAGGTTCTGGAACATAAAATTTGACTAAGTATCGGACTATTATCATACCTTAACATATGGCGAACCCGTGGGGACATCTGAGTCAACCGAGACCTCAGTATAACCAACAAATGAACAACCAATCTAACGTACCCACGAACCCTTGGCAGTTCTCAACAGAACGAAACGCGCAACGGATGCAGCAATCGCAAATGCAAGCGAATGTTGCCGGAATCAATCCGTGGGCGCTAGCTGCTCAACAGCAAATGGTGAACACGAATCCATGGGCACTCGCGGCTGCTGCAAACTCTCAGACAAATCATCTGTCTTCCGTACTCATAAGTGACTTAGAGACGGGTAGTTCTAACAGGGCACCGAAGCTGCAGTACATGTCCGACTACCATGGTTGGAAGGGCAGATTTCAGACATATGTCGAGGGCATCGACGGTCTCATATGGTCAGCTATCGAGACAGGGTACAGTCGGCCTTTGGTTGAGAACTCCACTACTCCGATCTCAATTGAAGACATGAATGAAGATCAGAGGAAGAAATACAACTATGAGAAGAAGGCAATGGCGGCATTGAAGCAAGCTCTTCCAAAGGACATCCTTCATCAATTCGCTCAGTGCACAACATCACAGATGCTTTGGTTAGCCTTGGCTGAGCGAAATGAGGGTAATATGAAGACGCGAAAAGTTAAAATGGATCAACTCAAGAAGGAGTTCGAGAACTTCAATGCTATAGGGAACGAATCTCTGAGGGACATGACTGCTAGATACTACCATCTGATGTCTGAAATGTATCAGTACGGGGTCTTATATTCATCTGCGGACCTTGTAGAAAGATTTGCTGAGGCGCTACCTCCTCACTGGCATCAATGGCTGGATATTCTAAAGTCGAGCAATGCATATCAGACTCTCTCCATCAACGAGTTTATTACCGAGATGGAGAACAAGGAGATAGAGGAAATCAGGAGAGCAAACAAGGCGCTCATTCCACAAAATCCCAGCATCTATTATGGGAATCCTCTTCAGGACACCAGTGTGGGTGGCACCAAACCACAAACTGCTTTTGTGGTTAACCCGGACCCAGTCTATGCGTTCGACAATTATGGTCCCCCAGCTGATGTTCCTCCTCCTACATATCCTTTTGGACCAAACCCGTATCCTTTGAATTATAATGCTAACCAGTTTGGTGTTAACCCGTTTTCTCATCTTGCAGCACCAGCGCAGGCAACTGCAAACTTTAGTGGACCCTCTTCTACAGGTTTTGGCGGGGCTCCAACTACAAGTTATGGTGGATATGGAGGTGCTTCTAGTTCTAATCAAGGTGGATATCGGACCAATACAGTCCCAGAGCAGCTGAACACCGCTGGTTTAGAAAAGGTGACTATAGAGCTAGCTCAAGAACATATGGCTCTACTGTCGACCTTGGTAAACTCCTATAGTGGACTGGTTGCTGGACAGATCGGGAATCCTCATCTTACACAGGAGGATTACTCGCAGATTGATAAGGACGACATGGATCTGATAGACATACAATGGCACTTCGCAAGCGTGGTGAGAAGGGCAAAGGAATACATGGACAGAACGGGAAGGAGAGATGTCTTAATCAATAACAACACCAAGTTTGGGTTTGACAAAACAAAGGTCACATGCTACAACTGTGGCACAAAAGGGCATTTTGCAAGGGAATGTGACCGACCTAAGCAGCAAGGACATCAGAATCCCTTCAACAACAACAGAGCTAATCAGAATCAGAGGCAGCAAGCTCAGGGTCAACCTAATACTGAGCGTGCTATTGTCCCAGTCAACAACCAGAATCAGAACCAGAGGCCGCCTGCAAACAACAATCAAGGTCAAGCCATGGTTATTCAAGCTGATGAAGGCTATAACTGGAACCATCTGATCATCGGAGAAGAAGCTCCTCAAGGTGGTGCAGCCTGTTTTGCTCAACAAGCGTCTGAAGCACCAGCCGAAGTTGAAGAAACTTCGAGTCAGTCTGACATCATCACTTCTGAAACCGAGGCGTCTGACTGTGACTCGGAGTGCGATTCTGATAGTGGAGAAGATTTGGAGGATCTGTTAGCTGAAGCAGATGCATTGATCGGTAAAAGATCTTTTCTTGTGGATGCTGACTGTACAGAGAAGAACTACGGCGAATTCTTTGGAGCTCAGAAGACAGCAGCTCATTATGCATTGATGGCCATTACTGAATCGTCGAACAAGGTAAGTTCTTCTTCTGATTCAAAATTAGATTGTGTAGAGTGTAATCAGTTAAAATTCAGAATTAAAGAATTAACTGAAGAAAATCTGAATTTAAAAGCTGATGTTGGTCCGTTACAAAGGTCAATTGATTCCTTGAGACAAAAGGAGAAAAATTTTCTTAGTACAATTGACAATTATAAAAAGGATGTTTCTGAACTGTCAAAAACCTTAGCTAACAAACAAATTGCTATAAATAATTACATCAATGAGGTCGAAGACACTATGAAACAATTGGCCATTGTTAACTGTGACTATGAAAAGATCAGGAAAAAGCTTGAGAGTTATTTAAACTGCAAGTATGTCCTTGATCACATAGTAGAACACTCTGACAAGGAAGGCTTCTCCACCAGTCCCAAATACTCTCAATGTCCACCTCCGGTGAGATTCGAAAATCACAATTTTGATGTCTTGCCGAAGGAGGAACTTGTGGACGTGGCAGCTGAGGCAGCAAAAGCTGCAGAGGCGGCCAAGGTTACTGAAGCAGCTAAACCTGCTGAAGTCACTAAGGTTGCTACTCCTGCTAAAGCTGTCAATTTGTGTGAGAAAGCTGATGATATCAGTGTATATGACACTGACACTTCGGATGATGAGCTCGATGAACCTCCTAGGTATACACCGGTCAAAACTAAAGATGTTCCTCTTGAGAATCATATCATTACCACTGAAACCTTGAGTGAACTGGAACCGAAAGTGCAAACAGAGGATGGTAGGAGGATTAAGGTGTTTTATAAGTTAAAAGGGTCTGAAAGGGTGCATGCTGATGAGGAAGTCCCTCTCAGATGTATCGCCCCTGGTCTTGTTGCCAAAATTTGGCAAGAATCTGTCATTACCGTAGAAAAGGAAACCTGGAGTAAAAACAAGGGTAAGGGTAAGGGTAGAAAGGATCAAGGAAATCAGCCTAATGAAAATAACAAGAAAAATCAAAAGTCGAACACCGTTAATCCTCAAAATCAAGCTCAAAGAAACGGTCCGAAAAAGCATGTAACTGAGTTCATTAGATCGAGCGGCACTGAAAGAAATGACGATCCTCAAGTCAATCAGCAAAGAAGATGTCTTGAGGATCTAAAACATAAAAACTCATTTGCCGTTCCATCTAACAAAAGGAACAAAAAGGAGACCAAACCTGAATCTCCTAAGTTTGAAGAATATAGATCCTGTCACAAGTGCGGGGAACGTGGGCATTTAGTTGCTGCGTGCCCTGAATTGAGACGAGAAAGGATCAAAGTGGATAATCCTCCCAGTTCTAGCAAATCCAAGCAACCTGTTTCCCCTAAACTCTTAGAGAAACAAAAGGGAAAGCAGGTCGTTTATGATAACCGCAACAAGATTGCTATGAACCAAAAGCCAGTTGATGGCAGGGGTCCACAGCTGAGGGGGAGCACTGTTCCTCCAAAGGTTGAAGCAGCGCCTAAGCCACCAGCAAAGGCTGCAGCTAAACCGCAGGGCAACCCCAAAGCTGCTCCACGTACAGTTAATTCTGAAGTGGATCCAAAATCTGTTCCTCCAAAGGAATCCAAGGCTGGACCTTCTAGCCCACAGGCAAAGAAGAAGCCCAAGCCAAAGAAACCTGAACAGATTTGGAGACCCAAGTCACCAACCAAAGGAGGAGAATCATCTGCTGGAGAATGCACTGTTGTACCATCGGAAACAACGCCAACACCAAATGGAAGATGGGTTGACTTTCCGATGTTAGATGAAGTTGGTAGACCCAAGACCGTGAAGGCTTGGGTCCCCCTTAACCACTGAACTTTGAATGTTTGTGTAGGGAGTTCCACAGGGCCTTATCAGCAGCCTATGGATTGTTGATAGTGGAGCTTCAGGGCACATGACAGGCGATTTATCCCGGCTTTTTGACATAAAGAATATCAACGGGGGGTATGTTGCCTTTGCTGGTAATAAAGGGGGCTATATTACAAAGGAAGGAAGTATGAGCAACGGTATTGTAAGCTTTGAAAAGATAAGCTTTGTCAAACAGATAGACCACAACTTGCTGAGCGTTTCGCAGATATGTGACAAGAAGTTCACTGTGTTCTTTGATGACAACGCATGTTTCATTCTGAAGCCTGGATTCAAAATACCGAAAGAGTGGGTCATGATCTCAGCTCCCAGGGTCAACAACCTATACGTCCTGGACATGAGCCGAGCAATGACTGCGAAAGGTCAGGTCACTTGTTTTCTGTCAAAGGCGACAGAGAAGGAATCGATAATGTGGCATAGACGAATGGGGCACATCCACTTGAGGAAAATGAACCATCTGGTCCAGAACCAACTAGTGGAAGGTGTTTCTGTTAAGAATTTTCATTTAAACGATGTCTGTGTCTCATGTAAGAAAGGGAAGCAGAAAAGAAAGTCTCACAAGCCTAAGAAGACAAACTCAGTTAGTCTACCTCTCGAACGACTGCACATGGACCTGTTTGGCCCAGTCAATCGAAAGAGCAAGAATGGTGACTCATACTGCTTAGTGGTTACGGATGATTATTCTAGGTTTTCTTGGGTTGTGTGCATGAAGCACAAGAGTGAAACTTTTGATTACTTGAAGAATCTGTTTACTAAATTGGAAAATATATATCAGCTTAAGATCCGTAGGATCAGAAGCGATAACGGAACAGAGTTCAAGAATCACACTATGGAGGCGTTATGTGCAGAAAAAGGTATTCATCATGAATTCACAGCGCCATACACTCCTTAGTAAAACGGAGTTGCAGAAAGAAAGAATCGGACTCTTATTGAGGCAGCCAGAACTATGCTCGCAGACTCGAACTTGCCTGTGATCTTCTGGAACGAGGCAGTTCACTGTGCGTGTTATACTCTGAATAGGGTTCTAACGGTAAAGAAGCTTGGAAAAACCTCTTACGAGCTTCTGAACCGAAGGAAACCGAACATAGAGTTTCTGGAACCTTTCGGAGCTCCATGCACCATGATACATCCCGATGGGAAGTTTGGTGCAAAGGCAGAAGAAGGTTTCTTTGTTGGTTACAGCACTCCCAACAAAAGAGTGTACAACAAAAGAACCAACAACGTTGAAGATTGGCTTAATGTCGATGTTCAGCGTTATACTGCCAATGCACCTGGTGTTGGACCTGATTGGTTGTTCGACTATAAGAGTCTATTTGATTCCTTCAACGTGGAGAATTTGGTGGATCATGCTGTAGCGCAAATGTATTACGAATGTGAAAACGCAACTAGCTCTCCACTAATGCGTCCGATCGTGGTTAATGCACCTGCGCCTGCTCCATCTGATGCCTCTGCATCCACGGGTCCCCCTGATAAAACCACAGCAGCAGAAGTTGAGGAAGTTTTTCAGGAAGCGTCAGCAGAGGTTCTCGAATCTTCATCTTCCGACGACGATTTTGCAGAGTCTCATGAAACTCTCACTGAGGAACAAGCTGGAAATGGTGAATCTACCACTACAGCTCCAGTTAATCCGACAGGAAACAATCAAGCTGGTCCTTCTTCTTCAGCAGCTCCAGGGATAGGTCTTCGGATCGATCTCTCCGGTTTTAATATGCAACCCGCTGCTCCCTCTAGTTCAAGCGCAGCAGAGACAAATCTATCTCAAGGTTTGGAGAACCTAAATCTGCATTCGGATGATCCAGTGCCGGCACATCCGGAATCTCGGATTCACGACACTCATCCGATGCAAAATGTGATTGGTAATCCGACTAGCAGAGTCATGACACGCAGTCAGCTCAGAAATGCTAGTTCAAGTGACAATACAGGTACTCTGGCACTCTACTCGGAAATCAGAAAAGCAGGTCATCAGAACGATTGGTCCTTCGCCTTGTATGTTTCTCAAACTGAACCAAGAACTGTGCAAGAGGCACTGAGGGAAGAACCATGGATTGAAGCAATGCAAGCCGAACTTCAGCAGTTCCAAAAGCTAGGAGTGTGGGACTTAGTTGACTTACCTCCAGGCTCGAAAAAGATTGGAACAAAGTGGGTCTACAAATGTAAACGGGATGACCGCGGGGTGATTATAAGAAACAAGGCTCGATTAGTTGTCCTCGGCTTCCGTCAAATCGAAGGAATAGATTACAACGAAGTATACGCTCTAGTTGCGCGCCTTGAAGCTATCCGGATGTTCTTAGCTTACGCTTCATACAAACGGTTTAAGGTGTATCAAATGGACGTGAAAAGTGCTTTTCTGTATGGTGTCGTGAAGGAAGAGGTGTATGTTGCTCAGCCACCGGGTTTTGAGGATCCGCTGCATCGCGAAAAAGTCTACAAATTGAACAAAGCGTTGTACGGACTCCATCAGGCACCGCGTGAATGGTACCAAATGCTTAGCAACTATCTGATATCCAACGGGTTCAAACGTGGACTCGTGGACTGCACCTTATTCACCAAGGAAAAGGGTGGTGATCGTTTTCTGGTACAGGTTTATGTTGATGATATTATTTTTGGGTCTACTAATGATGTCATGTGCAGGGAATTCGAAAAGCTTATGCAGGACAAATTTGAGATGAGCTCGATGGGGGAGATGCAATTCTTCCTCGGTCTACAAGTAGAACAACAAGAGTCGGGGATCTTCATCCACCAGACAAAATACGTTGCTGACATCTTGAGCCGGTTCCAGATGGAAGACTCTACTCCAGTAGGCACACCGATTCAGACCAATCACGGGATTGGGCCTGACGAGAAAGGACAAACCGTTGATCCTTTTCTCTATCGAGCTATGATAGGCTCACTCATGTACCTCACTGCATCAAGACCTGACATAATGTTCGCGACATGCTTACTATCAAGATACCAGTCAAGGCCGAAACAGTCCCACCTGGTTGCTGTGAAGAGGATCTTACGTTATCTAAAGGGTTGTCCGACCAAAGGTCTTTGGTACCCTAATGACGATAAGTTTGACCTCATCGCATTTAGTGATGCTGACTATGGCGGATGCAAGACAGACTTAAAATCCACATCGGCTGGATGCCAGTTTTTGGGACCAAGACTAGTCTCGTGGCAGTGCATGAAGCAAGCCTCAGTCGCCTTATCCACCTGCGAGTCGGAATATGTAGCAGCATCGAGCTGCTGCTCCCAGGTTCTTTGGATACAGCAACAAATGAGAGACTACGGTTTGAAATTTCTTAATACTCCCATTCACTGTGATAATGAGTCCGCTATAGCTCTTGCTAAAGACTCAGTTAACCATTCCAAGGTGAAACATATCCTGGTTAAGTATCATTTCATACGCGATTGCTATGAAAAGAAACTTATCGATATGGTAAAAATCCACACAGACTACCAACGTGCCGATTTATTCACCAAAGCTTTTGACGGTCCTCGTTTTGAGTACTTGTTAATCTTAAACGGCATTAAAGTTAAGCAGGATTAGATCCTCATCGGTAATCGTTTTTGTAAATATTTTTCTTTCAAAAATCAGAAAAATCCAAAAATATTGTCTTTTCGCAAATTTTTAGATTTTTAGGGGGAGAAAATTTCAGAAAAATACAAAAACATTCAGAAAATGCAAAAATTTAAAAAAAATGATGAGAAAATTTCAAAATAAAAAAAAAAATTTGAAAAATGCAAAAATGAGTTTCTTTGGTTAAAAAGGGGAAGATGATATTAACCAATCAGTCGGACTGTCTGGACCCTTATCATCTTAAAAATATTGGAACTGATAGGTAGCCTCTACAATGATGTGTCGGTAGGCTCAAAATCATTTCCAAGTTCGGCACGGTGATATAAACCTAAATCATCTGAATCATGTGTGGATCAACGTGCGTTGGCATATGGTCTTGGTACCGAAATCTCGTTTGATAGCATGCCAAAATCCGAGGTTTCATGGTCTTTAAGAGGTTAGTACATCCGGGGTGAACTGGACGTCTCTCAGAATAAAAAAAAGGAATGGCACACGTGTCGTACGTTGGGGTCGCAGCCTACGACTGAGACACCCCTATGTCATTTCCTGAAAAAAAAATAAAAATAAAAAAAAATAGAATAAATTCTGATCAGGAGACGTCCGGGAATCCTAAAAGAGCAAAAAGATTCATATATGCCAAAACCCTATTCTCAATGAGAATTCGCTCTAAGGTATCAAATCATATACCTAAAGCATCGTACCGTGAAAAATCAAATATACGGTATTTGACTTGAACCCTGGTTTGGATCTCACTGGTCTCTCTGTTGCAGCGTTTCTGCAGACCTGATCACCACTGAGTCCACTCCTTGTAAAATACGGATGACAACAGCTTACTCACCGGTTACGAGGAAGCTTTGTGCATGACTTGATACGGGAATGTGTCGCGTGGCGGGGAACACCTTGTATCTCAGCCTTAATATTACCTTAAACGTATCTAAAGTGCCTAGCGATAAAACTTGATTTTGAGTTTAGGTGGACAACAATATCGACATTTGTAGGATGCTTATTGGTAATTTAAGCGAAAACTGAAAATATAAGGGTTCTAGTAATGTCCGTACACTGATATGATTCCCCAAACCGTTGAAACTCGCAAAAAAAAAATATGTTAGTGTACAGTTAGTTGATCTCCCGTTTTATTTTATTTATGCTTAGTTTAGCTTAGTTAATCATTCTTGATTGCCGATGTAGGAACCCTAATCCATTGTAATCTTACTTCTTCAAAAATAAATATGACACCCGGCAAATTCTAGTTAACAACGTTGTCTAGATGAAAGTCTACCTTAGCGAGTCACGCGTATATTGTACTTAACTGGGTTAGTTAAGTCGGGTTATGGTTCGGGAACTATCGGTTTAGTCTAGAGGATCATTGGATGTTGGTCTAGAGGTTCATTAGATGTCGGTCCTTAACCAAGTGTACAAACGGTGACGATTTGTAGGATCGTCAGGGCATACGGAACATACGAGTCTCGAGTCCCGGGAATTGGTGAACGAGGGTGAATATGTGTATTTACATGTGTTATGTGTTTACAATCATTATGTGACTTGTCGGTATGTGAATATGTGTTAACATATGTTAAAACGGGGTTTAACGCACAAAACGCAAGAAACCAGCCCCTATAGGCGATTAGGCAAGCGTAATCGCCCATAAGGGAGGCGAGTAGGCTCATATGGGGCGAGTAGGGGGACTGATCGCATGACTGTTCATGCGATTAGGCCCCAATCGCATGAACTTACATGCGATTAGGCTTCCTGATCGCGTGTAAAGCTGCATAATCGCATGTTACGTGCTGGATGACTAAAAACGACTATAAATACCATACTTGACCTCATAAACTTCATTATACAAACCCTAGTCGTCCCATAACCTGCCCCAACACACACACAACCTCTGGAACGCGATTTTTGATCAAAACACAAGGATTCAAGCATAATCCTTCATTCTTTCACAATTCTAAGGTTTGGTTTCCATCCATGAATTTTTATAAACGTTTTTAATCAATCCCTAATGGTCCAGACCTGTTCTAAAATGAAAAAGCTTTCTGAAAATCGTTAATAAGGGTTGTTAATCGGATTCTAACTAGTATACATGTGTTATGGGTGTTTATGATTAGAAAGCTAGGGTTTTTATGATTCATAATGATGGATTAACATGTTACTAGGTTAAATCAGAATAATATTAATGTTATGATGATAATATCTGAGTAATTGATTATTAGGGTTATTGCTATGCATGTTAGTATGATGATTGCATGCTATGTGAATGGTGTTTGGATTACGTGATTGCATGCAGGGCTGATAATACGAGGCAAAACGAAGGGTTTTGGTTGAAACATGTTTAGGATAGTGTTTGGGATGATATTGGGTAGTTACACACGTTCTGGATCTGATTTGGAGCGTTAAACGCGCGAAAAATTGGAACAGCAAAGTTACAGGCGATTAGGATTGCTAATCGCCAGTTTTTCATGCAATCAGGGCCCAATCGCATGAACTTACATGCGATCAGCCCTAATCGCATGAACTTATATGCAATCAGCCCTAATCACATGAACTTATATGCAATCAGCCCTAATCACATGAACTTATATGCAATTAGCCCTAATCACATGAACTTATATGCAATCAGCCCTAATCACATGAACTTATATGCAATCAGCCCTGATTGCTAGTTTTTATATGCAATCAGTCCTAAATGCTAGTTTACTTTTCCTAATCGCGTGTACTGCTGCTGTAAGTGTAAATTAGCATTCCGAGACCCGATTTGACATGTAGTAACATGCTAGGAACCTCGTAACATATCTAATAACTTGGTAACATATGTTTGGATGTAATTCGGTGATACGTGAACTATGTGCTATAGCTTGGTGTGCGTTAACGTATGTTAAGTGTGATTGCATGATTTCATGTTTGAGAGCATAAACATAACACGGGGAGTCTCGGGTCACCAATGGGATGTCGAGTCTTGTACTTTGGGTCAGTTAAACAGTCACGGTGTTTTCAAACAAACTTGGTTATGGTCTGGACATCTAGGGACTAATTAACCTGCGGGTTATTAGTCTAAGTACTTGTAACTGTCATATGTTAGGTCGCCGCTTACGGGACTAGCATAGCAGCTGGGTTTACTCGGGTTAAGGAGTAACGTAACTTAAGGTGAGTTTACGGCCCCTCTTTTAAACTGGTTTTATACTTTCGGGGGAGAAAACATGTGTTAAAACGATTATTTGGTAACTACTGTCATACTATGGGTTTCTATTGTGTACTACACGATCTTTGGAAGTCCCGGGGGGAACCATGAATGTGCGGGTTTGCACAACGGGGAAATGTGAATAGCGCTATTGGGAGTGACCAACCCCGCTCGTCGACTTGGAGGGTCGGCGGGTGCATATTGTCTCAAACAGGAACAACAGGAACAACAGGGTTACTACATCGGGCATACATTTGGTATTCGAGTTAGTAATGGTTTTCCAATCGTGGTAGTAACAAAACATACGCCTAGCTAGCGTACACTGGTTTTCGATTTGTTATAGTATGGACAGGTTGACTTTGTACTTGGATACAAAACCTGTAAACTCACCAGCATTTTTGTGCTGACGTAAACTTTTACATGTTTTCTCAGGTCGCTAAGGAAGCACGACTGGACTAGGGTGCACGCGTCTGCACGGCGTCTAACTAGGGTTGCATGGTCTTATAAACGTTGAACTATTGTTTCACTGTTGAGATACTGTTTTGAATAAGCTTTCGCTGTAAACGGGATTTTAAACTATGTTTTGAAATTGCATTTATATTCATTTCGACTTGTTTATTGTGATCGTTGGTTTGGATCCTGGTTTGTCATGCGCCTCGCGGTAAAACTCCGCAAGTGGATTTTGAGGGTGTGACAGATTGGTATCAGAGCCAATGATTATAGTGAACTAGGACTGCATGTAGAGTCTAGTCTATAGCCGAGTCGCACACACTAGACGATCACATGGTACTAAACATTAAGGTGGTTTACGTATGGTCTTGTCGGGGTGTCTCTAAATCGTTGGTCTTTCTACGTTACATCATCCGTTCTATCTTAGGTTGGGTTACTTGTTTTCTAGGCAGTGTAGTCTATTGGAGTAACTCGTGTGCTCTTGAGATTTGTCCAAGGCTCGGACATCTCCCTTTCGTACTCCAATAGAAACACTTGCCATAAACTACCATAGTATTACGGTGTGTAGCTAAGAGTCTATGTTCGGTGATTTGAACTTTGAACTAGGAGAACACTTGGAGGACCATGTAGAGCGGTTTATCAGTTTGGGTGCACACAAAATCATAAACCGAAATGCATGGAAGCCCTAGTGAGCTCTGGGTTTGAGGGGATAGTCCTGGATTGGATCTAGCTTTGATCTTGTGAACATTAGTGGTTATCTTTAACTGCGAAACTAAATTTTCTCGTTCTTTCTGCCAGAATCATGTCTGGAGTACGAGGAGGACGTGGAGGTGGTCGCAATGGTGGACGTGGTGGTGGTCGCGGTGGTGCTGGTAGTCGTGGTGGAGGTATTAACCTATCGCAGGCTGATCTGAACAACTTACTCCAAGCTGCCTTTCAGTTAGGGCACAACGGTGGTGGTAAGTTGATTTATCCATTTTCCTTGCCTCATTGGTGAATCTTGTTTACATTCTTCGTGGTTTCTCATACGTTTCATTTCAGGTGGTCCCGTTAACCCACCCCCACCCATGTGCACCTATAAGATGTTCCGGGACTGTAAGCCCCAGGAATTCTCTGGCACTAAGGGTGCGGTGAGCTTGCTTAGGTGGCTGGAGAAAGTGGAGTCAGTATTTCTGATGTGTAACTGTCTCCCAGAAGATCGGGTTAAGTATGCTGCTGCGTTATTCCAGGATGTGGCATTGACTTGGTGGAATGGCATCACCCAGAATATGGGTATTGGGGAGGCATATGCTATGCCATGGGAGAATTTTGTGCAGTTGCTGAAGCGTGAGTATTGTCCGAGGGAAGAGGTACAGAAGCTGGAGCACGAGGTATGGAACCTCAAGATGACTGGGTCAGAAATTGAGAAGTATACTGTGAGGCGGAATGAGTTGGCAGTGCTGTGTCCCGATCTGCATGTGCCAGAATACCGTAGGATTGAACACTATGTCTCAGGGTTAGTACCGGAAATTGCAGGGTTAGTGGCTGCGGGAAATCATCCTACGTATGCAGAGGTAGTCCGATCGGCACATAGGATGACCAACTTAAAAGTGAATGAGGGTATTTTGCCTGCGAAGGGTTCGACTCTTAAGGCCCCAGAGAACAACAAGCGCAAGTGGGAAAATGACGGGAAGGGATCTGGGCCAGCACAGCAGGGTAAAAGGTTTGATAATGGGGGCTCTTCTTCTTCTTCGGGTAACAAACAGGGTGGTTATGCGGGGAAACTGCCCAAATGCAACAAGTGTGGACGCCATCATCAAGGGAACTGCGACAGTAACCGTTGTCACCGCTGCCAGCGAACAGGGCATTATGCTAAAGATTGTCGGGCTACACTTCCATCGACCCAGGCCCCGACTACTAACTCAGCTTCGACTACTCAGGGGACTACAGGAAAACAAGGATGCTACAACTGTGATGACACTGGGCATTACAAGAAGGATTGCCCAAAACTGAAGCAGGGTGGAAACAACGGTAATGGGAACAACGGGGGCGGTGGCAGAAATGCACGTGCCTTCGTCATTGGAGCCGCTGAGGCTAGACAGGACCCTGACACAGTCACCGGTACGTTCCTTCTCAATAATCGTTCTGTTAGTGTGTTATTTGATTCTGGTGCCGACAAGAGTTTTGTATCCATGGGAGTTAGTCGACTGCTAGATGTAGTACCCGTACCATTAGAG
This sequence comes from Ambrosia trifida, assembly GCA_028751855.1. NCBI lineage: Eukaryota > Viridiplantae > Streptophyta > Magnoliopsida > Asterales > Asteraceae > Ambrosia > Ambrosia trifida. The sequence continues at coordinate 87,884,667 of CM054130.1, read as the reverse complement.
ACCAAGTATATTATTGAGTTGGCTGACGGGAAAACGATTGAAGCTACTAGTATCCTTCGGGAGTGTCAATTAGAGTTGTCGGGTTTATCGTTCCCCATCGACCTTATGCCGGTACCATTGGGTAGTTTTGACGTTGTGGTAGGAATGGATTGGTTATCTTTGTATCGCGCGGAGATTGTCTGTTACGATAAGGTTATTCGGATTCCTCTCCCTGATGGAGAATTCCTTTCTGTGTACGGTATCAAGGGTGGTGTTCCGCTAAACATCATCTCTAGCATGAAAGCCCTTAAGTGTCTTCGAAAGGGTTATCCAGCCGTTTTGGCGCTTTTATCTGTTTCCTCTAGTGATGAGAAGAAGATCGACGACATTCCGGTGGTACGCGAGTTTCCTGATGTCTTTCCCGATGATTTATCTGGTCTTCCTCCTCATCGTCAAGTCGAGTTCGGTATTGATCTTGTACCAGGGGCTGCTCCTATTGCTCGGGCCCCCTACCGTCTTGCACCTCCCGAGATGCAGGAATTGTCTAGTCAGTTACAGGAACTCTTGGACAAGGGTTTCATCAGACCAAGTTCTTCTCCTTGGGGAGCCCCGATTCTATTCGTCAAGAAGAAGGATGGAAGTTTCCGATTGTGTGTGGACTACAGAGAACTGAACAAATTGACCGTCAAGAACCGTTATCCTCTTCCACGTATTGATGATCTATTCGACCAGCTTCAGGGTTCTAGTTATTATTCCAAGATTGACTTGAGGTCCGGTTATCACCAGCTGCGCGTCAGGGAGGATGACGTTGCAAAGACTGCCTTTCGAACACGTTATGGCCATTTCGAATTCTTGGTCATGCCTTTCGGTCTTACGAACGCACCGGCGGTTTTCATGGACTTGATGAACCGCGTTTGCAAACCATATCTGGACAAATTCGTCATTGTATTTTTTGATGACATTCTGATCTACTCCAAGAACGAGACCGAACACGGGGAACATCTGCGGTTAGTTTTGGAACTCTTGCGACGGGAACAACTTTACGCCAAGTTCTCAAAGTGTGACTTTTGGTTACGCGAAGTTCAGTTCCTAGGACATGTGGTTAATGAACTAGGAATTCATGTCGATCCAGCTAAGATCGAAGCAATCAAGGACTGGGGAGCACCAAAGACGCCAACTGAGGTGCGGCAATTCCTAGGCCTTGCGGGCTACTATCGTCGTTTCATTCAGGGGTTCTCGAAGATCGCTCAACCCCTCACCACTCTCACGCAGAAGGATAGGAAATTCGACTGGGGTGAACCACAAGAGTCAGCGTTTGAAGAACTGAAGTCTAAACTGTGTTCGGCTCCTATTTTGTCTTTACCTGAGGGTCCTGATGATTTCGTTGTTTACTGTGATGCTTCTATTCATGGTCTCGGTTGCGTGTTGATGCAACGCGAGAAAGTGATCGCGTATGCTTCTCGTCAACTCAAGGTGCACGAGAAGAACTACACCACCCATGACTTGGAGTTGGGTGCCGTGGTATTCGCGTTGAAAATTTGGAGACATTACTTGTACGGTACCAAATGCACCATCTACACCGATCACAAGAGTCTCCAACACATTTTCGACCAACAACATTTGAACATACGGCAGCGTCGTTGGATCGAACTTTTGAACGACTATGATTGTGCCATAAAGTACCATCCTGGCAAGGCGAATGTTGTAGCAGACGCCTTGAGCAGGAAGGAATCAACTAAACCTCGTCGCGTTCGGGCGTTGCAGCTCACCATTCATTCATCCCTACCTGATCAACTCCGTTCTGCCCAGTTAGAAGCTTTGAAGGAGGAAAACCTTAAAGCTGAAACTATGCACGGTGCCGACAAGCACCTCGAACGAAGGCCTGATGGCCTGCACTACTTCGCAGAACGCATATGGGTTCCTTTATTTGGGGGACTACAGGAGCTTGTCCTTGATGAGGCTCATAAGTCCCGGTATTCTATTCATCCTGGTTCGGATAAGATGTACCAAGATCTGAAGGTGCTTTACTGGTGGCCAAACATGAGGTCGGATATAGCCTCATACGTGAACAAATGCTTGACCTGTGCTAAGGTCAACGTGGAATACCAGAAACCGTCGGGTCTCTTGCAACAACCTGAAATCCCGGAATGGAAATGGGAACGAATTACTATGGATTTTGTCACACAACTTCCTAAATCACCAAGCGGGAATGACAAGATATGGGTGATTGTCGATCGGTTAACGAAGTCAGCCCATTTTCTTGCTATTAAGGAGACCGACACCATGGATCGTTTGGCTCGTCTTTATTTGAAGGAAGTTGTTTCTAAACACGGAGTGCCAGTTTCTATTATCTCGGATCGTGACTCCCATTTTACTTCTCACTTCTGGAAATCTTTGCACAAGGCTTTGGGTACCCAACTAGACATGAGTACGGCTTATCATCCACAGACTGACGGTCAGAGTGAGCGCACGATTCAAACTTTAGAAGACATGCTGCGGGCATGTGTGATCGATTTTGGCAAGGGTTGGGAAGCTCATCTACCGTTAGTAGAATTCTCGTACAACAACAGTTATCACACGAGCATCAAGGCGGCTCCGTTCGAAGCACTGTACGGACGGAAATGCCGTTCTCCTCTTTGTTGGGCTGAAGTGGGTGAGAGTCAACTCACTGGGCCTGAACTAGTGTACGAAACTTCGGAAAAGATCGTACAGATTCGTAACCGGTTGGCAGCGGCACGGGACCGGCAAAAGAGTTATGCCGATCAGCGTCGCAAACCATTGGAATTCCAAGTCAATGACAAAGTACTTCTAAAAGTCTCACTGTGGAAGGGCGTCATACGCTTTGGGAAGCGTGGCAAACTCAATCCGCGGTATGTCGGCCCATTTACGATCCTGGAACGGATTGGGCCGGTGGCATATCGTCTTGATTTACCGACGGAGCTCGGTAACGTACATAACGTCTTCCATGTGTCAAACTTGAAGAAGTGTCTGGCTGACGAGTCTCTCATCGTTCCACTAGAAGAGATCAAGGTTGATGATCGTCTTCGGATTGTGGAAGAACCTGTGGAGATCCTTGATTACAAGATTCGTAGCCTACGTCACAGCAAGATTCGTATCGTTAAGGTTCGGTGGAACTCGAACCGGGGACCAGAGTATACGTGGGAACGGGAGGATCAGATGAAGTCTAAATATCCTCACCTCTTTCCTAAGGAAGCGTTCGAGACGAGATATGTCTCTTCTACAGCTGAATGAATCTCGGGGCGAGATTCCTTTTAACGTGGGGATGATGTGACAATTCGGGTAAATCTCTCTTTTGATTTCTATCTTTTGTTTGTTCCCTTCGTTATTTCCTTGTTCTTTTGGTACTTGTGCAATTTTCGGGACGAAAATTCTTTTAACGTGGGGATGATGTGACACCCGGCAAATTCTGGTTAACAACGTTGTCTAGATGAAAGTCTACCTTAGCGAGTCACGCGTATATTGTACTTAACTGGGTTAGTTAAGTCGGGTTATGGTTCGGGAACTATCGGTTTAGTCTAGAGGATCATTGGATGTTGGTCTAGAGGTTCATTAGATGTCGGTCCTTAACCAAGTGTACAAACGGTGACGATTTGTAGGATCGTCAGGGCATACGGAACATACGAGTCTCGAGTCCCGGGAATTGGTGAACGAGGGTGAATATGTGTATTTACATGTGTTATGTGTTTACAATCATTATGTGACTTGTCGGTATGTGAATATGTGTTAACATATGTTAAAACGGGGTTTAACGCACAAAACGCAAGAAACCAGCCCCTATAGGCGATTAGGCAAGCCTAATCGCCCATAAGGGAGGCGAGTAGGCTCATATGGGGCGAGTAGGGGGACTGATCGCATGACTGTTCATGCGATTAGGCCCCAATCGCATGAACTTACATGCGATTAGGCTTCCTGATCGCGTGTAAAGCTGCATAATCGCATGTTACGTGCTGGATGACTAAAAACGACTATAAATACCATACTTGACCTCATAAACTTCATTATACAAACCCTAGTCGTCCCATAACCTGCCCCAACACACACACAACCTCTGGAACGCGATTTTTGATCAAAACACAAGGATTCAAGCATAATCCTTCATTCTTTCACAATTCTAAGGTTTGGTTTCCATCCATGAATTTTTATAAACGTTTTTAATCAATCCCTAATGGTCCAGACCTGTTCTAAAATGAAAAAGCTTTTTGAAAATCGTTAATAAGGGTTGTTAATCGGATTCTAACTAGTATACATGTGTTATGGGTGTTTATGATTAGAAAGCTAGGGTTTTTATGATTCATAATGATGGATTAACATGTTACTAGGTTAAATCAGAATAATATTAATGTTATGATGATAATATCTGAGTAATTGATTATTAGGGTTATTGCTATGCATGTTAGTATGATGATTGCATGCTATGTGAATGGTGTTTGGATTACGTGATTGCATGCAGGGCTGATAATACGAGGCAAAACGAAGGGTTTTGGTTGAAACATGTTTAGGATAGTGTTTGGGATGATATTGGGTAGTTACACACGTTCTGGATCTGATTTGGAGCGTTAAACGCGTGAAAAACTAGAACAGCAAAGTTACAGGCGATTAGGATTGCTAATCGCCAGTTTTTCATGCAATCAGGGCCCAATCGCATGAACTTACATGCGATCAGCCCTAATCGCATGAACTTATATGCAATCAGCCCTAATCACATGAACTTATATGCAATCAGCCCTAATCACATGAACTTATATGCAATTAGCCCTAATCACATGAACTTATATGCAATCAGCCCTAATCACATGAACTTATATGCAATCAGCCCTGATTGCTAGTTTTTATATGCAATCAGTCCTAAATGCTAGTTTACTTTTCCTAATCGCGTGTACTGCTGCTGTAAGTGTAAATTAGCATTCCGAGACCCGATTTGACATGTAGTAACATGCTAGGAACCTCGTAACATATCTAATAACTTGGTAACATATGTTTGGATGTAATTCGGTGATACGTGAACTATGTGCTATAGCTTGGTGTGCGTTAACGTATGTTAAGTGTGATTGCATGATTTCATGTTTGAGAGCATAAACATAACACGGGGAGTCTCGGGTCACCAATGGGATGTCGAGTCTTGTACTTTGGGTCAGTTAAACAGTCACGGTGTTTTCAAACAAACTTGGTTATGGTCTGGACATCTAGGGACTAATTAACCTGCGGGTTATTAGTCTAAGTACTTGTAACTGTCATATGTTAGGTCGCCGCTTACGGGACTAGCATAGCAGCTGGGTTTACTCGGGTTAAGGAGTAACGTAACTTAAGGTGAGTTTACGGCCCCTCTTTTAAACTGGTTTTATACTTTCGGGGGAGAAAACATGTGTTAAAACGATTATTTGGTAACTACTGTCATACTATGGGTTTCTATTGTGTACTACACGATCTTTGGAAGTCCCGGGGGGAACCATGAATGTGCGGGTTTGCACAACGGGGAAATGTGAATAGCGCTATTGGGAGTGACCAACCCCGCTCGTCGACTTGGAGGGTCGGCGGGTGCATATTGTCTCAAACAGGAACAACAGGAACAACAGGGTTACTACATCGGGCATACATTTGGTATTCGAGTTAGTAATGGTTTTCCAATCGTGGTAGTAACAAAACATACGCCTAGCTAGCGTACACTGGTTTTCGATTTGTTATAGTATGGACAGGTTGACTTGGTACTTGGATACAAAACCTGTAAACTCACCAGCATTTTTGTGCTGACGTAAACTTTTACATGTTTTCTCAGGTCGCTAAGGTAGCACGACTGGACTAGGGCGCACGCGTCTGCACGGCGTCTAACTAGGGTTGCATGGTCTTATAAACGTTGAACTATTGTTTCACTGTTGAGATACTGTTTTGAATAAGCTTCCGCTGTAAACGGGATTTTAAACTATGTTTTGAAATTGCATTTATATTCATTTAGACTTGTTTATTGTGATCGTTGGTTTGGATCCTGGTTTGTCATGCGCCTCGCGGTAAAACTCCGCAAGTGGATTTTGAGGGTGTGACGCCGAAAAATAAAATGGGCAACTTATTGGAAACTTGTGTTTTTGCCGGGTCAAAACCGTACTTTTTATCAAGTTCAAGGGTGGAAAGTGTAATATTTTCAAGTATCTGAGTCATCATCTGAGTCGCGTGTCAAATCGGGTTGAAAAACGCATGTTTTGAACCTTAACGGGTCAAAAATGCGAGAATTGGTGCTGCAGGGGCAAATTGGTAATTTGTGTGAAAACTATATGCATTTAGTGTCCTAATCGCATGTAATCTTAGGCGAGTAGCCCAATCGTGTGACACTAAGGGCGAGTATAATGCCAATCGTGTGTAAATTAGCCTACTAGTGTGGATATATAGGCGAGTAGCCATACTCGCTTGCTTGTTGTCCTCTTAGTGTGTTATGTCTCTACTCGTGTGCTTTTGAGGGCGAGTAGTGGATACTCGCTTCTTACTTCATACGTTTAGGCACCTACTCGCATGTAAGAACCAGCGATTAGCAGCTGGTATAAAAGGGACACTTAGACGTATTCTTCTCATTATTTCAAAACACCAACAGTTATCTCGTTTCCCTCTAATCAGATCCTAAACAAACCCTTGCCAAATTTCTTTTGATCTTAGAATCTTAATCCTCAATACAAAGGTAACAATCCCTCATCGTGTCAGATCCTAACAACATGTTTGTAAGGGATAAATCAGTGTTTTCTTGGCCGAAACCCTTAGTTATTGTTCTTGAATGGTTGATCATTAAAATGAGTTTATTGATGTTGTTTCTTGATGGGGGTTTGCTAATCGGCCCCCCTAGGATGCTTTTCAACCATCACTTTAACCCAAATCACTCCAAATTAGAAAGCCCCAATTTTGAACCCTTAGAACCCTAATTTTTGAAATGCTCAATTATACCCGTATTCTGTTCTGAAAATGATAATTAACATAGGGGTATTATTGTTGGGGTGTTATAGGTTTCAATGTAACAAATTCCGGACTCGAATCAACAAAACTTCAAACTTGATAAAATCTTTGTGTTCGTAACACTGTTCATGCGATTAGATTTATAATCGTGTGTATATTATAGCGAATAGGCAGATTGAACTCCTAATCGCGTGAATAGTGTAGCGATTAGTAGTCAATCGTGCATAATTATCACCCTAATCGTGCCTTTTGATCTGCTAATCGCGTAAACAGTAACCATAATCGCCTATAACAGGCTGTTAACAAAGTTTTTGTCCGATTTTGTCCGTTTTTCATACCTTTAATCTGTTTGTGACGATCTGTTGTATATTTGTCTTACAGAATCATGCAATACGGTACTTCGGACAGGCACAACTGTCTTGCCTTTCTCGGACCTGTAAAGAAGCCGGAATGCAAGCGAATTGAAGGCGTAATCGAGTACTTGAAGCGCTCAAAGATAAGATATGCCATATCTACAGATTATGCGGCTTACAAGAACATTCTCCAGGAATTCTATCAGAATGCTAGAGTCGACGTCAGCACAATTCCAGCTACTATCAGAAGCTCGGTGCAACGAAAGGAGGTCCTTATCACTGAAGACATGATTCGCGAGATTCTAAGATTTGAAGATGATAAAGACGATCCAATCGTATTCGATTCCATTTTGATACGAGGTGGATTCCTACGGATGAAGTATACGGGTGATGTTCGTGCGCAGGAGATGCTACAAAAGGGGTGTCTTCCTCCTGAAATGAAGTATCTGACGCACGTGGTGTTAAAGTGTCTCGGACCTCGCAAAGGAACGTTCGATGCAATCAAGGACATTTTGGCATCAGCGATAGTCGCATTGACGCTGAACAAGCCGTTCAACTTCTCTGGGATGATTATGCATCACCTCAAGGAAGTGATTCTGCGAAAACCGACAGAGAATGCCTTTATTGTTTATCCTCGCTTTCTGCAGATGATCCTTGACAATCAGATCCCGAACATGGTGAAACGGGTAGAAGAGCTGATTAATATAAAGAAAATTGATGAAGTTGAGATGAAGAGAATGTTACAGTACAAGAATAAGCCAAAGTCCGAATATCCCCCAAGTCGTAGAGTGTTTGCCTACCTAATGAGAGACAACTATGTGGCACCTCCAGGTAATAGATGGAGGCATGACGACAGTGAGTCAGAGGACGATATTCAGATTCACAGACAGGTATTCAAGGATGATGATAATATTGGGAGACCCACTGTTGCTTTGGGACCCAATGCACCGGGCAATATGGGTGATGCTGAATCAAGACAAGATGATGACATGCTTGATACTGAGTTTCTGAATATAGATGAACCATCCAGTTCAGGCAAAGGCAAAGCCAAGATTGACGAGGGCCCGGTTAACATTGAAGAAGTTGATGATGAAGATGACGACTCAGAGCGTACAGAAGATGATTCGCCCGATATACTTTCTCTTGAGGAGGATAGAGCCCGCACGGCTGCGGCGAGATAGCTTGCAAGAGATCCCACTTTCACTCCAGTTAGTGGTGATCTTGTTGCAGATATCGATGCTGAACTTAGCACGCCGCCTCCTCAGAAAAGACAAAAGACTAAAGCGACGAAGGTTAGTAGGGGTCAAAAGAGAATGTCAGAAAAGGCAGCTGCGGCTGAGAAGACGCCTAAGAAATTGAGGGGAAGGCGTATGAATCTCCCAGATGCTTTTGGCCTTCCTGCTTCCTCCTCAGTATCAGCAACAACAGCAGCAACAGAAACAACAACAGCAGCAACAGAAACAACAACAGCGGCAACATCGTCTGTCCCACTCTCTTTCAGTGCAGCTATGCCTGCGGGTGTGACTATGTCAATGCCTTCCTCGGTAATCTTCACTGAGCCAGTCTCAGTTACCGTTGAAGCGACAAGTTCACAGTTAGTCGCTAATCCGATAGGTGATAGAATCCGAAAGTTGAAAGAAGCAGCAAGATCGACAGCTGCTAAACCTTCTAGCCAATCATCATCTTCGACTCCAACAACCAACGAACAACTCCAGTGCCAAATCAACGAACTTACTGCCATAGTGGCTGCACAAGCACGGGAAATGGCTGAAATGAAGAGCAAAAACGCCAACATAGAAGAAAATGAGACGGCGATGTTGGAATTGATTGGAGACACTATCACTGCTAACACTGAGCTGAGAACCACTGTCGACACTCTTACTTTATCGAATCAGCAACTCTTGGAGTCGAACAGGCAGGTCATGGAATCACATCAGCAGCTCATGGAATCACATCAGCAGCTGATTCAGTCTAACCAAAGTACTGTGGCTAGACTTACAGGTGTTGAACAGAAGTACAGTGATCTCCAGCTCGCAAATGTGAACAATGAGCGTCGAATCACCAAATATAAGAAGCAAAACTCAAGGCTAAGGACTAGGTTGAATGAGTTGACCGGAACTCAACCTAGACTTACTGGTGGTTCGGAAGCTGGAGCTAGTACTGCTGATGATGATGATGATGATGAAGATAGTGAAGAAGACGACGATGATGAAAAGGATGATGATGAGTCTGATGACGATGATGACGATGATGGTAGGGGTGATGGTGGTGATTCCGGAGCCACAGGCGGGGGTGGATCATCTGGTGGGTCTGCATCGAAACGAACGAAGAAAAGTCACGATCGCAAAGGCAATGATCCCGAGGCAGGTTCTTCTGCTCAGGGGGAGCCAGCACCTATGAGGAGCAAGATTCAAGAACTACGTGATAAAGTAAAGAAGAAAGCGATAGTTCTTGTTGAAGACGTAGAGTCTCTAAACTGTTATTTTGCATATGATGACGAAGGTAACTTGCTCCCACCCCCTGCCATGCCTGAATATGATCTGGAAGAAGGAGAGATTCCGCCTGAGATGACAACAGAGGATATGACTAAAGTATATGGCTTTGCATCTGGAGAATCTTCCAATGCAAGTCAAAGTGTTCCTCCTGAGATGCATCCAGAGTGCAATGAAGTGGATCTCGAAGAAGGAACCAGCGTGCCGACCCCTGAGTATGTTGTAAATGACTCGGGCGCTGGAATTCCAAACATTGATGAAGAAATGATACGTGAGGCCAAAGAGAAGTTGAAATCCGACTCTGCTGAAGTTCCTGATAAAGTAAAGATACGACATGACAAAATCAGAGAGCGGTATCCCCAATGGTTCAAGCCCGAAGAGAAGAAAAAGCCAGTCGAGCGAGCATCCATTTTCAAGAAAAGACTGTCGAAGATGTCTGGCAATGTGATAAGCTGGGCGTACGTGAGTCAGACAAGAATGCTCGGGGTAAAATGGCAAGAAGGTGTAGTATACTTTGAGGAGTACAAAGACATTCTGAGCCTGCCATTCTGGTACATTCGTGATTTAGTTCGTCTCAATTATCCGTTGTACGAAGAGAAATCTGCCTCTCTTAAGGGTTTTTACACAAAGTTGAAGCGAGAGAGCTCAGAGGGATGGAAAGAGTTCGAGCCTCAGTATCCCAGGTCGTATCAGACAGACAAGATTCATCCTTTCACCTTGAAGCCTATCTGGGAGCACAAGATCAAGCCACCGAAATGCGTTTCAAGGATTCCCATTATTCCAGTTGAACAAGACTTTACCTCGAAGCTGTATTATTGGCACTATGATGCAGCAACCACTGAAGCAGTGATTGTCTTGAGCAACAGTCCGAACCCATGCAGAAAGATAAGGATTTGGGATCCTATGTGGTTGATAAATTGCTCAGAGAAGGACGTGGAGACGTTGTACCAACATCCGATCATGCACTTACCAGCTGAAGCCGATCAAGCCATGAAGTTTCAAAGAGTAATCCAGTTTTGCTACGCCAACAAAGTTCATGCAGGATGTGATTGGTCGAGAATCTCAAGGGTCAAGACAACGTCAAGCTGAAGATGAAGACAAATGATGCTGCTTATCATTTTTGTTTAGTTGTATTCGTTTCTGTTTATCGAGTCTGTAAAGTTGTTTTGTTATTGGTATAAACGTTGTCTTTTGGTTAATTCTGTACGTATACTAGCCTGGTCCAAGGGGGAGTCTGTTAGTACATGATGTCCCTAGGCTAGTATATTAGTTGTTTGGACTTGTTTCGGGGTGTTTGGAGATGTTTGTATGCGTTTTGGAGGGTTCGGGATGCTACATGCGAGTAGCAGCTGGTTACACACGATTAGGGCCCTAATCGTGTAACTGTTCATGCGATTGGGCTTGATGTATTGGCGATTAGCCCTACTCGCCTCATATGGGCATGCTAATCGCGTATATGGAGCTGTTCGTACCCGGGAGGTATAAATAGGCCCAATCATTGCCCTTATCATTAGTTCTTGCCTCACACACTCTCCAAACACCCTCCCATGGTCTGTAAGGTCTGATTTGATCTCTGTAAACACTCGAGCTCTGTTTTAGTGATTAATCTATAATCTTTTGACCCGTGTGTGTGTTGTGATTACTCGTTTATCATCGTTTCATTATCGTATCTGTTATTAGAGCATATTAGAGGGATTCCGCACCTCTAGTATAAACCCCGTGATTGTCGGGTGACACGTTAGTCGATCCTACAGTTTTCTAGGTACAAAGGGAAACCGGCTTTACCAAGGTAGATATCTCTTGCTATCCATAAGACATTCATCTTGATTTAAAAGCGATTCATTCGAGAGAAAAAGTAATAATCATACACAAGTGATTCATTAAATAGAAGGCTTTTCGGTCCACAAAAGGGGGTTTTGCTATACGGAACGCCTGGAACCGGGAAGACAATGCTGGCTAAAGCCATTGTGAAGGAATCTTTATCAACGTTACGGTTTCCAATTTTAATGAGCTAGTGGTTTCGGGATGCTCGGTAAGTTTATATGCGTATGAGATCATTCTATTTTTGTTTTTTTGGTAATTGACATTGTATTTACCATTATATGGGTGCAGACCCTGATGCCTAAAGTGCTTACAGATGTAACTTTGGGTGATCAGTAACGAAGAAACATGTCCATGATGCTTTCAAGAGGCTTTGTCCTATTTATGCAAAGGGGCACAAGTGCGGTTGCCTCCCGACGTTTGCAAGAATGGTAAGCCTTTAGCCTTGTGTTGTATAAGTTGCTAAATTGAGTGTTCCACTGCATAGAGTTTCTTTTTAGGGTTATTTTTTTAACTTCAAAATAGTTGAAATTTAAGGTAATATGCTTAATGCAGGCTAATTTATTGTAATATGTCTGTCATTCATCATCCAAGCTTTTTCTATGCCAACATATATCATGTTCTTTACGTTGTTTATGTCATCATCCAAGATATTTTTTAACTAGCATATATCATGTTTTTTATGTTGTTTTGCCAACAACCTTGGACCTCTATTCTTGAAATGGTCGCTACTTTTGAAAAAGCATCCGGAGAGGTCTTCACAACTTTAATCAAGAAGGCCAGGAGATGCTGATTAACTTGACAATCTGTATCACTAACAAGTGACAACCACTATTTTCATAAAATCCGATTAAACGGTTCCAAGAATGGAAGGAGATGCAACAAAAGTCCATGCCACTACTGTTGAAGCTGCACACGAGCTTAATTGGAAGCATGCTATTAATTGCTTTTCTCATTCTGTATTATTACATTGTGTCAGTGTTTAAGTTGATATTAGAGTCTGATCCTTATTTTCCTTTGATGGCAACTGTTGGTTTTTCTCTGTTTACTAGATTTTTTTACCCCGTCGGTAGAAGTAGAAAATTGGACAGATTGGAAAATGGGTCAGGATGGGTACGTATAATGTGCGGGTCAAAACAAATCGGGTTGAGACGACTCGCCAACACATTTTAGTCCAATTTTTAGTTTTTCTCAATACTAACGTAATGAAATAATAATAAAAAATACTATTATTATTAAAATAATAAGATAGTTTTCTTCAAATATCTTTTGATCTGTTTAACAGTTATACCCACGCATTTGATCGGTAACAGTGGGATCTACATCACGGGTTAAAATCAATAATTGTGTATTTTGGTTTAGATATGGTTTGTTGTGTTTTTCTTTGGTTAGTATTATTGTATTATATTGATGATTGATGGGGTTAAAGTACGTTTGATGGTTACTGGATGTCTTAAAATTTCTATGTAGTTACTTAAAACATCTACTCCACCTTCTTTTGCATTCTTTTGTGCTTGACTTTGTCTGCTTTGTTAAGATTTTTTTTTAATGTTATTAATTTTGGAAACTTGGACCAGGACGGGTATAAAACCTAAGTGATTACACATTCTGTACATTAATTTGTTGTGATCTCAACTATTTGTTGCTTTTAGTGTCGATGTTGTTATGCTAATATACTGCAAATAACACATTTGAAACTAAGTATTTAATAGATTAAGCTATGCGTTTAGCTAAAAAGGTAATTGGTAAAGGGGTTAAATTTCATACAGAAAAGAATTGAAGTTTGTAAAACCTGGTAATTTGGTTTACTGAAAGGCTAAGTTATTTTTAATATCTTTCATGCAATTTATTCATGAAGTTATTAAATTGTATAAAAACATGTTTACCCGTCGGCTTAAAACTTAAAATGACTCTTTTGACCCAACTCCCCATTTTTGGCCCACTATTTTTCTCGGTATATCATGTGTTAGTTTCATCTTCTTTTAGGAAAGAAATAAAGAATCTCAAACTATTTGCAAGCAGTGAACTAAATGCATAATTTGTTTTCATTGTTGGATAAATTACCTGGTGTGGATTAGTTTTAAGAAAGCCTTTGCTCAAATTATATGATTATTGATGGTGTGGAGTCTACGTTTGGGAGTAGATTGATAAGTTTCGTCAATTTGGTCTTTTGATCCACTTGTAATGTCAAGCTATAGAATTAATTTTCAGATCATCCGTATATTGGAAAGGATTTTAGCATTTTTATCACTTGATCGTCCTTGAGATACCGTCATAGTTTTTTTTTTTTTTTTTATTTCATTTTGTTTAGCTTGTGGAATTTTGCTTGAAAATTTTGATATGTTGTTTGTGATAATTCAACCCGAAAGTGATGAAATTTTAGTATGATTACGTTGTATTTAAGTTTATTGTCATATTTTGCCTACAATGAAAACTCTTTATGAGATAAAACCTCTCTTGGATGGAGGGTGGTGTAGGCTTAGGCTGGACATGATGCAAGTTTATTAGTTTTATTTATTGTAAAATTTGAAAGGAAATAATTTTTGGTTGTATAGAAAAGATTTTGAAGTAACTAATCTTTTGTCATGTTTGTATACGAATATAGGGTGTCGTGTTTTGTTGTTTTTGTTTAATAGATTTTGTAATTTATATGTTTGAAGTTATTTCGGTATTGTTTTTATTAAAATTTTCAGGTTATACACAACGAAACAAAGGTGTTAAATTAGGTAAAAAAAAAAAAGCCTTCGTTTAACCAAATTTAGTAATAATCCATATAAGCAATTTTATATTTCAGGCTTTTTCGTTATTGTTTGTCTTTTCCTAAAAAAGTTACGAATTATAAATTGGCTAACTAAATAACAAAATTTGAGTCAACGTGTACGTGAATTAACAACTTATGTGCCTACTAATCCCAGTTTGATAGGACGTTATCAAGATTTTTATTTACACATCGTTTGAATATCTAAATTTCAGGAACACGTCCTAGCGGACGAGTATAATACTAGTTTTTAATATTTGAAAACAATATCCAAAATTAGTACTTTGAGATGTTTCGGCATTAATTTATAGATTACAACAATCATGAAAACAAAATGCGGAAAAAATGACGAGATAAAACACAGGGCAGCCTCACTGCAACGCGCAGGTTCCTGCTAGTTTATATATAATTTTACATTCAAATGCATTGGTGGCCTTTTGGGTGGACTGAGGAGGCCAACCGAATATGATTCATAAAAATCGGGAGTATATTTAAAAAAATCCTATATATGTATATCTATAGTTTTTTTAAACTTAGACCTAATTAAACATATATCTTTTATCATTTGTACTTGGCCTAATTAAACACATATTTTTTAACTAACTCAAATACTTAATAACACATAACAAATTTAAAATCTCACTACCCATTTAGTTTTAACTTTAGTTACTAAATTAAAAAAAATGATGAGTGTAACAGTACTGATTTCTGGGAGATTAACATGGACCTTTGTATGACACCCTAAGCAAATCCCACATCGGCCGTGGCCAGAAGAGATCCTTGGTTCATAAGTAATCCAAAGCCTCTTAAATCACCAACGCGTTTTGGGCTTAATGTTAGTGGATGAGAGGAGAACTCCACAGTTAAGCGTGCTCAGGTGGGAGTATTATCAGGATGGGTGACCTCCTGGAAAGTCTCCATCGGGGCGACCAAAAACAAATCCGTGAGCTCTGGATGGGCAACCCATCGGGGCAAAGCGGACAATATTGGTGGTGAGAGGAGCCGGATGTTACAATGAGAGTTCAAGTACCCAAAAAGTCTCATTTAGGATGTCCGGAGTGGGGGCGGGAAAGAGGCGGGAAGGGGGGAACACCGCCGCCGGTCATGGCGTGGGGGGGCGGGAGGGTGGGGGCGGGGGGCAATCCACTGGCGTGGGGCAAATGCTTGGGACACGTGGCACAGTATTATTGGTGGAGCCTTTATTTTTGACCGTTTAAAAAAAAAAATTCTTTGTTACCGTTGGGGTGTGTAACGGTTATAAAAAAAAATAATTTTTATTATATATATATATATATATATATATATATATATATAACAATACCCTCTTCTACACAAACATACCCTCTTTTTTTCATAAAATCCTCTCCAAACTATCATTTTTTTTAAAAAAAATTTGCAAAATGTCGGACGACTCTTCGAGTTCAGATGATATGTTTGATCAACCCGCTTTGGATGACTTGGGCGAAGGTGCCGCAGAGTTGTTAATGGGGAGCGTTCAGAAAGTCGTTCAAGCTATAGCGGACGACGAAGGGACCTCCGAACCACCCAAGCGTAGAAAGTATATAGTTCGTGAACGACAAACCGCAAATGAGTCATTGGTACGTGATTACTGCTCACCCGAATCAACATACGATGAAAAAAGTTTTAGGCGGCGTTTTCGTATGAGTCGTAATTTATTTTTAAGAATAACAAATGATTTAGAAAATAATTATGAATATTTCAAACAAAGGCCCGATGCACGTGGTCAGTTGGGATTTACCGCGATGCAAAAGGTCACAGCCGCGCTTAGATCATTGGCTTATGGAACCAGTTCCGACATAATGGATGACTATCTAAAGATGGCCGAGCGAACGGCTAGAGAAAGTACTCAGTTTTTTTGTGCGGGCGTCATTGAATTATATTTAAAAAGATATTTGAGAAAACCTACACTTAGTGACGTCCACCAACTTTTAGAGTTTCACGAAGAAAAACATGGTTTTCCCGGTATGCTCGGGAGTTTAGATTGTATGAAATGGGAGTGGGAACTTTGTCCAACTGATTGGCAAGGCCAACACACTAGCGGTTTTCATAAAAAGTCGTGTATGATGCTTGAAGCGGTTGCGTCACAAGATCTTTAGATTTGGCATGCGTTTTTTGGTGTGCCCGGTTCGTTGAACAATAGGACTGTTCTTAATCAATCCCCAATCTTCAACGATCTTGTAAACGATGCTGCACCAAAAGGAACTTTTTTTTTAAACGGGGTAGAATATAAGTACGGGTATCTTCTAGCAGATGGAATTTACCCTGATTGGGCCGTGTTCGTAAAATCGTTTACACGGAGGACTACGTTAGACCCTAAGAGAAAAAAGTTTAACAAAGCTCAAATGGCTGCACGGAAAGATGTTGAGCATGCTTTTGGTGTTTTTCAAAAAAGATGGCGCATTTTGTCCCAGCCCTGCCGACTGTGGGAAAAAGCGCATATACGAAATGTGATGTACGCATGCATTATTTTACATAACAAGATTTTGGAGGATGAAGGACGTGCAATATGCGAGTACTTTGGTGAGGAAACGCAACAAAGTCAAGAAAACATTACTGATGAAGAAAGAAACATCAACAACTCTGAAATCAAGAATAGCCAAACACATCACAACCTTCGAGCGGATCTGGTTGATCATATTTGGAGAATACCAAGAGATTACCCATCTGATGATAACGATAGTGATAACTAAACTGCCTTTATGTTTTTTTAATTTTCATGTATTTTTTGTTTGTTAGTGTTTTTTTTATTTACTTTGTAGTTTATTAAATGAATTTATATTTATGTTTTTTTTTATTTATTAAAAAAGAAAATAAAAAACAAAAGAAAAAAGAAATGTCACATGTCACTTCCCCCCCCCCCCCCCTCTTCCCCCCTTCCACTCCCCACAATTATTCCCCCCCCCCACACACACACACACACACACCACCACCACCACTCTGGATAGTCTTATAAATGAAGAGAATTATAGAGTAAATTATTTCTTATATATTGTTTATTAAGTTATTGTTTATCTTGAAGCAAGATTTGACCAATTCAAAAAGTATGATATTATTCATTTATTTGGTTTTTTTGTTTCTAAGTAAGTTGAGAGGGAAATGTAGATGAATATCTTAAGTTGTTTTACCGTCGTCTTGAAAATGCACTCAAGTTTTGAAAAAGATCGGATATTGATGATGAAGAACTTTATTCGAAGTTGAAGTTATTTGACACATCACAAAAATTAGCGACCATATAGATGTTTTGCAGTATATGAAAGAATATCGTTATTTTCCAAATGCATGAGTTGCATGTAGAATATTGTTAACCATTTCAGTCACAGTGACATGCAGAAATGAGTTTTTGAAATTAAAGTTATTATCATACATAAGATTCACAATGTCTTAAGAAGGACTTAACAGGTTAGCGATGATAGCAATTGAGTGTGAAATTTTATTTAGTATAAATTAAGAAGAGTTGTCCACCAATTTGCTAGCAAGAATGCTAGAAGAGTTTCACAATTCTTGAGTTAGATACTAGTTTATTACAGTCCATAATTTCACTCATTTAATACAATTATTTTATTAATTGTTATGTTTATTGATATACTATTGATCGTACGTAAAATTTAGTTTAAATTATTAAATCGTTAAAACTTAAGGGGGCTACGGGGCATATTTTTTTTAACAGGTCAGATAGGGCACACAAATCGTTAGAGACGCCTCAAATAACCCAATTTTTTTCTATTCACACAGGGTCAACCTGCATCCTCAAAGATGAACCTATTTATACATTATGAAAAAATTAAGGTTTTTGAGAAAAAAATTGAAAATATGATGTGATCTTAAAGTGAAGGTTTACTGATTTTTTTGGACTCGGGCATTGCTAATACTCAGGGGGAAGTGGCACTCTGTGCTACTTGAATGGTCCCTACCAATCAGTAGTTACCTTGTCAAATCACAAATGTAAACCAAAGTAACTTGAAACCACCAAATCACTAGCAAGTGTTGCTAGTTTTTTTTTTTTTTTTTTTTTTTTTTTTTTTTTTTTTTTACCGTTCAAAAAAAAACTAGCAACACTTAAGACTACAAAGCCTACCTAAGTGTTAGTTTTTTTTTTCACCGTTCAAAAAAGAACTAGCAACACTTAAAGACTACAAAGCCTACGTACTTTTTATAATAAAGATTTCATAAAAATAAAATTTAAGTTTTTTTAACCGTTACTACACGGTCAAGGCAGAACGATCAAAAACAATAATTGTAGTCCACCGTTTCAGACCGGCAAGTAGTAACTGTGAATATTGGTTGCCGGTAGAAGCCGAGGGGTAGCGGCGGTGTAACCGGTCGGCTACACTAGCCGAGCAACCGTAGCCGGTAATTGTCCCTTCCACCCTAAGAAGAGTATTGAGTAAAGTATAAACGGCAACGCATTTCCCATCTGTATTTTAATCGAAATGGAGAATGAAATGAATGCCGAATTCAATCGAGTTTAGGCATCTGTCGACACATAGAATATTATTACGTTACGTTAAACGTCATTGACTTTGCGAAATATATTATTTGGTCACTCCCATATTGTTATGATCTTGTACATATATTGTCTGTCATTTTCGCATTTTTTATTCTCCACGTAACAACACTTTTCACACTATCCTTCTCATTATCATATTCGACCACAAAATGCTTTACAACAAATTCACACATTTATTCTATTTATTCAACTTTTAACATATGTATACAACAAATTAAGACGTACGGTAATTAACTATCATCCATTTATTATACACAAAACCAACAACGATATGTCAAGTATAGTCTCCAAACCATTGCCAATATATCCATTACATACTCTTGCGACGAGCTCCAAACAAATCCGCCACCACTCGCCAACCCGATTGCCATTCCAACACTCTCAAATGCCCATCGGGCATCAGTTTCATATATTGAGCCGAAGACGCTAGCGGCACTGGAATCGCACCATCCGGACGACTCGGCTCAGCAGAATGAATAAACAAAGCCAAACATCCATTAAAAAACCTAACATAACTTCTTTCTTTACTTGTATCAGCCCCATTAATCACATAACTGTAGTAAACTCTACGTGGGTTCGTTTCAACATAACCAAACAAACCCTTATTAGTAACCTCAACAGAATACAAACCTTTTCCCCAATTCGTTGAAGAAACACTAGCAATAAGTTTCTGTCCTTCAAACAGTTTTTGTCCAGGTACTAAACTGTCTGTCGGGTGATCAAAAGATTGCCAAACAATAACGTTGTTGGAACCAAACAGTACTAGGTTTCCAGTATCAGTTATTTGCATGCCAGTAACATGTTTTCCAGCTGTGTTGGTAGACCAAACTATACTACCATCAGCATCACGGAGCACTAAGTCTCCGGCTTTGTTAAGGTTAAGTTTTGCTCTGAGTTTAACCGGATGGTTTCGGTTGGCTGACCAGACAACCTGAGGGAAACCAATAGCGGGTTGGACAATGCCTGACCCGCTATTGGTTTGGACTATGAAGACTGCGAAAAGGTAAGAGTCGCAGGTTCCATTGCAGTAGAACCCACAGGCGAAACGCGGTCCGAATGATCCTCTAAGGAGGATGGCTCGGACCGTGGAGCCGTCTGTGAAGGATACTGAGTGGGGTGCAGACACGTTGTTGGTCCATGTGGTGGAAAGGTTTGCGGTAGGGTAGTCGAAGGGTTGTGCAGTGACTGAAATAAGAAAGAGAGTAAGAAGAAGACTTGAAATTAATATTATTTTCATGGTTAATGAATGGAAGAGAATTAGAGATAGAATTGAAGGATGAAGATGAATACATGTGCAGGTATGTATTTATAGGATTCTAAAAATGTTAAAGTCGTTTTATATTGTAAGTTTCATGATATTGAATGGACAAAAGCTGTTCAAAAAATAGAATGGACAAAACCGTGTCCGGATCTCATGTTGAATGATGTTTCCTTTCGCAATTTAATAACAATTATAATATTTTTATAGTTTTCGTGTCATGTTTGAATAATCAGATAACATTATCAATAACTTTAGAAAAAAAAAAAAAAACTACAATAACAAACTATGAAACTATTTTATGTATTTTTTTTTATTTGCAATTTCAATAGTTATAAAGTTGATAAACAAAATAGTAAGAGCACCCGTACTGGCGGGTAACAGACCCGTCCGGTGGGAGTGGACATAGGCAATCCGGAAACCCTCCATTGTAGGATGCGGTTTGTTTGAGATAGGTTTGGAAGAATGGACTGTCCGCTTTGGTGTATGGTGGGCCCTTTTTGTTTTTGTTTTTTTAATTTGGAGTTGAAGATTTTGAACGGCTTGTGGTTCTAGGAAATATTTGGCTTGGAAGGGTTTTGATATGGAATAATATGGCATATGGTAAGGTAACGTTTTGGAAATCCAAACCGTCTATACCATTGTTGATGCTCTAAGCGATCAAATAACCATGTTATTTTAGTTTATTTCTTTATATGTTTTTATACTTTGTACTAAGAAAACAATTTCACTATTGTTTAAAATCTAATAAAAATGAACATAGTTACAAATTGGCACTTCTTTAGTGGACCATTAGTAAATTTTGAGATTAGATGTTTCAAGATTCAATCATTCAGCGTTTGCTTTTGACAGTGTAAGCAAAAGTGTATGTTTTTTGTAATTTTATTTTATTAATTTTGTTTTAGTTCTTCAATCCTTTTGTAAAAGCTTTCAATTTTTTGTTTAAAAGGGCCTAAATTATTTACTTTTTGCTTCTAAACTAACTTTTTAAAAACCTCTATAAGTTAAAAACAATATCATTTTATATTAATCAAATCAAGATGTTATAAAAACCATTTTTTCACAGGTTATGGCATCGATTGCTTATTTGATGGGAATTTAAAACCAATTGGTGATCTTAACATTATTGTCGATGTTTTTTTATTGTATTGGAAGATTTGTTATTTGTTAAGTTTCATTTTGCTTTGATAAACTGCTGTATTTTGTTAATTATATTCACATAGTGAGTTACGTATAATTGTATCCACATAGTGAGTTAGAAAAATAAGAATAGGTAGATTTTATAACTATAAGTATTTTATAATATCAATGCAAATACACGGCCCTACATTCTTGGGTTTTTAAAAAGTTTATTTAACAACAATCTAATATTTTATAATTATAAGTAGTTTTAATTGCATTTTTTATGTAATTTATGTAATATGTTCCTTTATATGTATTTCTTAAACTTTAGCTATTGTATTTGTTACACTATTTGCTTTTACATTTGGTGTTTTATCATCTACTTTTGTGGTTATGTTTAAGATGTGAGTTTGTCAATTATTTATGAAACATGAATAATATATTGTTTTAATGTTTAAGGAAATATTTATTATACAGAAGACAAAAAAAAGTTTTACAATGTCAGAACCACTAAAGTATGATTTTAGTTTACCAAAATCTAAAGTTCCTAACATCAGGCGTACCTCTAACAGTGATAAATTCATGTTATATCTTACATTCATTTATTTTATGTATAAATTTTGTTATCCTAACAAATATTATAAAAAAATATCTATTTAGGTTTTGACATTACAACACCTTTGTCTGACATTTCAAATTGTATGTAATTTAATAGTAAGTACGTAAACTTATAAACTAATGTTGGTCTTCCAGTAATGTTACTTAGAAACATTGATTAGAAAAGCGGTTTGTGTAATAGGACAATATTACAACTTGTTAAAATGGGGAAACCTGTAATATAAGCTAAAATTATTTCAGTAAGTAACATTGAAATGCGAACGTTTATCCCAAGAATTAGTTTGTTCCCTTATGATAAGAAAGTTCCTTTTAAATTTAACAGAAAACAATTCCCACTTGCTGTGTCTTTCGCAATGACAATAAACAAGAGTCAATGACAATCCTTATCTAGAGTTTGGTTGTATTTGAAGGATCTTGTTTTTTCACATGGCAGTTGTATGTTGCACTATCAAGGGTCAAAAGTCGAGAGGGACTGAAGATACTAATACTGGATTAAGATGACAACCTTAAAAACAAAACATCCAACGTTGTGTACAAAGAAATATTTGAAACTTTATGAATAACTTTATAAGATTTTGATTTCTCTGTTTTTTATTTATTTTATGTTTATTAATGTTGCTTTAAAAGTTTGAACAGTGAATTTTTTTTATTATTATTTTCAATATTTATGAAAACTATATTTAATCACTTTCAATGTTCATTCTAATAATAAATCCATTAGAATAAATACAATATTATTTACTAGCTGATTACCCCGGGAGTGTCCCGGGGTTGAAAAATCTAATATGACTTAATAAAAAATGATAAAAGAAATAAACAATCTCAAGCTCTTTTAATGCTAAAGAAAGTTGTTCTAATGTTTATACTACCAAAAGGGCTCTTATGCCGCGTTCCCAGCAAATTAAAAAATCCCAACCTCGTTTAATGTTAAGCATATCATTATAGCACATGAAATGGGCAATTTATGAAAATCATAGAAACACAGTGACCTGGCAAAACAATCTAGCTCCTTAAGTAGCAAAAACATGGAATTAACAAAAAAAAACATATCATTGTTTATTTATACTCATCCACAAATATGTGAATCAGTATGTTGCTTCTACTTACATGCATGATACAAACAAAATTCAATCACCAGTAGTGATGATCTATGTGAGGATTAAGCAGCAAACCCCAATATTATGACCATAAACCACACCTAAGTGGGAAAAGGGTGTTGATAATTTATAGGCAACCTAAATAAAATGGAAGCAAACATTACACTTTTTGGGTTGTACATAGAGCAACAACTCAGATAGGAGATCAACATTTTAAACATTTCTTTTGTCCAAGGCTTGATACCAAACCACATCGAGCCGGGGGTCTCACTGGAAGCAGCCTTTCTATTCTTAGGGGTAGAGGTAAGGCTGTCTACATCTTACCCTCCTCAGACCCTACCTTAGCTTTGTTATAGGTGAGATTAATTAAGTATGATGATGATGATGATTTTAAACATTTCTTTTAATCTTAGTTTATTAAAATATTATTTATGTAATAATTTATACATTGTTGATTCATTACCAATTTTATTGTCAGTGTCGAATATTTTATGGGTGAGGGAAGAATAACTGAACAGATGATTTGTATGACTAAAATAGGCTCTCTATTTAAGGATAATGTATATATTGATGCACCTGAACACAGTATGGTTGATGCTAGAAAAACACCAGGCGCACCGAGAAGATCCTTCGATACACCCGATAGAGAAAGGTGCTCACTTAATTAGTTTTTTATTTCTATTTGTATTTAGTGAAAATATTAAAAAAAAAAAAAATTGATAACATTACTTATACTCAGTGTATATGATATTTAGTCTACTAACCACTTTATAATCAATATAGCAGTATGAAGTTTTACCAAAGATAGATTTGATTCCATCCTTTGTTTATATTGTTGTCAAATTAAACTTTACTTAGTTGATATATCCATCATTTCGTTACATTAAACTGTTAAATGACATGTTACATTTAATATTAAAATTCATACATATAGCATTATCAAACATTTAGTAACCAAACAACGGGTTGGGTTATTCTACAAAGGCTACAAAAAATGAGAAGTGTGAGAAGGATACAAAAAACACAATAGATCATCAAATATGACACAATGAGCCACAAAATATAACACAGTGCCAAAAAATATAACACAATGCTGAAGAAAAAAGACACAATGAATTGAAAAAATGACACAACGATAAAAATAAGAAAAAGACACAATGGTACATAAAAGACACAATGATATAACGCGTATTCTAAAAACTACAAGCTAAAACCCCAAAAAAACGAAGACCTAAAAACTAACGACGTAGGGTTCGATAAGACGATTCCAATGCCGCTTGAATGAGTTCAATCGGAGTCCGTTTGATACCCTTCCTACAACTTCCTATTTTTCTTTCATTATGTATTTGATCCTAACCCACCAAACAACTTGTATACTACCATTCTTATTTTTCTATTTTTGTATTTTACTTTTGAATGAATTGTGGATATTGACGAGTCTCTAACCTAGTCTATATAATATATCAATATGACGTCACTTGGACCCACATAGTTAATAGTTAATTTAAAAGACTTGCAAACTATGACGACATAAAAGATTAAACATGGTCAATCTTCTCAGCCACCGTATGTTTCTTGGATAAATTTTTGCTAAGCTAGCTGTACTCATGTTTGGTTGTATATTTAAAGGAAAAAAAGGAAAACTTTTTATCATAGAAGTCAGAAGTCAGCATAAAAAAAATAAGTTGTTAACTTTTATCAACCCTAGTTTTCTTAGACCCACCGTAGTAGGGCGTTATTTTTGCAATTTTTTTTTAAAATAGCTCCCCCACACCAAAACATAGGGACGCTATATGTGCCAAAACAGCCCAAGCGTTCTAAAAAATAACGCGCCAAACCAAAATTCAACCCTCCAATGATTGCTTGACACGTGGCAGGGGGGGGGGGGGGAACGGTCAAATTGGAGCCTTTAAATGTTGAACGGTAACTTTATTATTTTTAGATTTTATATATATACACACAATACACATACAACACAACCACAAACTAAAAACCACACTACACAAACTACACAAACACACTACAAACCAGCTATGGGTGGTGGATTTCCAAATGACCTTACCGAGCTATCGAATCTTCTGCGATACGCTCGTCGGAGACGTCGTGCACCGGTGTTTTCTTCTCCTCCTCCTCCTCAACAACTGTTTTTTTCTCCACCTCCTTCTCCTCAACAACTGTTTTTTTTTTCTCCTCCTTCTCAACAAGTGTTTTTTACTCCTCCTCCTCCTCCTCGTCCACGTGTCTCCAACCCCGTCCCCTCCATTCCTCCACTCCCTGGATACACTCACACACACCCTGATGCTGATTTCACTATAGAGGAGATTGTATGGTCCGTAGACTATGTTATGGCTGAGAGAGGATTGGGGCGTCTACAGTTTGTGGAGACCCAACCGAACCCCACCCCACCCCAACCCCTCCTGACCGGGAGCCAACCGAGAAGGACCTGGAAGCTTTAAGGGATGCTATAAAAGAAGAACGAAACAACGTTTCCCCTCCATAGGGGAGAAAATTAGGATTAATTATGTAATGTTTAAATAAGTAATTTAGGATTATCTAGTGTTTAAATAAGTAATTTAGGAATATGTAATGTTTAAATTAATATTAGTTGTAACTTTTTGTTTAATATTAGTTGTGTGTTTTTAATATTATTTGTAATTTTTTTATATTTATTTGTCTTTTATTTTAATTATTTTGAGTTAAAAGATTAAAATAATAATAAAATAAACAACCAATCAAAAACAAGGGCTTTATAAATAAAGCCCCTACCACTAGGGCTGTTCAAAATCGGATAATCCAAAATTCGAATCCGAAAAATCCGAAAATCCGAATCCGAATTATCCGAAATTTTGGATAATCCGATTTTCGGATATCCGAAAATCGGATTATCCGAAATTTCGGATTCGGATTCGGATCCTGATTTTGAAAATTTTCGGATAATCGGATTATCCGAATCCGAATATTAAAAATATATATATAAATATATAATATTATATACACTACATAACACAATACACAATCCTAAATCCTTAATCCTTCTAACTCTAAGTCCATACTCCTCTAATCCATAGCTGTTGCTCTCTCTTCTCTTATCTATAACAGCCCCCGTCCACCTCGTATCCGACCTCCACATCGACCTTCCATCAAAATAATAAGTTTTTTTTTATATATTTGTTGTTCAAATTTCGTTTATCTAACTTCGATTTTTGTTTTTTTAATAGGTTCATGTTTTAGGCATAAAGGAGAACGTTTTTTATAGTTTTTTTATTATTTTTTATTATTTTTTTAATTTTTTTTAAGTTTCGGATTATCCGTTGGATGATCCGAATCCGAAATTTCGGATATCCGAATTTCGGATATCCGAAATTCGGATATCCGAAATTCGGATTATCCGGTTTTGAACACCCCTACCTACCACTACACTTTTTTTTCATTTTCTCTCTCTATGCTGACTCAGCTGTCACGTGAACCAATCAGAAAGGAGGGCTTTATAAATAAAGCCCCCCACTACACATGGTCTTATTAGATGTGTATAATTTCTTAGTAAACTGCATGTACCTTTTTTCTATATGAGCGGATAATCCTCTACGAGAAAAGGCAATGCAGGAGATCATGTTCATATTAATTTGATAATTTGATTTTGTTGTAACGAAACTTAATAATCATATAACCATTTATTTGAGTGTTTGATAAAAATTTTTGCGTAAAAACCTCTAGAAAACTCACTCATATAGTGAAAACTCACTCATATAGTGAAAACTCTAAAACTCTGACTTTTCAAACTTTTTTTATATGAAAATTTTAGGGCATGTAATCTACATGATTTTATGCATTTTTAGCCAAACAAATCAAAAAAGCGCCGAACACTTTTTTTTAAAAATAAATAAATAAATTTTCGAGTAACACATGTTAAGCGAAATTAACATGTGTTAACAATGTGTTACCCGAAAACTTATTTATTTAAAAAAAAAAAAAAAAAAGTGCTCGGCCCTTTTTTGAAATTTTTTTATTTATTTTTTTGTGCTTAAAATCATGTATATTACATACCCTAAAATTTTCATAAAAAAGCTCGAGAAGTTAGAGTTTTCAGAGTTTTCATTATGACAAGGGTTTCCAATATAACATTGTAATATATATATGATTTAAAAAAACAAAAAAGATAAAAAGATTTTTATAACCCCACATCCTTCTTCTCTCTATAAAACACCATAACCAACCCACCACATACCACTACCGTCACAATCACCACCATTGTTTACCACCACCATTAACCACCATCACCATCCCTATTCTCATACCCATTTCACAGTATGGTGGTGACGATGGCAGAAGATGATGGTGGTTATTGTGGATTATGTGAAGGAGCAACGAAGGTGAAAAAGGTTAGGGATTGCAGCGGCCGTAGATGATGGTGGTGTATTTCTGAGGATGGAGGCAGCGATGTTTGACACCCGTTCTAGGGTTCCGACAAGGTCCAATAGGATTCTGACCATATTATGGTAAGACCCAACTCCTCCCATGCCCCTTTATCATCTGTATTGGCTCACGATAGATCAAACCCTCATTTGTTTCTATTTGAATTTCATTATTTTCGGTGGTCTAAAGTGATGGTCGATCGCTGTTAAAGGTTCGGGTGGCAGGAGATTGTTGATGGCTCAACGATGACGGTGATAGTGACGGTGGTGAATGATGGTAGTGGGTTAGTTGTGGTGGTGGTATGTGGTGGGTTGGTTTGTAGTGTTTTAGAGAGAGATGTGGGAGGTAGTAGGTTGTGATGGTGGGGTGGGTAATAGTAGTGGTAGTGAACGGTTTTGGCAGTGGTGGTGGGTGTGGTTATGAACACTGGTGGCAGGTGGTGGGTGGTTGGCAGTTGGGAAGTTGGGAAGAGAGGTTAAGGCTTATTCTTCAATGACTTGATTCAAAGAGACAGATGCCACGCCATTCGCCACGTAGGATCTTTTTTGACACGCAAGCATGACACATTAACAAAGCACTAACAACGTTAGTCAACGGTTAGTTTGGGTCCATTGGTGGTGTAACACCCCAACCGATGGCGGAAACATCGAGGTGTCACGTAGTGACGATTGTTCAATAGCACATGGATTAAATTGTAAATATTAATAGCAAATAACTTCCATTGTTCAAAACGAAATACAAAGAGTCTTAATATAAATCTCAAACATAAATAATAAATGTTCAACTTTTATTTAAACACTAGGTCCAGCCTAAGCGTGAAAGCATATAAGATCAAACGTCACCTGAAACATGTACAAAACAATTTTGTCAACACATATAATGTATTAGTGAGTACACCCGTTTGATATATATAGTATAAAAATGTTTTGCAATTCATGTGTTGTATACCGTTTGCAAATATGTAATAAGTAGTATCAGTCAAAACCAAACCTGAGAATAATGACTAACACATGACTAACAAACTGAATAATGAATTAACATGACAATGACCAAGATCCTCTCAAGAGAGTCTCAAGGGGGTATACCATAGTACTATTCACTGAAATGCTAGGCCGCCCAGCGGTTAATGATTAAGCATAATACATACCAAATCACATAAGGCAAACACACATGAGAATTGCATTAAGTATAAGAAATAAAATTTGATTAATAGGTACATGAATCATCCCGAAATAGTAAAATAGTAAGAAAAGGGAAAGATATACTCACAGTTTCGCTAAGTATAAATTCCGAGAATGTTCGTCGTAAGGCTTAAGAATTCCGAAGAATTCAACCTATATATAAAAATACTAAATGAGGAAAATGACTTAAAAGTCTAAGACAACCAATCATCTAAGGTATTAGGGCTTGCTAGACTCGTATTAGGGAAGATGAAATTGTTAGTAATAATTTGAACGACAGTTTTTGAAATAAATATATTTACGATGAATTTAATAAATGACTAAAACTCTTATGTGTTTCACATATAGATATAAATTCCATTTTATAGAAAAATAGCCTTGAAATAGAGTTAATGATTTATATTTAATTAAACAATTTATTATTATATCTAATTTAAATATAAATAGCATGAATAATACAAGGTATGATCCCAAAATGATATTATTATGAAAAATAATTATTTTATGATGTGGAATACTAAAATAATATTTCCATAATTTCTTTTAATTTATTTGCATTTAAAAACATTTTTAATAAACTTAAATAGTGTTTTAAATGATTAAAAATAGTAAAAAAAAAAAAATAATCATTTTCTGAGGAATTATATTTTATTTCAGTTTATTATTCATTAAAATAAATCTCCAGAAAATTTGAGGTTAAAATCTCTTAAAATGAATTTTTAATCATTTAATTATGATTAAAACGATTAAATTCAATAAAAATATATAATTGATACATTTTCCGGAAAATAAAAGTGTGGAAATCTTATTTTAGATGTCAATATGTTATGTCTAAATTTTCATAATTTTTGGATAGATAATGGATTTATTATGAATATTATAAGGAAAAAAAAGGAAGTATTTATATATTTATATATATAAATATTACTTAATATCATCTCCATCAAAAAAAATAACAAAATCCGTGGTGAGAGGGTCTCGAACCCGGGTTTTGTGGTTCCCAAAGATCAGACCCAACCACTAGGCCAAGCCCCATTTTGTTGATTTTATGTAACCCGAATTTTATTTATATATTAACATAAACATCTTCTTCCCCAATTATCTAATCAAGAACCCTAACCCCAACCAAAACTCAATTAACCCGATTTAAGCATGATGGAAGCTCTGTAATAAGGGGGTTTTACCCTACAATGTTCGACTAACATATAACAAGCAAAATTGAACACTTACAACTCGTTTTAGGATCACGATTGAAGCTTTAAAACTCGCCAAAAGAAATGCGATTAAAGGGCTTTCTGGACGTTTTTAACGTGGAATTTGTTGTGTGAAGGTGCAGAAGTAAAGTGGCGAGATCAATACATATATATATATATATATGCGAGCAAACGAGCGTTTCACTTGGTATAAATACCTCCGATCGGTTACCCACAAACCCGAATTAAAACTCAATAAAAAAACACGTTTCAGCTCAATTAAACGTTTGGAATTTATTGGGCCACGAAAGATAAACATATGGAGACCATTTAAACGCATTAAAACGCTATAAAAACCGATTTTAAGGGCTCGCCGGAAAAACAGTCCGGCGGCCGGAATCCCTTTTTGGCCGGAATTCGCAACAGCAGCAAGGGAGTGTTTTTTTTTGTTTTTAAACTTTCGCATATTGTCAGAACCGGTCCCCCTCTTTTAACTTAAATTAGTTTTCAAGGTTTTTCTAGTTAGTTTTCTCTTTATACCAACTAACCAAGTTAACTAATCAAACTTTTATAAACTTGGAATTTTTATGATATATATTTTTTTTCGAATAACGTTGCAACATACGCGTTAAATTAAATCAAGATCGAGATCCCCAATACATGCAAATAATATAACTTAAGTTTCGCACATTTATTGAATTTGAAAACGACAACAATTACAAGAAATGTTTGAAGGACTAAAATTGTAAACTAGATGAAAGTCGAGGGTGACGGATGTCACAGTCTCCCCTACTTTAGAAAATTTCGTCTCGAAATTTATTTCAAGTGGAGGTTCCTGTAAAGAGATGAGGGTACTTCGTCTTCATTTGGTCTTCACGTTCCCAAGTAAATTCTGGGCCACGTTTAGACTCCCAACGAACCTTGACAATAGGAATATGGCTACACTTAAGAGTCTTGACTTCTCGATCCATAATTTCCACGGGTTCCTCCGTGAAGCGCATCGATTCGTCAACCTGAATATCCTCCAGTGGAACATGCAAATTCTCATCCGCCAAACACTTTTTCAAGTTCGATACATGGAAGGTAGGGTGAACGTTGTTGAGTTCATCGGGAAGATCTAGCTTGTAAGCCACTTTTCCAACTCTTTCCAAAATCTTAAATGGGCCTACGTATCTTGGAGCAAGCTTTCCCTTTTTCCCGAACCGAAAAACACCCTTCCAAGGTGAGACTTTGAGAAGAACCATGTCACCAACTTGAAATTCCAAGGGTTTACGCCTCTGATCAGCGTAACTCTTCTGTCTACTCTGAGCTGCCAGTAAGGATCCACGAATAAGCGCAATTTTGTCTGTTGTTTCCTGGACAAGTTCAGGACCGGTAATGAGAGTATCACCGACCTCATTCCAACACACAGGAGAACGACATTTGCGACCATAAAGAGCTTCAAAAGGTGCCATAGGATACTGGCATGATAGCTGTTATTATACGAAAACTCAACCAAAGGCAAGTGTGAATCCCAATTACCACCAAAATCTATGACACAAGCCCGAAGCATATCTTCTAATGTTTGAATAGTACGCTCCGTTTGACCATCTGTCTGAGGATGGTATGCTGTGCTAAGATTTAGTTTAGTTCCCAACGCGTCATGAAGAGTTTGCCAAAAACGAGAAGTGAACTTGCTGTCACGATCAGAAATGATGCTCAAAGGAGTCCCATGACGACTAATGATCTCGGCGATATAAAGATTAGCCAGTTTCTCAGCCGAATAAGTCTCACGAATGGGTAAAAAGTGTGCAGATTTGGTTAAACGATCCACAATGACCCAAATACTATCATGACCTCGTGCAGTGCGGGGTAATTTAGTAATGAAGTCCATAGCAATGTTCTCCCATTTCCACACAGGAATCTCTGGTTGTACAAGCAAACCAGATGGACGTTGATGCTCAGCTTTGACCTTGGCACAAGTAAGGCATTTAGCCACGTAGTGAGCTATATCCTTCTTCATACCGGGCCACCAATACATGGGACGCAGATCCTGGTACATCTTATCAGCACCAGGGTGAATGGAGTAACGAGTCTTATGAGCCTCGTCCATGATAAAGGTTCTAAGATTATCACGATCAGGAATCCATAGACGATTGGAGAGATAAAGCAATCCATGTTTCGTCTCCAAAAGACTTTCAGCTCCACATGACATTTCATTGTACATATTGCCTTCAGTGACCGAAACATGTTGGGCTTCATAGATTCGAGTTTGAGGTCATGGGTTTGAATGCAGTTAAGTTGAGTATACGCCTTGCGACTAAGAGCGTCAGCCACAACATTCGCTTTTCCAGGATGATAGCGAATCTCACAATCATAATCATTTAGAAATTCAACCCATCGTCGTTGGCGCATATTTAGATCTTTTTGGTTGAAAATATGTTGAAGACTTTTGTGATCAGTAAAGACCACACATTTAGTACCATACAGATAGTGTCTCCAAATTTTCAATGCGAACACAACGGCTCCAAGTTCAAGATCATGGGTAGTGTAGTTTTTCTCAGATGTTTTCAATTGTCGCGATGCATAAGCGATGACCTTGCCTCGATGCATGAGAACACAACCAAGGCCTAGGTTAGATGCATCACAGTACACCACAAAATCGTCAACACCATCAGGAAGAGATAGAACAAGAGCGTCGCAAAGTTTTTGTTTCAAAGTTTGAAAAGCTTCTTCCTGACTGGATCCCCATATGAAGGGTTTATCCTTGTGAGTCAAAGAGGTAAGTGGAACCGCGATCTTTGAAAAGTTGGCAATGAAACGACGGTAGTAACCAGCAAGACCAACAAACGAACGAACCTTGGTGGGAGTTTTGGGTATAATCCAGCTTTTTATGGCTTCAATCTTAGCAGGGTCTACGTGTATTCCTTTGTCGTTTATTACGTGACCAAGGAATTGAACTTCCTTAAGCCAAAATTCACATTTGGAGAACTTGGCATACAGTTGCTCATCACGAAGAAGGCTTAAAACTTGGCGAAGGTGCTGTTCATGGGTAGTCCTGGATTTGGAGTAAATGAGGATATCGTCGATGAATACTATTACGAATTTGTCCAAGAAAGGTTTGCAAACTCGATTCATAAGATCCATGAAAACCGCAGGTGCATTGGTTAGACCGAAAGGCATAACCATGAACTCATAGTAACCGTAACGAGTTCGAAAGGCGGTTTTGGGAATGTCATCCTCATAAATACGAAGTTGATGATATCCAGAACGAAGGTCGATCTTCGAAAAATAAACTGCACCCTGAAGTTGATCAAAAAGATCATCGATGCGAGGTAGAGGGTATCGATTTTTTATCGTAAGCTTATTAAGTTCACGATAGTCAATGCACATACGAAAAGTCACATCTTTCTTCTTAACAAACAACACTGGAGCTCCCCAAGGCGAGGAACTCGGACGAATGAAACCTTTGTCAGTCAATTCCTGAAGTTGGCTAGCAAGTTCTTGCATTTCCGAAGGTGCAAGACGATATGGAGCTTTAGCGACGGGAGTAGCACCAGGAACAAGATCAATACGAAAATCAACAGAGCGAACAGGAGGTAAACCAGATAAATCCTCAGGAAAAACCTCGGGAAAATCACACACAACTGGAACATCTTGAATACTCTTACCCTTATCCTTCTTTTCCACAACATGAGCCAAGAACGATATATACTTCTTACGAAGATATTTTTGAGCTTGAGTGCAAAACATGAGTTTCAAACCCTTCGATGTCGTCTCCCCATAAACAGATAAAGATTCACCAGATGGAAGTGGAATTCGAATATACTTCTCAAAGCAAACAACCTCGGCATGGTGTTTAGAAAGCCAGTCCATGCCTACTATAACATCAAAACTACCCAATTTCATGGGTACCAGGTTAATAGAGAAATCATAGTCATTTAGATTCAACGTGCAATTGCGGATCACAGATTTTATAACAATAGGATTTCCATCAGCAACCTCCACGGTAAAAGGATGTGTAAGGTGAGAACTGATGCGCGGTTGCAGGCATTATGTTTATTTGCCAGTTTTGTATATTTTTGAGTCGTTTAGATAGTATTTTTATTAGTTTTAGGTCTGTACTCTATTATTTTAGTATTGTATATATTTTATTACTTTTTGGTTGTTTTTACTACTAATTTATTTATTTTATATTTTTGGTAGGTGATCGCATGGAGCGGGGCTAAAACAGTACAAATTATATTCGAGACCCGAACACCCGAGTCGAGAGCACGTGGTCAAAGTACCATTTATAATAATAGTATATTAAATAATAATAATAATAATAATAATAATAATAATCTATTGTGAGTTGTGACTAAAGTCAAACGTAAAAACGAAAAGGAAGTCGGTTAAGGAACTATTTTTTTGGAAAGTTTATTGTTGGACGCGACATTCTATTAGGGCGCACAAGACAAAAGAGGGGTTGGCATATTATTGTGGAGAAGGAATATTATTGTTTGAGGGTTTTAACATATGATTTTTTTTTTTACGGCGCACAGTGAACAAAAAGAAGAGGAATCACAAATTAGTTAGGAGGAGGTTTTATTATTTATTATTCATTGGTGGATCTCGTGGAGAAAAAGTGAACAAAAAAGAAATTCTATTATTTCTTAAACGAAAAGAAAGAGGTCGCAGAAAGAAAAGGGGGCGCAAGTCAGGAGAAAAGAAAGGGACAAGAAGAGAGATTCAACTTTTGAGGCATCAAGCTCTATGGTCATGAGTGGCTAATCTCTTTGTATCACACTGGGGATGTAAACTTTTGAAGATCTAGGGTTAGCAAATTGGGTATATTTCTTTAAACTTTTAATTATGTTTTTGCGTGTTTGAATTAACTGTGTTGAATTGTGATTAACCTTATGTTGAACTCATTTTAGTTAATTGATCTTGTGCCAATTTCTAATGTTATGAACATGGTTCCTTGCTTTAACACAAACATAGGATTGTATGTTCTAGGTAATGAAGTGTAGTTTATTCTATCTTCGATATTGATAAAACTTGACACCTAAGCCTATTGAGCAATCACTCCGTTAACACCAATCACATTGCTATTGTTTACCCATTTGTAAAATCCCTAGTATTCAATTGTTGAAACCCTAGTGTGATCTTTTTAATTAAATTGTTTACAATCTATATTATTTTTTATTCATATAATTTCAATTCAAGTTTAATATAATAAACAAAATCTTTTTAAATCAAATTCTTAAATGAACCAATCAAAATCTTCATAAAGTTTCTAGCATCTTCATAAATAATACCGTTTAATCAACTAAATAATATTCACTAACCACACGCTCCTTGGATTGATACCCTATTTACCCTATCTACCTAGGTTAATTAGGTTTTGTATGACCCGTAACGACCGGATCATCAAATGGCGCCGTTGCCGGGGAGCTAGTGCGCTTAGTGTTTAGAGATTAGTTAAAAAAAAAAGTTTTTTATTTTTAAGTGTTTGTTTGGTTTATTCTCTATTTTTTTTTTCTTTATTACGCGGGTGTGTTACTTGTGCAGTTTACAGGTAGTGCATGCGTACAAGACATTCGGGGAGGACATCTCCTTTAGTGTTTGAACCAGAAATCGAAAGAGTAGCAAGAAGAAACCGACAACACCGGTTAGAGGAGCCGATTCCTTCTAACCCTCAATCACCACTTACACACCAAACCTTGTCTTTTAGAACCGTCCAAATGGCCACTTCAAATCAAAACCGCCGTTCGGGTGAAAACCGTATACCACCCACTCCACCACATCCAAACCGAACCCAACACCCACAACAACACCCACCTCCTCAATCAAACTATAATCAAATTCCCAACACCCGAAATGTCAATCAAGGCCCCTCTGTATCAAACCGTGGTAATCCCACATTTGACCATGTGAACAGATTTAATGAAGCAAGATATGATGACCTTGAGGATAATATTGAAGAACTGAGAGGAAATATCAACGATGATGAACCATTTAGTGTTCCAAGTTATCAGTCATCAGAGCGAGTCAGTGTTCACACGTATCATTCGGGGGAAGATGAACAGTCGGAAAGGGAGTATAATGAAGAAGAAGATGGTTGGGGGTATGGCAATGGTAATGGTAGTCATGAAGATGAAGAAGACCACCAAAGTGATCATCACTCCAATGTGGGTGCACACCAAAATGTGGGAAATGAAGGGTACTATAATCATGACTTTGTCAATCGACCGAGGCAAAACCCAAGAGGGCACCGAAATCATCAGGGTAATTATTATCGGGATGCACATTATGTTGGTCAAGCAAACAGAAGACCCCCTATGAGAAGGCAACAGAGAGAAGAAGAGGTTGATGCACCGCGAAGAAGGCCTCATGTTCCAATGCAAGGGGTTAATAGTCGGTTTAGACCACTTCCCTCCGAGAATGAATCACCCATTGTACCTCCACCTGCAGGAAGAAGATCTTTCGATTGTAAACCGAACTATATCAACATTCTTCCTCATTTTCATGGGATGGCTACTGAAGACCCATACGATCATCTTTCTGAATTCAAAGCAATGTGCGGTACTATGGGAGGTCACAATTTCTCCTTAGATGAAGTTCAGTTAAGGTTGTTCCAGTTCTCCCTCAAGGATAAGGCAAAGACTTGGTTTCTCACTTTGCCTGCACACAGCATCTATACTTGGGGAGATATGCAACAGGTATTCTTGGATGAGTATTACCCTAGTTTCAAGACGGATGGGGCTCGATTAGAGATTCGTTCCTTTCAACAATTACAAGGGGAACCACTTCATGAAGCCTTCACTCGTTTTAAAGAATTGATTCGGAAATGCCCACATCACAACATCGAATTATGGGAATTGGTTAATAGTTTTGTGAATGGGTTGAGCAAAGAGGAAAGGAAATACCTAAAGACCACTAGCAATGGGACTTTATTATCTAACCCGGAGCAAGAAGATTGGGATTTTTTTGGAGAGAATGAGTAAGAACTCCAAAGCTGAAGAATCCGCAGACAGAAGAACCAAACACCCCATTTCAAAGTCTCTTTCGGATGTGGATACCAATGCAAAAGACCGAATTGCTACTTTGGAAAGAGAATTGGCTCGTATGAAGAAAAGGGAAGTATCATCGGGGCCATATGCGGTGTGTGGAGTATGTAACGAAATGGGTCATAAAACTGATGAGTGCCCGGAAAATTCGGTTCAAGAAACTGCTGATGTAAATCAAGTGTATGGAGGGGAAAAGAAATATGACATGAACTCCAACACTTATCATCCAGGTTTAAGGAACCATCCTAATTTCAGGTATGGTAATGCTTCAAATCAGATGAATCCGAATTTTCAATCAAACACTCAAGGGGGTAACCAAGGTGGATCATATCAGAACCGCCAAGGTAACTATAATCAAGGTGGTGGTTATCAAAGAAACTATAATCAAGGTGGTAATTATCAAAGAGGGTTTAATCAAGGTGGTTCGTCAAGCAATCAAGGTGGAGGTGATGAGTCCTTGAGTTCAAAGTTGGATGCACTAATGAATATGATGAAGGACTCCAACAATGATATCAAGGAAATGAAGAAGGTGAATGAGGTGAGAGATAAGTCTCACGAGGCCTTAGCTAAACAAGTGGGGCAACTAGCGGAAGAAATGGCTCAATTGAGAGGAAGCATGGGGAAGCTTCCTAGCGATACCACTATCAACCCGCAACATCAAGGTTTGAGCTCGAAGAACAATCACAATGCTCCAATTAATAAGGTAACTGTTCTTCGTAGTGGTAAAATTGTTAATAATAAAATTGATGATAAAAGTGAGCCACCACCACCCCAATTTGTCGAAGGGGTGGTGGAAGATGTGAGTGATGAAAGTGAAAGTGAGGAGGAAACGGGTAAAAATAAAAGTAAAAAGTTTTTTGATAAACCAAAACCCGTTGAAAATGAACAAGTTCCCAACGCTAAGGAAAAGGGTATGGAGGGTAATACCATCCCTTATCCCGATGCATTGTTGGAGCCATCTAAAAAAGTGGTTAAAAGAAGAGGCCCACAACAGGAAGAGTTATGGGAAATTTTTAAACAAGTAAAAATTAATTTACCACTTTTAGATGCAATCAAACAAGTTCCTTCTTATGCAAAGTATTTGAAAGATTTGTGTACCCAAAAGAGAATTCACAAAATTCCAAAGAAAATTGATTTAACCGAAAATGTGAGTTCTATTCTTTCGGGTTCACTCCCACCAAAGTTGCAAGATCCGGGGGCGCCCATCATATCCATTCAAGTTGGCGAATTTAAAATGACACGGGCACTCTTGGACCTTGGAGCTAGTGTAAGTATCTTACCGGGTAGTCTTTATGACCAGTACGAATTTGGTCCACTTCAAGAGTCTAACACCACCGTGGTGTTAGCTGACTTGACTCCTAAACTACCCCGTGAGATGGTTACTGATGTGATAGTAAAAGTTGAAGATTTTTATTATCCGGTGGACTTTTTAGTACTTGATTATGTTTCCATGGACCTAACCAAACAACCAACAGTTATACTAGGTCGACCATTTTTGGCCACAGCCAATGCTCAAATTAACTGCAAAACGGGCACGCTTGACATGACCTTTGGTAACCGTAGGTTTCGGTTAAATGTTTTTTCAAATGGGACTAACCCTCTAGTCAATGATGAATGCTATATGGCGGACATTGTTGACGAGTGCATACCTCTATACGACACCGTTGTAGACGAGGAAAGCACAATAGAGGAGTGTTTTATGTTTAACAGGTTACAGGTGGAGATATTGAAGAGCATGGAAGAGGAGGAAAAGACTCAAGAAGCGATGGCGGTACAGGAAGGAAGACCACCATGGACTCATCAAGTGGAGAGTCTTCCAGATCACATTGATACAAAATTGAAGCCATCTTTAGTTGAGCCACCACAAGTGGAACTGAAGGAGTTGCCTAAGCATTTAAAATATGCTTATGTTGGTGAAGGCAACACGCTCCCGGTGATTATTGCATCAAACTTAACCAAGGAGCAAGAAGAGAAATTGATGACAGTACTGGTGACCCATAGAGCTGCTATTGGGTGGACTGTGGCGGATTTGAAAGGCATTAGTCCGTTAATTGTGATGCACAAAATCATCACAGATGAGAAAGTGATTCCTGCAAGAGATGCTCAAAGGAGGTTAAATCCTAACATGCGGGAGGTTGTGAAGAAAGAAGTTCTTAAGTGGTTAGACGCGGGTATCGTTTACCCAATTTCAGATAGCCAGTGGGTTAGTCCAACTCTAACCGTTCCAAAGAAGGCAGGTATTCAAGTCGTGAAAAACGACTCAGGTGAGGAGGTAGCCACCCGGCCGGTAACCGGGTGGCGCATTTGTATTGATTATAGGAAGTTAAATGCTGCAACTTCCAAAGACCATTTTCCTTTACCTTTTATTGACCAAATTGTTGAGAAATTGGCCGGACAAAAATTTTATTGTTTTCTGGATGGGTATTCGGGATACAATCAAATTGCTATTCATCATGAGGATCAACAAAAGACTACATTTACTTGCCCATATGGCACATTCGCATTTAGGAGAATGCCATTTGGTCTTTGTAATGCCCCCGCCACCTTTCAAAGGTGTATGATGAGTATCTTTTCAGATATGGTGGGGGAGTCATTGGAAATCTTTATGGATGATTTTTCTATTTTTGGGTCATCATTTGAGTCTTGCCTAAGTCAATTAGAAAAAGTTTTGCAAAGATGTGTGGAAACGAATTTGGTCTTGAGTTGGGAGAAAAGCCACTTTATGGTCCAAGAAGGGATAGTATTGGGTCATGTTGTGTCAAGCCGTGGGATTGAGGTTGATCATGCTAAAATTCAAGTTATATCAACATTACCTCATCCCACAAATATTAAAGGGATTCGATCATTTTTGGGGCATGCGGGGTTTTATAGGAGGTTCATTAAAGGTTTTAGCGATATTACAAAACCCTTATGTGCATTGTTACTAAAAGATGCTCCATTTGAGTTTAATGAAAAATGTGTCGAGGCTTTTGATATGTTGAAAAAGAAATTGATTGAGGCCCCAATTTTGCAATCACCTAATTGGTCTTTACCTTTTGAAATTATGTGTGATGCAAGTGGGTACGCGGTTGGGGCCGTGTTGGGTCAACGGGTAGATAAGAAACCCATTGCTATATACTACACAAGTAAGACTCTTTCGGAAGCACAATTAAATTATACTACTACCGAAAAAGAGCTACTTGCGGTGGTATATGCTCTAGACAAATTTCGGTCTTATGTGTGGGGTAGCAAAATTATTATTTATACTGATCATAGTGCTGTCAGGTACTTAATGGATAAGAAGGATGCTAAGCCCCGGTTGATAAGATGGATACTCTTATTGCAAGAGTTTGATTTGGAGATCCGTGATAAGAAAGGCACGGAGAACGTGGTTGCCGACCATTTGTCTAGACTGATGATTGAGGAGGAAGACTCAGCGAATGAAATTAATGAGTCATTCCCAGATGAGCACTTGTTAGCTATTTCGACATTACCTTGGTTTGCTAATATTGTTAATTTTCTAGTGACAGGTACAATGCCGGAACATTGGGTAAGGAAGAAGAGGCTCCACTTTTTGTCCCAAGTGAAACATTACATTTGGGATGATCCTGACCTGTTTAGAGTAGGAGCGGATCAAATCATTCGAAGATGCATCCCGGATGAGGAGATCATGAGTGTGTTGAAGCACGTGCACTCTTACGCATGTGGAGGACATTTCAGTGGCCAAAAGACGGGTCACAAGGTTTTGTCTAGTGGGTTGTATTGGCCAACAATCTTTAAGGATTCGTTTGAGTATGCTAGAAATTGCCTACATTGTCAACAATTAGGAAGCATCTCAAGACGTGATGAAATGCCAATGCAACCCATTATGGTTGTTGATGTGTTTGATGTATGGGGGATTGATTTCATGGGACCATTCCCTAATTCTTTTGGTAATCTATACATTTTGGTGGCAGTAGATTATGTTTCTAAATGGGTTGAAGCTATTGCCACCAAAACCAATGACCATATCGTTGTTTGCAATTTTATTCAAACACATATATTTTCAAGGTTTGGGTTACCTCGCACAATTATAAGTGATGGGGGATCTCATTTCAAAAACCGGAAATTTGGAAAATTGCTTAAGCGATATGGTGTTGACCATAGGATTGCCACCCCATATCATCCACAAACTAGTGGACAAGTCGAGGTTTCCAATAGGCAAATCAAAGAAATTTTACAAAAAACGGTTCGTGCGGACCGAAAGGATTGGTCAACAAAGCTAGATGATGCTTTATGGGCCTACCGCACAGCCTACAAAACACCTATTGGAACAACTCCTTATCGATTAGTATATGGTAGAGATTGTCATCTTCCGGTTGAATTAGTTCACCGGGCATATTGGGCTATTAAAAAGGTTAATTTGAGTTATGATGATGCAGGTCGAGAGAGGAAACTCAAATTGTGCGAGTTGGAAGAGTTAAGGGATGAAGCTTACGAGATTGCGTCAAAATACAAGGATCAAATGAAAAGAGCTCATGACGCGAAGATTCGTAAGAAGGAATTCGAAGTGGGTCAAAAAGTTTGGCTCTATAACTCCAAGTTAAAGCTCTTCCCTGGGAAGCTCAAGAGTAAGTGGAATGGCCCGTACATAATAACGCGGGTTGGAAAGCTTGGCGAGGTGGACATTGAGGACCCAAAAGATGGGTCGAAGCAAACCGTGAATGGGCATCGTCTAAAGCCTTACGTGGAACAGCTCACGGAGCACGGTAACATTGTCGAGTTGGTAAGCTTCTTAGAGGGCTTACCAACCTATGAAATCAATTAAAAATGCAGGTGCTAGCTCCCATCCCAGGTACGTATTCTAATTGTAGTATTGGGGACAATACTAATTTTTTTTTTCGGGGGGTGGGAAGCGTAGTTGTAAAAGTGTACAATTTTTATATAGGTAAACCTTTACTCTAAAAAAAAAAAAAAAAAAAATCAGGTATGATTCTTGTATAGTATTTTGAGTCTCTTTTGATTTCTGGGAATGCTTTGAGTTTAACTTGCAATCAGATAACTTGCCTGTACTCAATCTCCATTCAGGCGGGGTAAATCTGTACACCATCGGTGTATCAGGCATCCCAGAATTGTACGTTTTTATTTTTCTTTGAGTCTTAGTTCAGGTTTGTCTATCGGCCGCGAATGAAATGCTATACGGTTCGATTGGGAGGAATTCCAGAGACTCATACGCGCACTGCCTATATCCAGGGGAGTCTGTTCCTTTTATCGTTGTATTTTATTTTTATTTCTGCTTTATTTTATTCTTTGCTCACATTGAGGACAATGTGTCGTTCAAGTGTGGGGGTGGGGAAACTTCGTTTTTATTTATTTTTGTGTCTTAAAAAAAAATTCAAAAAAAAAAATTCAAAAAAAAAAAATGAAAATGTCTTGAAAATTGTTCTAAAAAAAAGCATTCTAATTAGACATAAAAGCAGCTTTTTCGGTATCTACCAGTTGTTTCTTGATTGTTTTGGCAGTAGATCCTTAGTCATGGTTTAATTTGTAGAAAAGTAGTATGAACCGTTTTCAGCAGGTGTTTTTAAGAAAAAAAGTTTAAAATTGTCTGACTAGATTTAACAAGCTATTGGTAATAAATGCATGCACACATCGGTAACCCATTTCCCCACTTTTGTGAGATCTTGAGCCTACTAGTTGATAGATTGAATTATATATTTTCATTTGTGAGAGTAGGCCAGATGTTTCTCTGTTGCAGAACTTGTGTGATTTGATACATGCCGAGGTTGTAGACTAGATATGCACATAGATGATAAAGGCAATTTAGGATTCCCTTTTTCGTTTGATACCCTTTTATTTGTTTTGTGTTAAACGGTTTACCCAAGAATATTACCATTAGTAGCCAACTTTGAGCCTTATACCCTTTCGTTTGCTAAACCACATAATCACCCAAATAAACCAATACCTTTACCAAGTGTTGATGACATCCAAAGTGTTAAGTGACTATATTTATGTTATAAAAAAAAATATATGTGTGAAAAAAAAATGAAAAAAAAATGAAAAAAAAAATAGAAAAAGAAAAAAGAAAAAAAAAAGAATACAAAAATAGAAGTATGTGTTATGGGTCAAATATACCCAAAGTTATGTTTATTTATGTGTATTGTGAATAAGGATTGTCAATCATGTTGGTGTCACCATTTTATTTTAGCCACTTATTAGCCAAATATTTCCTACCTTTACCCTAAGCCCAAAACCCGTAAGTCCTCTAGATATGTGCATTGTCTACAGTTAAGGTCTGATTGTCATACAAGCCTATGATAACAGAGTTACATACTTGGTTTTTGAGTGATCAATACTAGCACATTACATGCTAGTCCAGATATTAAACCGAGTGGAGTGAAAAATTGCGAGGGGTATGTTGCATGAAAATAAAAACCGGAAGCATGTTAGATTTAGTCGGGTAAATTCTGTTTTAATTGAAAATCAATTTGACTTGCTGAATTAACACATCTAATGCTGATCTGCAAATAGGGTATGACTTTGGACCTTAGCTAAGGTATGATAGGGCGACTGGTGTGCTAGTCTGTGATAATGTCTTGAGCAGAGTGTATATAATTTTTTCAAGACGAAAAAAGATAAGTGTGGGGGTGTGATGCGCGGTTGCAGGCATTATGTTTATTTGCCAGTTTTGTATATTTTTGAGTCGTTTAGATAGTATTTTTATTAGTTTTAGGTCTGTACTCTATTATTTTAGTATTGTATATATTTTATTACTTTTTGGTTGTTTTTACTACTAATTTATTTATTTTATATTTTTGGTAGGTGATCGCATGGAGCGGGGCTAAAACAGTACAAATTATATTCGAGACCCGAACACCCGAGTCGAGAGCACGTGGTCAAAGTACCATTTATAATAATAGTATATTAAATAATAATAATAATAATAATAATAATAATAATAATCTATTGTGAGTTGTGACTAAAGTCAAACGTAAAAACGAAAAGGAAGTCGGTTAAGGAACTATTTTTTTGGAAAGTTTATTGTTGGACGCGACATTCTATTAGGGCGCACAAGACAAAAGAGGGGTTGGCATATTATTGTGG
This sequence comes from Ambrosia trifida, assembly GCA_028751855.1. Taxonomy (NCBI): domain Eukaryota; kingdom Viridiplantae; phylum Streptophyta; class Magnoliopsida; order Asterales; family Asteraceae; genus Ambrosia; species Ambrosia trifida. Next base: position 87,840,810 of record CM054130.1, on the reverse strand, counting down.
AGAAGGAATATTATTGTTTGAGGGTTTTAACATATGATTTTTTTTTTTTACGGCGCACAGTGAACAAAAAGAAGAGGAATCACAAATTAGTTAGGAGGAGGTTTTATTATTTATTATTCATTGGTGGATCTCGTGGAGAAAAAGTGAACAAAAAAGAAATTCTATTATTTCTTAAACGAAAAGAAAGAGGTCGCAGAAAGAAAAGGGGGCGCAAGTCAGGAGAAAAAAAAGGGACAAGAAGAGAGATTCAACTTTTGAGGCATCAAGCTCTATGGTCATGAGTGGCTAATCTCTTTGTATCACACTGGGGATGTAAACTTTTGAAGATCTAGGGTTAGCAAATTGGGTATATTTCTTTAAACTTTTAATTATGTTTTTGCGTGTTTGAATTAACTGTGTTGAATTGTGATTAACCTTATGTTGAACTCATTTTAGTTAATTGATCTTGTGCCAATTTCTAATGTTATGAACATGGTTCCTTGCTTTAACACAAACATAGGATTGTATGTTCTAGGTAATGAAGTGTAGTTTATTCTATCTTCGATATTGATAAAACTTGACACCTAAGCCTATTGAGCAATCACTCCGTTAACACCAATCACATTGCTATTGTTTACCCATTTGTAAAATCCCAAGTATTCAATTGTTGAAACCCTAGTGTGATCTTTTTAATTAAATTGTTTACAATCTATATTATTTTTTATTCATATAATTTCAATTCAAGTTTAATATAATAAACAAAATCTTTTTAAATCAAATTCTTAAATGAACCAATCAAAATCTTCATAAAGTTTCTAGCATCTTCATAAATAATACCGTTTAATCAACTAAATAATATTCACTAACCACACGCTCCTTGGATTGATACCCTATTTACCCTATCTACCTAGGTTAATTAGGTTTTGTATGACCCGTAACGACCGGATCATCAAGAACAATCACGAGCAAGTAAGGGTTCAAATTCTAACGAGACAAAACTCTTATCCGCACAGGTATCAAACAAAATTGAAGCATACAAATTGTTAATAAGAAATGTACCGTTGACCACATCATGTGCAGCTTGAGCTTGATTAGCATTAATGTTGAAAGCACAGCCGCGAGCTGGAGCTGCTTGGATTACTGGAACTGCTGGGGCTGCTGGAGTTTGCTGACGAGACTGGATAAAAGCAGTCAGATGAGGACACCTATCTTGCCTGTGGTTAGGATCACCACAAGCATAACAAGTTCTGGGTTGACCACTCCTCTGGTTTTGAGCATTCCCAGATTTAGTTTCTCGGTAGTAAGAGGTAGTATGGCCTATTTTGCCGCAATTGTCACACTTCCAGCAAGGTTGGTCAGTAGGGTGGTGCCAGTTGCATTTACTACACTTGGGGAAAATGCCTGTATAAGGTTTTGGGCCAGATTGGGCTTGAGGTGCGGCAGGTGGGTTAGTAGCGGGAATTTGATTAATAGGTGCAACAACAGCATAATTTTGACTTCTACCTTTACGTTTCTTGTTGGATCCAGAAGTAGAGGTAGAGGCAGAGGTAGCTTTGAGAGGTTCAGTAGTAGCAGGGGTTGAAGAGGTTTCAGTGGGTCGCTTAGTACCTTTACGGGTCAGGGTACCATCCTTGACATGCTTGTCGGTAAGATATGCTGCAAGACGAATGGCATCTTCTACAGTAGCAGGCTTACTCCCCATAACTGTATCATGGATCTGAGGTGGTAATCCCTCAATATACTTCTCAATGGCTAAGGGCAGTGGTGTCACCATACGAGGAATCAGTAAGCTCAGCTCGTGATAACGGTTGTTGTAGGGAACGTTGTTTCCACTCTCCTGTTTGAGGTGATAGAACTCATCCTCCAATTTCTTCATCTCACTACGAGGACAGAACTCAGTAGTCATGGAAATTTTGAAGTCATCCCAAGACATAGCTAAAGCAGCTTCCGTCCCTCGAGCATGTTTTTCACCATTCCACCAAGTGAGCGCTCTCTTTTGAAGAACACCCGTGGCATGACGAACCCGTAGGTTGGCTGGACAATCGCTATTAATGAACGTATTCTCCATACTTTCGAACCATTCAAGTAACCCAGTGGCTCCCTCAGTGCCATTAAACTTGTTGGGATGGCAAGAGTTGAAATGTTTGAAGGTGCACTTATTCTCACTAGTTCCACCATTTCCACCCGCATTCCCGTTAGAGTTCCCATTCGAGCTACCGTTCGGGTGAAGGTTTGGAATAATAGCATTAATGATGTTAGGAACAAGGGTTTCCAGCTTGTCATTGAGCATGGTCGCGATACGCTGATCAGACTTCAACTTAGCTTGACGCTTAGAAGCTCTTTTGCGAGATTCGCGATCAGACATCTACAAAAATAAAGCAACACCTATGAGATTCAATTTCAAGATTTTGAATGACACATAGCATACGAGAAATTTTGCGTAATTTAAAGAGTAACTTAGAAATCAATATAGAAAAAATTTCAATAGATTAATAATGAAAATCAAATCATGATAAAAGCAAATGAAATATCAAGAATAAAATGAGATATTTGGGATTGTTTCTCAGGAAACTGGTGACTAACCAAAGAAATTGAAATATTATTAGTGACTCGTGGGGGCGTACTTTAGCCTATAAGTGAATGCTCATCCCGAGAATTCCCAGGTAGGTAAACGGGTCCCTCGTCTTATTGGGATTTATGCGAATTACCAACCTAGACAGAAAACTCAGAATACAGGCGCTCACCCTTCCAGATTGCACGTGCCCCGTCACAAATAATTTTCCAAAACCTTAGCGGATCTTGAGATGTGGAAATATATATCCTTGAGATGTGGATTTCACTCCTAACTCAAAGATATACTTCCAAAAAGTAAAAACACGATGGAGTGAAACTGGTCACTAAGATAAGGATATCACTCCTAGCTTAGTGATTTAAGTTTCTTTTGGAGGGATAGATTCCTTGATTTGGACGTCTCCTATCTCGAAAGGAAAATATTCCAAGATAAATAAATAAAACATGTAAGGAGTGAAACTATTCACCAAGATATGGATATCACTCCTAACTTGGTGTTTTCGTTTCGTTTGTTGAATATGATCTTCTTGAATATAATGAAAAATAAAAGGAGAAAAATCTGTCTAAAGAAATATGAGAATAAAAGAAAGCATATTATGGGTAGCTTAGTTAAAGTCTAGGTCAAAAGCATTTACTAATAACCTAATTCCTTATAACCATGGCTCTGATACCAATCTGTAACACCCCAACCGATGGCGGAAACATCGAGGTGTCACGTAGTGACGATTGTTCAATAGCACATGGACTAAATTGTAAATATTAATAGCAAATAACTTCCATTGTTCAAAACGAAATACAAAGAGTCTTAATATAAATCTCAAACATAAATAATAAATGTTCAACTTTTATTTAAGCACTAGGTCCAGCCTAAGCGTGAAAGCATATAAAATCAAACGTCACCTGAAACATGTACAAAACAATTTTGTCAACACATATAATGTATTGGTGAGTACACCCGTTTGATATATATAGTATAAAAATGTTTCGCAATTCATGTGTTGTATACCGTTTGCAAATATGTAATAAGTAGTATCAGTCAAAACCAAACCTAAGAATAATGACTAACACATGACTAACAAACTGAATAATGAATTAACATGACAATGACCAAGATCCTCTCAAGAGAGTCTCAAGGTGGTATACCATAGTACTATTCACTGAAATGCTAGGCCGCCCAGCGGTTAATGATTAAGCATAATACATACCAAATCACATAAGGCAAACACACATGAGAATTGCATTAAGTATAAGAAATAAAATTTGATTAATAGGTACATGAATCATCCCGAAATAGTAAAACAGTAAGAAAAGGGAAAGATATACTCACAGTTTCGCTAAGTATAAATTCCGAGAATGTTCATCGTAAGGCTTAAGAATTCCGAAGAATTCAACCTATATATAAAAATACTAAATGAGGAAAATGACTTAAAAGTCTAAGACAACCAATCATCTAAGGTATTAGGGCTTGCTAGACTCGTATTAGGGAAGATGAAATTGTTAGTAATAATTTGAACGACAGTTTTTGAAATAAATATATTTACGATGAATTTAATAAATGACTAAAACTCTTATGTGTTTCACATATAGATATAAATTCCATTTTATAGAAAAATAGCCTTGAAATAGAGTTAATGATTTATATTTAATTAAACAATTTATTATTATATCTAATTTAAATATAAATAGCATGAATAATACAAGGTATGATCCCAAAATGATATTATTATGAAAAATAATTATTTTATGATGTGGAATACTAAAATAATATTTCCATAATTTCTTTTAATTTATTTGCATTTAAAAACATTTTTAATAAACTTAAATAGTGTTTTAAATGATTAAAAATAGTAAAAAAAAATAAAAATAATCATTTTCTAAGGAATTATATTTTATTTCAGTTTATTATTCATTAAAATAAAGCTCCAGAAAATTTGAGGTTAAAATCTCTTAAAATGAATTTTTAATCATTTAATTATGATTAAAACGATTAAATTCAATAAAAATATAAAATTGATACATTTTCCGGAAAATAAAAGTGTGGAAATCTTATTTTAGATGTCAAGATGTTATGTCTAAATTTTCATAATTTTTGGATAGATAATGGATTTATTATGAATATTATAAGAAAAAAGGAAGTATTTATATATTTATATATATAAATATTACTTAATATCATCTCCATCAAAAAAAAAAATAACAAAACCCGTGGTGAGAGGGTCTCGAACCCGGGTTTTCTGGTTCCCAAAGATCAGACCCAATCACTAGGCCAAGCCCCATTTTGTTGATTTTATGTAACCCGAATTTTATTTATATATTAACATAAACATCTTCTTCTTCCCCAATTATCTAATCAAGAACCCTAACCCCAACCAAAACTCAATTAACCCGATTTAAGAATGATGGAAGCTCTGTAATAAGGGGGTTTTACCCTACAATGTTCGACTAACATATAACAAGCAAAATTGAACACTTACAACTCGTTTTAGGATCACGATTGAAGCTTCAAAACTCGCCAAAAGAAACGCGATTAAAGGGCTTTCTGGACGTTTTTAACGTGGAATTTGTTGTGGGTTTTGTTGTGTGAAGGTGCAGAAGTAAAGTGGCGAGATCAATATATATATATATATATATATATATATATGCGAGCAAACGAGCGTTTCACTTGGTATAAATACCTCCGATCGGTTACCCACAAACCCGAATTAAAACTCAATAAAAAAACGCGTTTCAGCTCAATTAAACGTTTGGAATTTATTGGGCCACGAAAGATAAACATATGGAGACCATTTAAACGCATTAAAACGCTATAAAAACCGGTTTTAAGGGCTCGCCGGAAAAACAGTCCGGCGGCCGGAATCCCTTTTTGGCCGGAATTCGCGACAGCAGCAGGGGAGTGTTTTTTTTTGTTTTTAAACTTTCGCATATTGTCAGAACTGGTCCCCCTCTTTTAACTTAAATTAGTTTTCAAGGTTTTTCTAGTTAGTTTTCTCTTTATACCAACTAACCAAGTTAACTAATCAAACTTTTATAAACTTGGAATTTTTATGATATATATTTTTTTTCGAATAACGTTGCAACATACGCGTTAAATTAAATTGAGATCGAGATCCACAATACATGCAAATAATATAACTTAAGTTTCGCACATTTATTGAATTTGAAAACGACAACGATTACAAGAAATGTTTGAAGGACTAAAATTGTAAACTAGATGAAAGTCGAGGGTGACGGATGTCACAGGTGGCTAATATGGTAAAAGATAGGACTGCAGTGCGTATCTATACGTACTACAGTACAAAGGAGGATGCATGGAAAAATATGTTCAAATTGTACAAAATTAAAATGGCATACCAAGGGTTTATTTACAATTTCCTAAATTTTAACACTTTTCTTCCCTAAATGCCCCCTAGAAGATAATCAACTTTTATATGAAAATGGAACTCACCCAAACTAAATAAACACACGGGATAACAATATTTTTTTTTACAAATTTCATATAATAACGATGAAATATAATAATGTATGTTACCACAATGAATAATCTTATCTCAGGTAAACTTGTATGAGTTTTAAAACTTTAAAATATAGTGACTGAAGTCTTCCTAGAATTAAAGTCAAGCTAACCAGAGCACATTTTTTATATCATTCAACACAATCGTTTTTGTTTTCAATTTTTATCATGATAATTACATAAAATTAGGCTCTATAGCTTTTATTAGTTGATTATTTTTTAGGTGTTTTATGATAGATTGATGATGTGATATACATGTCGTTCATTAGGTATTGGTTATAGGATTGCCTATTTGTTTAGAAAATTTAAGGTCGGTGGTCTTTTATTGATCTGCTTTGGTAGGAGAAATTCCATGGTCTGAAAATTATTATTTCAAATATATCCAAGTCCAGTCTTTGTTCTTGATAATTAAGTCTATGTGAACAACTCATCTTCACCAGTGAGACATACTCTAATTACCAAAAAAAATGTCTAATCGATCATTGTCTTGGATTACAAACTTGAAGATGATAATTAGTTTGGAAATAGGAAAAAAAAGATCAAAAGTGTATTTTTAATGAACAAAAGTACAAAACCATATATGTTATGCTAATAATTAACAAAAATGTTTCTAATCTACTTGACCGACCAATTTCAACCAGTACGCTAACATCTTTTGACCTGTTAACATCTCTTAAAAATGTTACAAGGATGCCAACCCCCCTATACACACACACACACACACACACACACATATATATATATTAGTTCTTTTTTGCTTCAGTTTTATTCCAAATTAGAGAAACAATAAGCGTTAGAGGTAGAGAATTCAATGGGAGGCAAGAACCAAGGTAAAATTTCTTTGACTTTTATCAGTTAAAATTTTCATCTATTTTCAGTTTGAAGTTCATATTTTGTGTTAAAAATGAAGCAAACCTGAAGCAACTCAGAAAGAGTATGTTATTTAAGGCAAACCCAATACCAAGCTTCTACCATGAGGGTCCACCGCTAAAGGTTTCGCAAAAAAATTAATTAATAAATCATTTAGCTTCTAATAGTTTGTTAACACATATATTGTTGTCACTACAAAGTACTGATTATATTAATACAAGATCGATGTGTTCTATTTAACTAAACAATACTAACGAGCATAAAGTCTCCCAAAGTCTTATCTCCAGTTCATACAATCTCGCTAAGAAAAAAATCCACTATTAGCTTTATGAGGGTGTTTGGATGTGCTTTTCCCAAGTTATTATCTGATTATTTGATTTTGGGTATTTAATATAATAATATTACTTTTGCAAATACATATCCGAACGGTCCTTAAATGTTCAAACTTTTAGGTGGAATTGTGAAAACATCCCAACTGGAGCCTTAGCTGGAGGAGTGGCGGCTGGGGATACGTAGCTAGAGGTTGACTCTATAATTGAAGGATTATCTACCAGCATGTAACTTTCAAGCTGTAAGTAATTACCATTTATTTGAAAGGTACCGGGATATGTAGCTATAGGTTGACCCTATAACTTCTTTTATTGTAATTGACACATTAATTAATAGTACTTAGTGTGCATCCTATGCGCAATGGGTTCACTTATTGCCAAGATGCAAGGGGCAAAGGCGTCATTTGACCCATAATAAAGCATAACTACGACTTGGCTATTTACTCATATATGTATAATTATTTCTATTCAAACTGAGGTTGTCCTTTTCTTTTCTTTATAATGTTTGTCTTCCTGTTTAAGATTGCCATGGTCTCAACATTGAAGCACAAAAATTCTGTTGAGTTGTGTGGAAAGAAATACATGTGTCTTGACTTATGAATTTGCAACCACGGGATCTCTATATGACATATTGCATTACATGAACACTTGTTTGCACTTTTGTTTTCGTGTTTAAATTAACAGATATATAAGTTGAAATATAATTGGTGTTGGGTTTAAAATCTATATAATATGCATATATACATGCAAGTAGGAATGGTTTGCAATGAGCACGACTGGGCCCGTGCTTGATTGGGTGCAGCGGGTAAATTTTTTTGTTGATGCAGCAAAAGAGACTGGATTATTTGCATGACAAGGTTTATCCTTAAATAATTTAGAGATATTAAGTCTAGCAATGTGTTGATATTTGAGGATTTAAGAGCCAAGATTTCCGATTTTCAACCATTCAAAACAATCCCCCCAATATGGCTGCACACTTGCATTCTATTTATCAATGTGTTGATATTTGAGGATTTAAGAGACAAGATTTCCGATTTTCAACCATTCAAAACAATCCCCCGATATGGCTGCACACTTGCATTCTATTCGTGTTTTGGGAATTTTTGGCTATCGTGTGCCATAATAATACTTATAGTATAAACCCTTTTCATATATATATGCGTCTACTGAGCGACAAAGTGGACGGGATGGCTTGACTCACTTGCTACATTGGGTAATTTTTTAGCTGCTGGGTCAGGTTGGGTTAGTCTATTACAAACTTACAAATCACAACTTTTAATTTCTAAATGGACAGTGACCTTCATATGATAGTGTATACAATATCATATTGTTACTACATGCTTTTGTCATGTAAATGAACTTTATCATTTAGCAAGGTGTCTTCAATGGCACGGATATGTAGATATGCAATGACCGGACAGCTTACACAAGAGTGGTGTTTATGTTCATATTGGTCTGTTACGGTAACATACCTTTGGTTTATTAAGATTTGTTCAATAATGAGCACATGGTTTTTATGGTGAACTACAATCAGTTGTAAATGGCGGTCCACATTTCTTTTCTTTCTACGAATACTTGTTAAAACATAGTGTGCACATTTCTATTATTTTTGCGTAACTTACGGTAAAAAACCTAAGTGTCATAATGTTGTATTTCAACCCATTTGTGGATCCCGCTGTAACGCGCGGGTAAACCCACTAGTTTATTAGTAGAGGTTGGTGACAACCAATAATCAATAGTTTAATTATTTAAATTCATTACTCTTTAAAAATTACTTTATTCCGGTACTTCCACAAAATCCACCAAGCCCTAAAATAATAGCTTCCACCTAATATTTTTTTTTACATTCCCATCCTTTTCCATTGAGCCAAATAATCGGAGCTAGAGAAACCGGGAACTCAATATTTAACAACACCAAAATCTATCTCCAAACACTTTTAGGAATTACATAACAACCAAACACACGATCGGTTGACTCCATGTCTCGAGTACAATTAGCATAAAGGATGTCTAGGATATCCAAACCTTTATCAGAGAGGTTCAACCTAGTTGAGAGACAATTGAAAGAAGACGCCCGACATGAATATTAACTTCTTTTGGATATTTTTGGTCCAACTCATATTGACGTCATCTGTAGAGAGCTCCACTCAATCAATGACACCTCCACTCCCAAGTCCAATCTCTTAGACTTTTGCGATCTCGGAAGAAAATAATTTTACCTTTTTTCAATGTTATATAGTTGAGGGGACATGTTTCAAAGAGAGTCGGAACCAACCAAATATCCCTCCAAAAGAACATTGAATCCCCCTACCCAGTTTCTTTTTACAACATTCAACGGAAGATTTTCCTCTTGTCGATATAATTAACAAAATTCATAATTCTATTCCAAATGCCCTTTACCTTTTCTACACTTGGCTCTATCAAACACACCACATCCCTAGTGATGAATAGAGTTACAAACGGAAACCCATAAAGAGTACGATTTTCAAAAATATCTCCATTGCCATTTTAGAAGGGAAGCCAGGTTTAAAGAGTTAACTCCCCACTCATAACCCTCCTTAGACTATTTTCAACCAAAGCAATATCACATCTAACCCAGGACAACTTACTTTGACACCTTCGTTACCCCAAAAAAAGACGAGCATGAAGCCCTTTTGAAATCGATTTAACCCTCAAATGCATACCAAAAAATGACAAATAATAAGTCCCATGTTTTTAGAATTGGGGTTAAATTGGTGAACCTGAACACATATATATTTGTGTAAAATATGTGAACCATAATCCAAACACACTTTAGATCGTATTCTCCAAACATAAAACATGTTGACAGGTTGACCACGTAATATTGTTTTCCTAATTTTATGTGGGTTTACGGCTTTATCAATTTAGTTAGACGTTTAAGAACGCCAACCTAAACATGACATGTATATTGAAATAGGTTAGATATTGATTTGTGGGTACCTAATCCGCACAAGTAAACATATTCAGTAAATTAATAAACTTAGAATCTAAGAGGCTGAGAAGCTATGCGCACGTACCAGCTCCTAAACTTACCTACTTAACAACATCTAGCTACGGTGAACTGAGTCCGGAAAGTCAACTGATGTGACCTACACACTCTGGTTCACAAGACTCACCTTAGAGATCGCCCGCCATCCTTGGTAAGGGTAAAAGTGGTGTTTGAATTGAAAGGGCAAGGTCACCTACACAAGTCAAAATGAAGAGATAAATGTTACTATGTTTAGAAGGTGAGCCAACTCTGGGAAGTTCATTATGCGGGAAACCCTTACCTATAAAATGAGACCTCAGTTAGCTTAGACTTCAGGATCTATCCACTATGTTCTTACTCCTTACACTCTCACACTCTTTTTACTTACACTTACACCTCTTAGAAAACACATACTTATTCTCACAACAAAGGCTGATCGCATGAGAACCCTTCCTGCGGTGAGACTAATGATGCTGTAATTCTTAGCAGATATCCAAAAAGTACTAAGATGAAGATGTCCCCAATAGATGACAATAATTTCCATTCATTTCCTCTAATGGTAAATTTTGTGAACACTAATTACAAACAATTTTTTTAAACGTGGCCCTTGGAAAAATAGAGCCCAAAAGTTAGGGCTTTAGTTGCTTTGAGCTTGAGGCAGCCCTGTAACCAAGACAGCTAGGGTAAGTATGATATCATATCCTTGAGGAACATGTGGTTAATAGGTATTATTACACATTAGCTTGATTCATCATCTGTACCCAGTAATTCCCACAAATAGTAAAACTATTGATATAGTCTAGGGAGGGTGGGATGTAGGCAAACCTTACCCCATCCCTAAGGATAGATAGGCTGCTTCCAGAGAGACTCTCGACTCTAAACACAATAAACTGAATAAATATAGAAATAAAGCTGCCAATATATATAATATGGATACAAATAATCAAGTAAGTGTTAAAAGGTAACAAGGCAGACAAAATGACATATATAACATGATACGTAACATATATGCAAGCAAAATCACAAACACATACCAAGTCCAACTAAAAATGAACAACCCCTAAAAATCCTTAACCTTAATTCTACGTCTCCACCACGAACTCTTATCATGGACCATGTCCTTAGAGAGGTGCAACTCTATCAAATCCAGTCTAATACGCTCATCCCAAGTCAACTTGGGTCTATCTCTACTCTTCTTCCCCTTGACAGTGAGCGTTTCCACTACTTTAACTGACGTTGTCTTCTGCTTCCTCTTCACATGCCCAAAACATCTCAATCTCCCCTCCTTTATCTTGTCTGAGATATTAGTCAACCATAACCTTTCCCTACCAAGTTCATTTCTTATTCGGTCGAGCCTTGTGTACCCACATATCCACCTGAGCATCCTCATTTCTGCTACTTCCATCTTGTGTGCTTATGTCTTCTAGATGGTCCAACATTCCGTCCCATACAACATAGCAGGCCTAACTGAAACTCTATAAAATTTTCCCTTTAATGTAGTTAGGAACCTCCTGTCACACAATAGCCCCGTAACTGCCTTCTATCTACACCAGCCGACCCTCTATCTATCTTTTCATCCTTTTGAACATATTAGCTTGATTGTGAATACTGAAATCCGAAGATTCAATTGATGTTAATTAACCTAATGATAATCTATTTTGCAATTATACTAAGAAAAACAAACAAAAGGCACACAAAATATGAGAGACGAAATAAGTAATCACATCCATGTACGAGTATAATACTATAATAGCACCGTGTAATTCAGGTTGATTAGCTACACTAGTAAGCTACACAGTCATATTTATGGGTGTTCAACAAATCGAATAACGGATTTTTGAATTATTTGAATCGAATTTTTCAAAATTTTAATATTTTTACCTGAATTTGTATTCGATTCGTATTCGCTTAAAATTCAATTTATTCGATTCGAATAAGAAACTCGAATTCGAATAAATTTGATTTAGTTCAAATTCACCATAAATAATAAATTGTTTTACTTTTAGTTTTAAAACTAATACAAACTCATTATTTTTAACATATAAAATATAAATCTACATAATTGATAAATAACAATATGTCAAATACGGGAATAGTAAAGATAGTAGAGAGTATAGTTTGTTAGAATTTTGTGATGTATAAGATAAATATGTAAAATATGGTTATGGTAAAAGTTGTAGAGACTATGGGTTCTTAGAATTTGACCAAAATTTATAAGTTCTTTTTTTTTTTTCAATGTGTATATTTGTGTATATAGTAATGTGTATGTGTGTACAGGTAGAGGTTCGGGTACAAAAACCTCTTTTTGTGAGAAGGGTAAGAAGGCACGTGGGAGTGATACGTGACAAAGTTTTAATTTAATAAGAAAGGCAATAGAGTAAATACATTATTTTTTCAAGTTTATAAAAAATCAACCTCTTAGTCAAAATGAGAGATTTATGGCCAATTTAATTTAAAGCATTTGAATTAAGAGGTATTTTTTTTTGTCCATAATCATCCATATCTTGTTCACATTTTTTTTTTTTTGAAATCTCTGACGTGTAATGATTTTTTTAGAGGTGCTCATCATTATCAACCATGTCTAAATTACTTTTTAATTATCTAGCAGATTCTTTTTTTTCGAGATAGTATTTCACGTCAATAAAATGGCGTATGTATATTCATTTAAGGATAGGTGCTCATCATTATCTATCAGGTGTTCATCGTTATGTGTTTTATCTTCATGGAGAACATACACAATAATTGTGTTTTATCTTCATGGACAACATACCCAGATCACAGTATTGTGTTTTACCAGATAAAAGTGACATTTGATTATTCATTGTGTTTTATCAATTAACTTTAAACATAAAACACACAACTAAGAACAATAAGACTTTTCCCATAAAATACAAACTTTTTTGTACATAAAACTGTGTTTTAAACTTAAAACACATAAACAACAACACAACTTTTCCACTCCAACACATCGATCTGATTAACAATGTGTTTTATTACTATCATATAAAACATAAAAACATTAAACTAAACAGCAAACAAATTAAAGTTGAAAACACACCAAAAAATAAAAATACGACTTTCCATCAAACACCATTCCAAGAAGCTAAAACACAATACCAAGAATCTTCTTTGTCGGCAGCTGAACCAATCATATTATCGATTGTATGAAAGAGGAGAAAAAGAAAAGGAATAATCGTGCGGAGAGGGAGAAGAAGAGAGGAAGAAAGAGAAAGAGCCAAATTAAATTAGATTGGAAAAAGAGAGGAGTTATTAAGTGAATTAAATAGATTTTATTAATTAAGATGTGTAATATTACACATCTACCCCCACAATCTTAATATATCTAATATTATTATAACACATATTACAAAATTGTCACTACTATTATCTCATCCCTCCATCAAGTTGATCCAATGGTTATTTTTCCTTCTCACCCTTCTTACAAAACACCTCTTTTGTATGCTAACCCCACCCTGTGTGTAGATATATTTAAAAAATATGCATGTACAGTTTTTATTCGAATTTCGAATCGAATCGAATCGAATTTAAAATCATGAATTCGTATTCGATTTACTTGATTCGAATTCGAATTCGAATTGAATTGAATTCGAATTCTTAATAATCGAATCGAATTCTTGGTAATCGAATCGAACTAAGTCGAATTTTGAATTTTTCGAATCCGAATCGAATTCTGAACACCTCTAGTCATATTGTTGGTTAACATACTTAAATGATGTTAAACATAATAATTAATGTTGTATAATGAGGTTATTACTAGTTATTAACTATTACCATCTTTTTTTTTTTTATCGGCGAACAACTGTGTGTCAACCACCCATGCGGGTGCTGTGCCCAAGAATCGACTACTCGACCTCCAGCAGCCCTCGCCTTCTCCCGATGCGCGGAAACCTGGGCCCCACCCGCCCGAAGGCACGACAATGTTATAGAACTCAGTAAAACCTCGCCGCCCGTCAGATTCAAACCGGCGCCGCCCGTATTCGATCTTCATCCGGATACCAAACCATAAATGATGGAAACGGGGATTGAACCTTTGATCACATAGGTGAAACAAAAGCCACTCCACCACTATAGACCATATTAATCGAAAAACCTTGTTCTTTGCTAATAAAAACCAAATAGCATATACGATGCAATAGCATGTTCAAAATAGTCTTGATGCAGGAGTATCTAGTATTTATTTTAAATTTGAATTTCCTATTTTATCTTATTTAGTTTCCTTTTGAATTATTATTTTTATCTTATAAATAGGACCTTTAGGTTTATTGTTTCATTAGTTTTGTTGATTATTGAATATAAAGAACATTGTTCTTGGAACCTTTGGTTCGATTTATAGTCTTTGATTAATCAATTGTTCTTGAGCCATTTGATCGCATACGAAACTGCATCAGTTGGTATCAGAGCTTTGGTTTTCAAATGGCTCTGCGTGAAGCGAACTATGTTTTTTCTCGTCGAATCGCCGACCGAGGCAACGATAAAATCATGTTCGATTCGCAAGATCGTAAGATCCAGGAAACTGACTCAAAAGATTTCATCGAGGATGAGATCGTTGGGAAAGAGGAGCATCCTGAATTCTACGATGGTTACAAGTTTCTGGAAACCGACTCAGAGGATTTCATCCGGGATGAGAACTATGGGAAGGAGGAGTATCCAGGGAATTGTAGCGTTATCTATCCGTCACCTCCTTGTTTCGATGAATACGAGGACGAGGAATGGTATTCTTGGGTTACCGGTGGTTATCGGAACTTACCGGGTGATGAATCAGGTTTCAAAAGTTGTAATATGGAAGGTGATGCGGTAACTTCTTGTGGTGATACGGTATGTTCTGATGGCAATATGGTACCTAATGGTGACATTGTTTTGGATGGTTGTGGTGTTTCGATTTTGGAAACTCCAACAAAAGATCCGACAAATATGGGGGAATTGATTTTTTATTTAATAAATATATATTCCACACTTTTGAAGATTCGAAGTAAAGGGATTAATGAGAATTCAAGATTTACGGATATGCTTCCCGCAATTACCGAAGATATTTTAAATGTGGGGGTCAGCCAAAACTTTTTTGTGTTTGAGCATTATACAGCTGGCCTTAAGGTAAACGGTGATTGCATGGATTTAGGTGGACTACATGAAGTGGTAGTTAAATATCATGGTTTCATACAGCCAACACCTAAATGTGAAAGTGGAATGAAATTAAGTGGACTACATGAAGTGGTAGTTATTGGCCAAATTATTTTCAATAATTATTTAGCAGACAACGGGGCAAAAGAGATTGATACGAACAATGGTCCATTCGACCCGGGTGGTACAAGTGCGTTGTGCGAGACGACCCATGAAGCCAAGTTGTTTAGACTAGTTGCGATGATAATAATAAATGGCAATCGGGTTGATGTCCCTTTTGATCCACGTGGCATTGGTTAGAAGACAAAACTTGAGGACGAGTTTTTTTCGAAGACGGGGAGTATGATGCAGGAGTATCTAGTATTTATTTTAAATTTGAATTTCCTATTTTATCTTATTTAGTTTCCTTTTGAATTATTATTTTTATCCTATAAATAGGACCTTTAGGTTTATTGTTTCACTAGATATTTGCCCGAGTTGACACGCAGTTCAACAACGTACGATTATTTGAAGTAGTATAACGTATAAGAAAAATAAAGTAGAAAAATTTTATTAAAATTTAAAAGCAACGAATACACATTTATTCAAATATCGCTGAAAATTTCCTTATAAACCACATTTTTTTGTTTTAGTCATCACTTTCCCATCAGCATCAAGTATAAGTAACTTCACGCCTGCCCTGCTTTTAACTCTTGACAATGCGACATAAAGCTGGCCATGAGAGAATACAGGGTTTCTTAAATACAATCCAACCTTTGATAAAGACTGTCCTTGCCTTTTATTGATGGTCATTGCAAAACATACGCTTATACTCAATTTTATAGTTCTTTGATGGTCCACCGTGACACTGTTAGTGCATCCTTTTTCCAAAATAAAGATTTGTTTGATGTTGCAATGTTTACACAAAATAACCTCTATCTTAATATTTATTGCTAATGTAAATCTCACACTAAAACTTTGGACTGCTAGTGACCATTGTCAGTTCAACAATATAAGTTGTATAAGGTACCTCTAGAACTTATGATTTATGAAGAATGAATAGTTGAACAATGCCTAGCAATGTCACGGTGGAACAATTCTCTTAGTTATACTCGTGCGTTTGAAGTAGAGATGGTAAAATGGATGGGTTGGTTAATGGGTCAAAACACTTATAGATCAAAATGAGTAACTTTAAAATTTATACAGTAAGAACAGTTTGCCAAAACTTTTTGTCCATTTCTACTTTAGTTCTCCAAAATACTAATGTATTAAATGAACTTATGAAAACTATATTATAGAAATAACAATTTATACTCTGAATAAGCAACTGAGGATAAGCATCACTTTGGACGACCTGTTGGAGACTTGAAGCTACACAACAGCCCAAATGCCCATTTTTTGGCAATAGGACATATTTGACGCCTCTAATTCAGAGGTATACACCAGAGATGATCGGAAAAAACCTGAGTTATACGTTACCTCATGTTCTCATCATCTGATTTGACCCAAACACTATTGACTATCCTATACAACTTCATTTTTTATTCACATCTAACATATGCCATCAAAGGCGTAAAAGTTTCTTAGTCAGAGAGCACAAGAACCATATTTTAGAATTTCATTAGAGCTGTTCTCAAAACATCGTGGGAACATTTGTGTGATAATTTTTAGATGTTCTTAATACAAAAGGATGCACTTTTAATAGTTATGAAACAGGTGATTCCATGAACAAATGCAAGTTGATGGGCGATTTATATACATATTGAGCAAAAATTAAGTAAGATATATAAGACATGAAACTTACGTGTCACTCAGTAGCATTTTCTTTGATCCAATGATACCTATAACACGTAAATCAGTTTTAGCCTTTTCCTTCAGGACTGCTGCCTACAACACAAAACATCTTCATGTATTCAGAAGAATTACAATGTAACCAATGGCCTTGTACCAGAAAAAGGTATATGTATTTGTTTGGAGTTCTTACACGTCTAGATTTTGTGTGTACAGGACCATAACCCTTGAGAGCAGGACCATAACCCTTGGGATTCGTTGTATCTGTTCAAGTGGATCAATGTCGAACGACAAACATGATAATAGCAAACAACTAAAACTCATAAAATAACATCCTTTATTTCTTGTCGTGCTTAGAAAATTGGAAATACATTCATAGGTCATCCATTTAATAATAGTCGATGAAGACTTTTAACAATAATGTGCCTCCCGATTGACCCGTTATCTGACCTGCATATAGAAAGGAAACTAACTATTCAAACGGGTCAAACATTATTTATACTCTTCTTAGAGTTATCTAGTTAAAATTGGTTCAATGTTCAACAAACTTCTATAGAATGCTAATATGTTAAGCTAAAAACCAAACTACAGAACTCCAAAAAAATGATCACATATCCAAAGCAAAGAACTTTTTTGCACTTCATATTTAACCACACCTCCACTTATTCAAGATCCAAAAACCAGTTAATAATATCTTCAAATTTCAATCATTTACGCAAACCATCATTAATCGAAAACTAAATGTCTTTTTTCTGAGATTATATAACAAATAAACAAATAATAATCCAAATCAACTATGAATGAAAATCGAACATATTAATCTAAAATCAGAAGGTGTTACCGTACATAAAGATGCAAATGAATAACAAAAAAGATGGCTTTTGATTGAAATCAATTGATGATCGGAAAAGGGTTTGATCGGAGTCTTTGTTTTACCTTTCAATTTCTTCTGGTTGCCGTAAAGGTGATTCGTTCTTTATTTCTGCTGTGCAATCCTCGCTGCAATGCAAGCAAACTCATGAGGTTATTTTGTACGTGCGCCTCGAATGGCCGATGCGCTAAGAAAACTTGCACCACAGGGGCATGTTCTCACTCGAATCATTTTGACCCATTACCCAACCCATTTTGAAACCTCTAATTTCAGTTGAACATTTTGTGCTTCAGACATATAATGTCCAACTCCAAGATCCCTTTATTTCTAAAGACTTCTTATTTGTTGGTAACCACCGATCATTTTTGAGTTTTTTTAATCAATAAGTATAGTTTAAAACTTTAATTACTATTTCCAAAACAACATAATTTTGTACATGCATTGAAATTTGTAAAAATATATTTTGGATGACTTCAAATCATACCTCTTTTAGCCAAACATTATTTATTTAATCAGTTTAAGATCATACATAAGCCATTATACTTGTATATGGGACCCCAAATTATCAATTAATAAGAATACAACTCAAAATTAATTCCTACAAAACCAAACATTAAACCAGTTTCATGTTTCAGTTTAAAAAGATAACACAATGTTCATATATGTACCTCAACACGAGTTCCCCAAACTGAGAATGATGAAGGAGCATTAGCATGTTCGAGAACTCGCGCCCGGTGTAGCCTTTTTCCTCATTCGCCTGCACCGGCATGTAAAAGATTATTGACTATTATTTGGAATCCACTTATCAAGATAAAAACCCAAAAATTAAACAAAAAAAATATGTCTTCCAGCACAATATGCAATTAAAAACATAAAACAACATTGTACAAAAACTCTTGTGAGGCGTTTAAATGTTGACATTAACTATTATCATTGTATTCGAGTTCCCACCTAATGAATCTGTGCAAAACTACACAAATATTTATAAATCGGAACGAATAATCAGAGCAAAGTTGATAATCAGAGATACTTTTGGAGGGCAGATAACAAAGTTTCTTACCACATCCTGAGAGTCTTCATGTTCAATGCGAAGCTCCGCTGGTAAGGTTTTAGAATGGATTAATGGAAGTCCACATCAGCAGTAGCAGCTTCCGCAGTTTTACATTCAAGTACTTGCTTTGTAAAATATGAACCATAACTTGCAGCCACAAAAACATACCCAGCGTCCCTGAATTGATTCTATAATATAAAACATAATAGAAGTAAACAAAATATTACAATAAACAACTTAATAGAAATAGATGCAGTACAATTTAAACATTTTTACATTGTGAATTTAGCCTCATTTAGAGCACATTCTATCCACAAAAAATTAACTCTATCAACTTTTTATTCTTATAAATCATAAAAAGTTATGAAATGAGAAACTTCAAACCTTTATGAATCCCCATTCCCCAATACTTCAAAAGCGCAGATCTAAATGATAAGCAACCACGATTCCCCCTACAATCAGACAACAATGGAATTAGAATACAACAGTTTTATAAGATTTCCACATTTATATATACAAAACCCTAATCAACCAATGAATACACAAAGAACAAAGAAACTAAGATCCAGAAACAATCACTAAACCTAAAATCGATCTAACGAAGATTTTGAAAAGGAAAAGTAAGATGAAGATGAATATTAAAAATCAAATGTTATGAATGTCAAATCGGAAACAGAAACTTACAGTTAAAACAGTTTCTATGATAGCCGTTGAAATCAAATCTCACGGTTAATGATTAGGGTTGAGGAAGAATGAAGCACACACATTCGGATGATGAAGAAGAATAAGATAAATGATAGATTTAAATCAATACCTCTAATAGGAAGCGGCACAATGTCAGGAATTTTTTAGGGTTGAAGTCACACACAATCACAAACGATGATGACACAACAAAAAAGGAGATCTATGGAAGAGACAGAGAGATCAGAGAAGGATGAAAGAGAAGAACGATTGAGAGATTTAGGGTTTAGAGAGAGAAACTGATTTAGAACTTGAATATTGTTTGACTTATGATCAGGAAATAGAAACTTATTAATGTGATTTAATTTAATGTTTTTTAGGAAAGGTAATAAAGGTCAGCGATTTTGACCAATTTAATATTGATTGATTCTCGATTTTTAGGAAAGTTATCAATTGTTTGATTTATTGACGAAATTTAAGTTTTAATTCAATTTGGATTTAAAAAAAAAGAAAATTTTATAAATTATATGGTTGTGCCATGTGGCACGATATGGGAAGGAGAGATAATTGAAGGTGAAATGTGGGAATGACAAGTGTACAAATTGAGTTTGTTTTATTAGATGTATAGATTAGTTTTTGTTGATTATTGAATATAAAGAACATTGTTCTTGGAACCTTTGGTTCGATTTATAGTCTTTGATTAATCAATTGTTCTTGAGCCATTTGATCGCATGTGAAACTGCATCAGTTACTGATGCAGTTTCGTATGCGATCAAATGGCTCAAGAACAAATAGTTAATCAAAGACGATAATTTGAACCAAAGGTTCCATGAACAATGTTCATATAAATTTTTATTCAATCAAAACTAATGAAACAATATACCTAGACCCCATTATATAGTTGGGAATTACAAGTAAAATAGGAAACTAAATAAAGATAAAAATAGGAAATTCAAAATTTAAATAAATAAAAGATAATACGGATGCTCCTGCATCATACTCCCTGTCTTCGAAAAAAAAACCCGTCCTCGAGTTTTGTCTTTGGACCAAAGCCACCTGGATCAAAAGGAACATCAACCCGAAGTTTATTTACTATCACAACACACCACAACGCCCCAACTTCACAGACCGTCTCGTCTGGTTTGGGACCTGTACCACCTGGGTCGAATGAAACATTAAACCAACTCTTGTGCACTTCTGGGGAAAAATCAAATATTTTAGTATCTAATTGGGGTGTTTTTGTCGATCCAATGGCCATAAACATTTGGTGCTTTTTTGAGCTAGAAATATCCTCCACTTTCCTAAGCCCACCTCTCTTTTTTAATCTGGTGAATTTTGTTTGAGAATTCACTTCATGCCAAAATTCATTCTCCATGTAAAGTCCATTATTTTTTTCCACTTCATTTATCTCCCTCAAAAAAAATGGTTCCACTCTAAAAGCTGTACGTTCCCTTACAATATTCACTTGAGGCCCACCATAATTAAAATTCTTCTCCACTACCATGTAGCTCATATTTTCACTAATAATTTCTACATGTTTTATCCCTCCATAGTGGTGGAGTGGTGGAGTGACCTTATGTTCACTTAGGTGATCATGGGTTCAATTCCCACTTCCAACATTATGGTTTGGTATCCGGGTGAAGATCGAATACGGGTGGCGCCGGTTCGAATCTGACGGGCGGCGAGGTTTTACCGAGTTCTATAACACTGCCGTGCCTTCGGGCGGGTGGGGCTCGGGTTTCCGCGCATCGGGAGAAGGCGGGGGCTGCTGGAGGTCAAGTAGTCGATTCTTGGGCACGGCGCCCCGCAAGGGTGGTTGCCACACAGTTGTTCGCCGATAAAAAAAAAAAAAAATTCTACATGTTCTATTGGTCGACACGTAGAATGCAAATATGACAGCATGCTTACATCCTTATCTAAAGCAAATGAGATCTTTGTATCATCAATTATAAAATCACTTCCAATTCCATTTTGAAATTCCATATTGATAAGCGATGATATCTTATGGAGTTCAAAATTCAAACCTTCCGTATTTTCTGGCTGAAATATTGGTATTTCTAAATCTGGCGCATCACCACCCGTAGCCACCAATTCTTCCGATTCACAACCACCACCATCCCTATGGCACCAATACCCACTGCACCACCTCCATTATCGATCACATCATCTTGAAATTTGAAAGTAGCAGGAGATTTCAAATTATTCAGTTGTAACCCTCTCATGGTTGTCGACCAAAATAACGAACCTTCACTCACCGACTCATCTTCTCCGGCTAACTCCTCATCACCTGTAGCAACTGAAGTAATTGTAGACGACTCATGCTCTTTAGATCTTTCATCTTGGCATTCTTGATTACAAAACCCATTAAAAGCCATCGTCACCCACATATATTCTTCTTTGTCTACCTCAATTCCATCATCATCATCATCATCATCAAACCTTGGTCTGTCTTCTGAAAAATATTGTTGATAGATTGGTTCAGAGAACCGGGGGTGGGGATGGCAGAAAGGATGCTCCTCTTCCTCGTTCACATCATCCCAGACGATGCTTCCCGATTCGGTTTCCTTAGCGCGCATCTCCCGTTGTACTTCAAGATCTCGGACTCGTTGACGGAGCCGTCTGATCTCTTCAAGATCACGGACTCGTTGTCGGAGCCGTCCGATCTCTTCAAGATCTCGTGGGTCATGATAGACTCCATTGCTGCCTCGATCGGCGAATCTGCGAGTAGGGCATCGATCTTCTCCACGAGCACGTAAATAGAAAACACTGATGTCGTTGCCTCTGTCGGCGAATCTACGATCAAGCAAACATCTTCCTTCACGCAGAGCCATTTGAAAACCAAAGCTCTGATACCAACTGATGCAGTTTCACATGCGATCAAATGGCTCAAGAACAATTGATTAATCAAAGACTATAAATCGAACCAAAGGTTCCAAGAACAATGTTCTTTATATTCAATAATCAACAAAAACTAATCTATATCTATATATATATATATTGCAAAGCTAATAATCCTACATGTCATAATATTATGAAATCTCTTCTTTGAGAGATGCCACATAGGGTGTGATGTGGCAACTCTAGACCAATTTAAAAAAAGGAATAGATATGGTTTAACTTAATCTATTAAATACCTTATCTACTAAATGTAAATATTAAACATTTATTATTTTCTCTCTCATGTTTCCTTCTATAACTTTTAAACGTTAATATCTTTTATATACGAGATTTTTTAAGGAAAAAAATTACACCAAATTAACGAGCGTTTTATTATCTTTCCAACGAGTACCATAGTGCTATATAAAAAACGGAGAAAAAAAACGACTATTTTTTGTAACCCGACATGTATTGTGTCATGTTTGGGATTAGTTTAAAAAAAATTGTGGGTTTGGGTCGGGCCTGAGATTATGTGATACCCGACCCAATTACCCGAAACCACGTACCCAAATACCCGAACTATATACCCGGTCATATACCCATGAAATTTTTAACGCATCACATAACCCTTAGACTAATGCGTTCGATATTTTTTTTTCTTATTTCATGTTTGTTCTTTTTAGAATGATCGATTACAAACTTCCGAATTCATTTGACATTATATAATATTTTGTAATGGCGCTAGATTTATACCCCGGCGCAGAGATTCGTTTTTTTATATATTTGAATATGATAACTTATGGCAGAGATTTGTTTAAAATAAATAATAATAATAATAATAATAATAATAATAATAATAATAATAATCATCATTAATCATATATTGGAAAGTCATTAATTATGTTGTCATATTAGATATTTTTTTATATCATATTAGATATTTCATCCCGGGACGCTCCCGGGATAAAAACTAGTGAAACAATAAACCTAAAGGTCCTATTTATAGGATAAAAATAATAATTCAAAAGGAAACTAAATAAGATAAAATAGGAAATTCAAATTTAAAATAAATACTAGATACTCCTGCATCAAGTCTACTGCCCAACACACACATACGATAAACAAATGAATATATCCCTATTATTCATTAGTATAAAAAGAGAATTATAGGCTCATATCTAGCAATGTTAACAAGTTAAATTGAATACACATGCAATAAAATAATTAACTAAACATAAAAACTGAATACTTAAATATTGTCATTATAACATTTTTCATTTAATTTGGGTTAATTTTTTTTGATCAGCGAACAACTGTGTGGCAACCACCCTTGCGGGGCGCCGTGCCCAAGAATCGACTACTCGACCTCCAGCAGCCCCCGCCTTCTCCCGATGCGCGGAAACCCGAGCCCCACCCGCCCGAAGGCACGACAGTGTTATAGAACTCGGTAAAACCTCGCCGCCCGTCAGATTCGAACCGGCACCACCCGTATTCGATCTTCACCCGGATACCAAACCATAAATGTTGAAAGTGGGAATTGAACCCATGATCACCTAAGTGAACATAAGCAGGGGCGGATTTAGGAAGCCGGGTACGGGTTCAAGCGAACCCACTCGGTTTTCGATCTTTAGTAGAAATATATATAAAAAATGAGCCATGAACCCATAAGAAAAATTGGCATGAACCCATAACAATATCAAATTAGTGGCTCAATGGTTAAGTCTTCCACCTTCTTAATCATAGATCCTTAGTTCTAAACTTGTTGTCCATGTTTCTTTTTTTTTTCCTTAATGAACCCAGCCCCTTAAATAGGGTTTTATTATTCTAAAAAAATCTAAAACTCCTAAAGACCTAAAGCAGTAACACTCTGTTCCAGAGTTTCATTAAAGGATGGAAGAGAAAGGATCTCCCTCCCCTTCCTTTCCCTCCTCTTCCTTCCAAATTGGAAAGATTGAAAATCACACTAAAAACCTCTTTATTATCCCTCTCAATCCCTCCCTTTCCCTCTTACAAAAAACTCTGGAACACATTTTTTCCCCACTTCCTTTCTAATCCTTTCTCTTCCATTCTTTAATGAAACTCTGGAACAGAGTGTAAAGCTCTTTCAAACAAAATTCACAGCCCCATTTCCTTCTCTAATCCCTAAAACTCCTAAAGACCTAAAGCTCCTTCAAATAACCATCGCCGTCGCTGCTCCACACCTCACAGACCACTGAAGCCGCCTGCTCCGCTGCCTCCGCACACACACCGCCGTTGCATTCACTGCAGTAAATAAGGTTTGATTTTTTTTATTGAACCATCCAAGTTACATTTTGTATTCTATACTTATTCACAATATTCTACAAGTATGAGACTATGTGAAATTGTGATTTGTGAATATGAATTAGACAATTAATATTTAGTGGTTTTCAATTGTTAATTTGTTGAACTTAAATTTGGGGGAAATTAATCCTTGAAGGGAAAGAAGTTATTTTAGTTTAGATTGAACAGTTTTCCCGTGTGGGTTTGATTATATTGTAATGTGTTTAAGAAATGTTTATCAAAAAGTTGGTGATTGTAATTGTGTGCAATCTTTATTAGAGGAAAGCATGTGGTGGTGTCCAATATGAATTGAAGATGGTGTATTCATCGTTCAAGTTTATCAAACAGTTTATTAATCCATAAATGATATGCAACTCTTATGTGTTGAGGCATGAAAGCTATCTTAATTGTATCTGTGACTCACCCTCTTTAAAATAAATTGATTGTTTTGAAGGTGGTAAACAAAAGAAGTCACATAATACCGTTAAAAAAAAGTCACATAATACATGGTCAGTTGAAAAGGTAAGCAATTTTCTATGTCAAGTTTCATACATTTATTTTGTAATTTTACATTTTGGAAGCCCCCAAATTTGCCGTTATGTGATAAGTTTACAGTTTGGAAGCCCCCAAATTTAGACCTCCCTTTAGGCCTCCAAAAAATTTGAGTCGCCCCTGTACACGATAGACTATTAAAAACGACTATTTACGCGTAAAAATCTGACCCGAACCGTGAACCGACCCGAAAACTTTTATTTCCAGTTTTATAAAATTGGAGCATCTAAAAACACTGAACCCACTGGAAAAAAATCCTGGATCCGCCACTGAACATAAGGCCTCTCCACCACTCCACCACTATGGATGGATATTTAATTTGGGTTAATTAGGCTCCACTTTGAACTTGAGCTTATAGCTCAATGGTCATCGTGGAGGTGATGGAAGACTCTTGACCTTAGGGTCATGAGTTTGATTTCTGATCCCACCGGGTGTTACCGGTTTGTTACCGTCGTGCCCTCGGGTGAATGACAGGTCAGGTTTTCCCCTGGACGTGCTTGCGTGGGCTTAGGGTCCGCTTATGTTCAGGTTTGGCTGGCCTTGGGCTACCCTTTGCCAATGGGTGTTGCATAAGGATACCTCCTAGATTTAGTTGGTTTAAAAAAAAAAATAATAAGCTCCACTTTCACGATATGCCAACAACGCAAATAATTATATTGTTGCTGAATGCTAGGGATTCTTTTTCCCGCTAACCCCCACCCACCCACCCACCCACATACACACAAATAAAGTGTCGGTTGTGACTTGTGACTTGTGAGACTCCGTATTTTTAAACTCAACTAATAATGGGCATCTTTATAAAAGGGTGCCTAACCAAAAAATATTGAGACCTTAAATTCTTAATGGGCTAATTAATTTTTTTAAGTCCAGCCCATTACACACCATCTAAGTGTGGCTCCATTTCCATGAGAGCCATTTATTAAGGCCCAATTGTAACATTAGTTTCACTACCTTACACTGTTACAAAAAGTCTACTGAGAGCAACCCTTTTGATGATAAGGAAGATGATAATACTCTATTCTCTTGCAAGATATCATCTTTTTTCTTTAAGGCATTGAACCCCATAACCTTAGCCGCTGTGCCACGCCGGTCGGCTCAGACTGTGGCTAGTCTCTCAGCCGTTGCTGACTGTCCTAATCAACAAATCTTAATAAATTTGTAAGTTCTTTTTCTTTTCCATTTACATTGTTGCATTTGCATATCTGGAACTAGGAATATGGTTGATTTTATATATATATTTTGGTTTTTGATGTTATTTACAATTAGAAGTATTTATGCATTAGGATTCTCCCTGTTTGTGTTTATGTACAAACATGTCATACCAGGTTTAGGTCAAAATGGGTCAGGTTGCAACTTCAATTTGGTCCGGGTCAAGTACTCAAGTTGTGTGTGTTGAAATGGGATAACCAGGCATATGTATATATAATTGGTTAAATCTGTTAAAAATAAAATGAGTACCTTTTTTGAACTTTGGATAAAACACACAAACTTTGCATAACCAAGTCAACGTATCATTATGTGATCAACAAAGATTCTAAGCAGTTAATCCGGTAAAAAATCGGATATCAGTCAACAGGGGCGGATTAAAATTTTTAGTGTTATTATATATAGGAAATTCTATAGGAACCCTTAAATATATTTGAATGGAAATTTTAAACCAAGTCATACAACTGCTCCAATGGTTATCCCACCCCTTTCTAACTTTCAAAATGTAGGTTCGATTCCCGTTCCAATGCTTCTTTTTATAATTCTGTTTTTTATTTAATTTTTATTAACAAAGCTAGGGTTCAAATAAATATATATCACCTTCACAACCCCAAACATCTCTCTCTCTCTCCTCACTCTTGTCCACCTCCACATACCTCCGACCTCAGCCTCTCCTACTCGTTTCCTCCTCCTTAACAGCGCCGCCCTCCTCGCGGCTCACTGGATCTCCCTCTTTAGACTCATCAAGGTAGTCTCAAATCTCAATGTCTCTTGTTCTTTACTTGTTATTAGACATTAGTTATTATGTTCTTGTAGTTATCATTTATCAATTAATCACTTAGGAAATGGTTATTAGAATAATGTTCTTGTTGTGTTATTGTGTTTGAGGATTTGGAGGGTAATTAGGAAATGGTTATGGAATTAGAAAGAGATGTTTTAGATTGTTATGTTGGTGAACCTAATTCTGTATAAGCCTTTGGTTTTTGGTTTTGGGCGATTAGCCATCACTCAACAACTTAATCTGCTAGTATTATTGTACTCATAACTCCATGAACTAAAACTCACATCTCTTATGAATGGTAATGAAGTTATGGAAGATATTTTGGAGAGGTGAGATTATAATGGAGTCAGGTTTTGGTTTTTAATCAAATAAAGAAAAAAGAAAAGCATCAACTATGTATCTATACAGGAACCAATGTAATTAGCAATTAAAAGAAATCAAGCTATGTATGTTACAGGAAAATATACTTCTGAATAAAGGAAACAAATTATCTTACATCAATACAGCGGGTACAAAACACAAAGCTACCACATATGACTAAATTTATTAAACACAACTATTTATTTAGACATGTCTCACTAACGCAGTTTGCTAAAATTAGTTATTATAAATACTGTAACACAAAGAAGATACTTGAAGTGGGATTGTTCTTATCTAAAGATAACAACTTTCAGAGAATGTACACAGTGACTTCCATTGCAAAAGAAAGAATGCAACATTTTTAAGGATTGTATCTTTGCTAGTCAAGATGCTTTGTTTTTGTTTACTGTATTTAAAAAAAAAAAAAAAAAAAAAACGGTTTGAGTAAAAAATTAAGGTTTGGATGAAATGAATCTAGTTATTTTAATTGAGTTGGGTTTGAACCTGCGTTACCCGAACCGATAAACCGACCCGGCTTTTTTATGTTCGGTCATATGGAATTGGAGCATAAAAAGGAACCCCCTGAAAAAAATTACTGGATCCGCCACTGTCAGTCAAGGACTGATATTTGAGATATAGGTTATCGTAGTGAAATGTCGGTTGGATATCGGTAATTTTTATATCATGCAAGATTTATATATATAGCAATGTAACACTAACAATTCAATATACTGTCCTACCATTAACAAATAAACCTTTTGCAACTTGTAAAACACCAACAATTGTAGCAAGTGGGAACTTATTAAGACTTTAACACTAACAATTAAGACTTAAAACACTAGTAGAATAAAAGAGGAAAGACAAATGGAGGAACTAAGAACAAAGGTACTAATATTGGTCAATATCGCCGATAATATCGGTACCGATATTTTGTACCGATCATAGTTGTCAAAGCGCCTAGGCGCACTCAAGGCAACTTTTAGCTTGCATTTGGCCGGAAATCAGCTTGAAAACAACCCTGATAGTGCGCCTTAGTGCCTAGGTGCGCGCCTCACAGGGCGCAGCCCACTAGGCGCGCTTTTAACAACTATTGTACCGATATGTCGGTTAATGACCGATAACTTGTATATCGGTGAATGGACCCAAATACCCAATCAAGCTAGACCCTTGAAACACTTTATTAAGTGTAATAATACTCATCATCTGTATAAGATTAAAGATAAAACCAATATTGACTCAGAAAGTCAAACTTAAGGTGAATAATGGTGTCGGATGGATGCAAGTAGTGTTAAGAAGGAAAAAGATACTGTTATTAGCTAAAATGACAATATTGTGTAGCTTTAAACCCATTAGACGAAATAGAATCAACTTTATTCAGTGTATGAATTGTAGGGTAGAAGGAAAATATTGCAATTAATCTCAAACCAGCCGCAGCCGCATTTCTAACTGCACATAATTCTAAATGTTTAGATTCCATATTTAACGTATAATCATAGTATCTAAATGAATTATAGGATTATGTTGTAAATTGTAATGAATCACTTATTATTCTAGATTTCTGAAAGAAATTCATAATCTGGCGACTGGCGTTAACTTGATTGCTTAGGTAGGGCTTATATAGTAGCCTATATTCAACTAAACCATAATTAGTCTAGGTTGATTGTTAACATAGTTTGAATAGATCACCTTTAAAGTTGCATAAAATGAAAAGAAGAAAAGTTAAAAGGCCACGGTGTTAATACCGGACTTCTCAATTTATTGTCATTGTTTCTCCTCCAACAGCCATTTGTAGAAAAATGCTATCTTCAGTCCAAAACCCTCGCATCCTCCTCCTGCACTGTCGGCGTTCTAAACCTCTTCACCACCACTTCCATCACCACCATTATCCCAAATCTATCCACGCCACCCCTCTAGCCCACCCCATTTCTGCATCACTACCCACCTCCCAAATCCAAACCATTCAAAAATCAATCCTTTCCCGCGAGAAAACAACCCGCCAATTTGCCGAGGAATTTCTTAACCGTCTACGCCTTACCGAGCCCCATGTCAAGAGCTTCCTTCACGTCTCAGAGACCGTTCTAAACGAAGCCGATGAAATTGACCGGAAGATTGATAGAAACGAAGATGTTGGTCCCCTCACCGGAGTATTAGTTGCTGTCAAAGACAACATCTGTACTGCTGACATGCCTTCTACTGCTGGATCCAAATTGTTAGAAAATTACCGGCCGCCATTTGATGCGACTGCTGTTAAGAAGTTGAAGGAGAGTGGCGCCATTATTGTTGGGAAAACTAATTTGGATGAATTTGGAATGGGGAGTACCACTGAAGGATCAGCTTATCAGGTTAGGGCTTTATAATTTCCCAATTTTTATATTTGTAAGTTGTATTGACCTATAGCTTTTGTATTTTGCTAATTATTAGGTTACTGCAAATCCATGGAACCTTGAATGTGTACCGGGAGGGTCATCAGGGGGCTCGGCGGCGGCTGTTTCCGCTAGGCAATGTGTAGTATCATTGGGAAGTGATACTGGCGGAAGTGTCCGGCAGCCAGCGTCGTTTTGTGGTGTTGTAGGGCTCAAGCCGACGTATGGCCGTGTGTCACGATATGGGCTGGTGGCGTATGCGTCATCACTGGATGTTATTGGTTGCTTTGGCTCATCGGTTGCTGATGCTGGACTTCTACTTCAAGCGATTTGTGGTCATGATAAACTTGATGCTACTAGCAGCAAAAGGGTATGTTTCTTCTACCCTTGGTCATTCCATTTACAATTGGTCAGTTTCTTGATATCATTGATATGATTTTGCAAATCTTGTTTTCAGGAGGTTAATGACTTCACATCTCAGTTCATTTCCAAAGATTATTTTGAATCACAGCCTTTAAAAGGGCTAAGGGTTGGTGTGATTTCCGAAACTCTTGGTGATGGAGTTGATCAAGAAGTTGTTTCATCAATCCGTGGTGCTATTTCTCATCTGGAAGAATTAGGATGTACTGTAACAGAGGTCCTGATTTTCTATTAATGGTTAATATTACTAAATCTTTGAGGCTGCCTAAATAAAAACGAGTCACTTAACCAAAAAAAAAAAATCATTTTATAATGAATTGCAGGTCTCTTTGCCATCTTTCTCCCTAGGATTGCCTGCATACTATGTTCTTGCTTCATCTGAATCATCTTCAAATTTATCGCGCTATGATGGTGTTAGGTGATATATGTTACAACACTAAAGTTGGCATCTTATGAACAGCAAAGTCTAGTAATTTTGATATTTTGTCTACTTAATTGCCATATATACAGGTATGGTAATCAAATTGCTTCTGATGAACTGAGTTCCCTTTACGGAGGTTCTCGTGCTAATGGGTTTGGTCCGGAGGTATGATAAAAAAAAACACATTGTTAAGCTTTTCGTACAAGTTTATAATGGTATAACGTTACTAAAACAAATATATATGTTTTTTAAATGATATTTTCAGGTAAAAAGAAGGATTTTGATGGGGACATATGCACTTTCAGCTGGTTATTATGATGCTTATTACAAGCGAGCCCAGCAGGTATACACTTGATGTTATTCTTATTAATGTTGATCAATATGTTAATCATGGTGCTTTGATGAATTAGGTGAGGACTGTAGTAAAGAAAAGCTTTAAGGCAGCATTAGATTCACATGATATTCTAATTTCACCAGCAGCACCATCTGCAGCATATAAAATTGGTAATTACCAATTTACCCACTATGGTCACCTTAATTTTTATTTTTCCTTTTGTTGATGTGAAAGATTATAATCTTGTAACCACTCCGTTTTCCTCTTTTATTTGTAGGTGAAAAGAAAAACGATCCACTAGCAATGTATGCTGGGGATATTATGACCGTATGTCCTTATAAGCTTCTCTTTTGACTTCTGCATTTTATTTATTTTTAGAGTAAACTCTATGGATGGTCCCCATGGTAAGGCGAAGTTTTGGTCTTTGTTCTTTCTTTCGAGAAATTACACACTTAATTCAGGGCTATGCATACGGTGACCCGTGACAAGTTTGGTCTTTTTCACTATGCTAGAGTTATAAAAAGACATTTTTACTCTCTTCACTGTCATAGCCCCTGTCCCGCCCTTGTGACAGTGAAAAGATCTCTAGAACCAGTATCGATTGTTACCATATTTAAAAAAATCAAGTACAGGGTATACAGTTATTTCATATTAAATCAATGGATTGTTACTTTAGATGCTTATGTTTGCTTTCAAATGCAGGTGAATGTGAATTTGGCAGGATTGCCAGCATTGGTTTTGCCATGTGGCTTTGTTAAAGACGGCACTACCAGCCTTCCTGTTGGTTTTCAAATGATTGGCGCCGCATTTGATGAGGTAGGACTAATTTCCTGATACCACGTTTCCCATGTCCCCGCGTGTT
This sequence comes from Ambrosia trifida, assembly GCA_028751855.1. Taxonomy (NCBI): domain Eukaryota; kingdom Viridiplantae; phylum Streptophyta; class Magnoliopsida; order Asterales; family Asteraceae; genus Ambrosia; species Ambrosia trifida. Next base: position 87,808,572 of record CM054130.1, on the reverse strand, counting down.
TGGTATCATGAAACTAAAATTTTGATATTATATTTTGATTTAACATGATAAATATCATAAATGCAGGAAAAATTGCTTAGAGTGGGTCATATCTTTGAGCAAACTCTTCAAGGTCACAGCTTCATCCCACCATTGATAGCAGATGAATTTAAAAGCTAGGAACAATAGTATCAGCTTTTAAGCATGGAGGGATGCTCAAAAATGCTGAAAAACTCGATGTACATTTTTTCCCCGGATAAACCATGTATTCATTTATTTAAAGAAGTTAGGAAATTTTTTGTTTTGGTTACTTATTTGGTCCAGTTCTGTGAATATGAGCAGCCAACCAACTATATAGTAGCTTCAAGAAAAGAACATAGATCACTCAGTAGGGGAGTTCAAAAACAGTTGAAACCAATCGAACGTTCTAAAGCAAGTCGGCCGTTATGGTTCACAGTTGAGCTTTTGTGGTTTGACTGTTAATGGATTTGTTTGAAACTAATGATAGTTATATCAGCAAGAAAGTTAAAGATCTATATAATTGCTTACGCTTGAGAATTGTTAGAAACCGAAAGATAAATAAATACAACGATTATAACCAATCATATTTCACAAACGGAAAATAGTTATGGTTCACATAAGTCCCATCAGTTTCTTTATCTATATGACTATATTTATTTATTACATTTTGTGAGATGAAATATACACCTTGTCTTTCAAGATTTTAAATCCTGGTAGGGAAATGATGATGACAAATCTATCACATTCTCAGGACACGATTTTCTTGTATAAGGTTAAAAGGAAACTTCGTCTCAAATGAGTCAACTATGTTGACTCATCTATAGTATCTCATATTTAAATTTATGACGCATACATCTTTATTAATTACAGGCTGATCATCTTGTGTGTTGTTTAATATTATGATGGCACCATTGATCATCTGTTATTGTTTTGCCTTATTTCTCATCTTAAATCGCTACTCATCCACTGCGCAGGGTGACCAGCCTGAGGTGCACGACTACTACTCATATGCAAATCTTTCCAACACTTGGACCAACACTGACTATTTGTACACTATACCTATTTTCAAAGATTATCCATATAGTCCACAAGATAGCCCAACCATTCGACCCATCCTCCTTAGTTTTAAACAAGAAACCTTTCTCGCCTGTGGCTTCTACTGCGATGGAACCTGCACTGCTTACCTCTTTGCTGTATATATTTATCAAACTGACACAGATGGTAATATTGTTGATACACGGCCCCCTCAAGTCGTTTGGTCAGCAAACCGAGACTCTCCGGTTAGTTATGGTGCAATACTGAATTTCACGGCAACTGGAGAATTGGTCCTTCAGGATGTCGATGGAAGCACAGTTTGGACTACCAACACGGCCGGGAAATCCATTGTTGGTATGAATTTAACTGATACTGGAAACCTAGTGTTGTTTGATGTCAACGGCTCTGTGGTTTGGCAATCTTTTGATTACCCAACAGACTGTTTGATGCTGGGGCAAAAACTGTATCAAGGACGGCAACTGATACCTAGTGTTTCGTCAACCAATTGGACGGCTCAAAAAGGTTTGTTTTCTCTTCAACTAACTGATACAGGTTTGGTTGCTTATGTGGGATCAAACCCACCTCAAGTCTATTACATCTTCATGAACATCCATTCACATTATAGAAAGAGAAGATACATTAGATTCTTGAATGGGAGCTTGTCTTTTTCATCTTCTTATGATGAGACAGGCGGTTCTCTTAATATACCTGAAGCCACATCAACTCAATACATGAAGTTCATGCCTGATGGGCATCTTAAAGTATTTGAAGGGAAAGACGGATGGGTAGAGGTGGCTGATCTACTTACCGATCAAGTGTATGAAGAGTGTTATCCTTTAGCTTGTGGTAGAAATGCCATTTGCTATAAGAATAATCAGTGTAGCTGTCCCACGATAGACTATTTCAGAGAAGTGAACAATCGGCAACCGAACCTGGGTTGCTATGCAATTACTCCTATCACTTGTGATGCCACACAAGATCAGGTTTTTATTTCACTCCAGAACGTCTCCTTTAAAGGTTATTCAGACCAAGGCATGCCGGGGACAGAGTTAAATATGGAGACATGCAAACAAGCATGTCTCAGCAATTGCTCATGTAAAGCAGCCGTATTTGGGTATGATGAATATTATCCACATTGGAGATGTTCTTTACTCTATGACCTCTTTACATTGACCAATATTGATCCTGATGTAGCAAATTTCAATGCTTCAGCTTTCATAAAAGTACAGAATGTGAGATCATCTATATCAAAGAAAACAAGTCAACCTATTAGAGTAGTTATATCTTCCATTATTGGAAGTTTTTTGGTTCTACTTGTGGTTATAGGCTTTTTTACTTCCTTAATCCGCAAGCTAAGATCGGACACTCAAATAGAGGAAGAGCATATAGATGTGGTACCAGGAATGCCTACTCGGTTCACCTATGAAGAACTAAAAACCGCCACAGAGAACTTTACTAAAAAGCTTGGTCAAGGAGGATTTGGATCAGTTTTCGAAGGAACTCTTGAAGATTACTCGAAGATTGCAGTAAAATGTCTTGATGGTCTTGGGCATGTTAACAAATCATTCCTAGCTGAGGTTCAATCCATTGGAAGCATTCACCATGTGAATCTGGTTAGACTTAGAGGATTTTGTGCATGGAAATCACAGCGATTTTTGGTGTATGATTTCATGAGTAACGGATCATTAGATAGGTGGATCTACCATCGAAATCGAGAACACATACTTGAATGGCAATGCAGAAAGAAAATCATTCTTGATATAGCGAAAGGTCTAGCATATCTTCATGAAGATTGTATGCAAAAAATCATCCACCTTGATATTAAACCTCAAAACATACTCCTAGACACCGATTTCAATGCGAAAGTATCTGATTTTGGGTTGTCTAAACTTCTTGACAGAGATCAAAGCCAAGTGATGACTACAATGAGAGGAACCCCAGGTTATATGGCTCCTGAATGGTTAAGCTCGGTTATAACTGAAAAAGTGGATGTATATAGCTTTGGGATCGTTCTATTAGAGATACTGTGTGGGAGAAAGAACTTTGATAGATCTCAGCCCGAAGAAAGTTGGCACTTACTTCATGTCTTTCAACAATGTTGGGAACAAGGGACTTTGCTAGATATTGTTGATAAGTATAGTGAAGATATGCAGACACACGGTTCAGAAGTTGTGGAGATGATGAAATTGGCTTCATGGTGCTTGCAAACTAATTTTACAAGAAGGCCTTCAATGTCATCAGTGGTAATGGTGTTAGAAGGGCGAATGGATGTCGAATCAAACTTGGATTACAACTTCACTGATCCTAGACTGCAAAACACAACAATCGAACATAAGAAAGATATGACACCATTGTTGGCTTCTGTTCTATCTGGTCCTAGATGAATAACCATGAAGTTCTTTTGGACAACTATATGCACCTTCGTAATGTTTCTTTCTTTCTTTTTCCTGTGTGTTTTCTTTCTCAATCATATTAGTATGTATAACATTACGTTTTTGCCTATTTGCCTGAGGGCTAAGGCTATGTTGATCAAAAACCATAATTTTAATAAGTTTTAAGTTAATCAACCATGTTACTAGGAGAAGATGTTAAATAAAAGAAAAGGATCGGTCGAGGGGTATTTGGATGTGCAAATTTAATGAAGACGACTTTAAGGTCACAACTCACAACAATCACTTTAGAATACTTATATTCTTACTTTCTAACCAAATACAGCTCGCATAACGTAAGTGGTTGCATATTTACTCGTGTTTCACAAAAATAGTAACCTAGCCAACCTACAACTCCATCACCCATTATAATAAACTGATACACTTAAACAGGTGGTGCATGTTTTTATATGAGTTTGGTAAATTGGTTCATATATATTATGGATAGATTAACTTTGTAATTGAACAATGCCACTATCAGAGTATTAGTTTCTTTATCAAGTTTTTCACTTAAACCATCTATTTTGAACACCATAACTATTAATCCTTACTAGTCTAATTGTTCCAAAACTAAAAAAAAAAAAATCCAAAACTAAAAACACAAATAAATTTAAAAGAAAATGTCCTGAAAACAAGATACAGGTGTCTTCTGAATTTGTAGTTATAAATTACATAACGTGGTTACTAATCCTTGAAGCAGAATGTAGGACAGTGAAATAAAATATGCAGCAGCTAAAACTATAACAATTTGAATTTATAGCATCTATTCTAGTCTGTACTCACAACAAAAGTAATATTGCTTAAATAAAGTTAATTCGTCTAGAAGCAAAGAAATGATTCACTCACCTTGGCCCAGATAGAACAGAAGGCAACAATGGTGTTGTGCCTTTCTCCTGACTATTATTTTCATGTAGTCTTGGATCTGTGAAGTTATAATCCAGGTTTAGTTCGACCTTAGTTCCTCCTTCTAACACCTTAACCACCGATGACATTGAAGGTCTTCTCGTGTGATCGGTCTGTAAACACCATGAAGCCATCTTCATCATCTCTACAACCTCTGTACCATTTATTTGCATATCTTCACTGTTAACGTCAACAATATCTAACAACGTTTCTTGCTCACAACATTTTTGAAAAACACGGAGCAAGTGCCACCTTTCTTCTGGTTGAGACTTATCAAAATTCTTTCTCCCACACAAGATCTCTAAGAGAACGATTCCAAAGCTGTACACATTCACCTTTTCAGTGATCACTGAGCTCAGCCATTCTGGAGCCAGATACCCAGGGGTTCCTCTCATCATAGTTATCACTTCGCTTTGATTTCTATCGATGAGCTTAGACAACCCGAAATCGGATACTTTGGCGTTGAAATTGTTGTCTAGGGGTATGTTTTGTGGTTTAATATCAAGGTGGATGATTTTTTGCCTACAATCCTCATGGAGGTATGCTAAACCTTTGGCTATATCAAGAATTATTTTCTTTCTGCATTCCCATTCAAGTACGTGTTCTCGATTTCCATGGTAGATCCACCTATCTAATGATCCGTTACTCATGAAATCATACACAAGAAATTGTTGTGATTTCCAACTACTGAATCCCCTAAGTCTGACCAAATTCACATGGTGAATGCTGCCAATGGATTGAACCTCAACTAAGAATGATTTCTTAATGTGTGAAAGACCTTCAAGGCATTTTACTGCAATCTTTGACCCATCTTTCGACTCCCTTCTAAAACTGATCTGAATCCTCCTTGACCAAGCTTTTTACTAAAATTCTCGGTGGCAGTTCTCAGTTTTTCATAGAAAAACCGAGTAGGCATTCCTGGTAACTGATCTAAATACTCTTCTTCCAATTCACTATTTCTTTTTTTTCTTGTGGGCCATGAACATTATAAAACCTATGATCACAATAAACATAAACAAAGAGGTTCCAATTGTCGCACCTACAACCGTTTCAACTCGCTTTTCTTTCTTTGGTAATGGCCTAGGATTCTGAGATGTCGACAAAGGAGGCGAATCCTGAATTTTTATGAATGCTGAAGTATTCCCAAGATAATCATATGAATCAACACTAACCATTGAAAAAAGCTCAGAAGGCAAATAACATTCTCCACTTGAAACATTAAAATCATAATGAAAATAGGCCGCTTTGCATGAGCAATTGTTACGACAAGCCTGTTTGCAAGTCTCCATATTCACCCTCTCCATATCAGCATTCGAGGTGAAAGCCGTGAAGTAGCTCACATTCTCGAGTGTAATAAACTCTTGATCTTTTGTAGAATTACATGTTAGAGGAGGTACTTCAGAACAACCCAGGTTGGGTTTGCGATCATTCACTGGTTTAAAATATTCCACCCCGGGACAACTACATTGTCGATTAGTCGAGCAAATGGAAATTCTTCCACATGCCAAAGGATAAAAACACTCTCCTACATCTGCAGTAAGATCCTTTACCACTATCCACTCTCTAAAACCAAATTGCGACGCAAACAAATTCAAATGCCCATCCGGCATCAGTTTCATATACAGAGGCGAAGACGGTTCAGGTATCTCAATTCTAAAAACAGGATCATTTGGCTTGGAAGAATGAAACAAACTCCCATTGAAGAACCTAACATAACTTCTTCCTTCAACCGCAGTTCTGTTACTAACAGATTCACTATAATAGAGTTGAGGTGGATTTGATTCCACATAACCAACATACCCTTGATCGGTTACTTGAAAGGAAAACATACCTTTCTGAGTTGACCAATCGGTTAACGAAACACTAGATTTCAACTTCTGACCTGTAAACAACTTTTGGCCAGGTAGCAAACAATCTGTCGGGTGACCAAAAGATTGCCAAATCACCGTCTTATTAACATCAAACAACACCAGGTTTCCAGTATCAGTTAGATTCACACTAGCAACAGATTTGCCAGCAGTCCAAGCTGTGCTTCCATCCGAGTCCCATAAGACCAACTCTCCATCTGCGCTAAAATTTAGTGTTGCATCAAGCCCGACCGGATAGTCTCTGTTAGCCGCCCAAATGACCTGAGGCTCAGCGAAGTCAAATTGAATAATGAAGACGGAGAAGAGGAAAGAGGTACATGTTCCTGTACAATAAAAGCCACACGCGAAATGAGTTTCATTGGTTTCTGCAAGGAGTAAGGTTTGTACAGTTGTGCCGTCTGAAAAATTTGCATACATCGGGACGAGTTCATTGTCGGTCCATTTGGTAGTAAGGTTTGCAGCAGAAATTCAGGGAAGCCAAAAGGCTCAGGAGTAAGAAAATCATGTAGGCTAAAAGGCGTCTGGGCAGTGGTTAAGTAACAATAAAAGATGAGAAACAAGGGAACGAACAAAAGTGAAATATATGATGTTCTCATGAGTAATGAGCATAGACGAACCAATGAAGATAGAAGTATTAATAAAATAAATCAAGTCAAGTCAAATCTCTTAGTCAACCATTGACTCCATAACATAAATCAAGTCAAGTCTCCTAGTCAACCAATGACTCCATGATTTTAGCCATTGTATTATATTGTACTTAGTCAAACATTGACTCCATAATCTTAGCTAGACTTAGTCATATGTAAGCCTATATAAAGGCCTTGCCCATATCACCCGAAGCCCAAACCCCTACTCCACAAATCCACGGCCCACCTCCTCTACCTCCTGCACACAGCCCAACCTCCCACACAATAGGCCCTACACCCTAGCCCACCAAGACACCCTCACCAACCGGCCCACCAACTCCACCCGATAGCACCACCCCTACCCCAACTGCTTCCCACTCCACCGACCCCAGCTCACCAATGTCTTCATCTAATACATCCGATGATCCCACAAACTCACCTCCACTTAACCCTCAACCACCTCGTCGACAACCAAAACCCAACTCAAAGTATTACAACCCCAACTTTGTCAACTCTACCACCATTCACCCTCTACTCGTTTCTCTCGAACCATCCACTTATACTCAAGCCTTGAAAGATCCGGATTGGCGCCATGCCATGGATCTTGAGTATAATGCTCTCATTTATAACAACACTTGGGAACTTGTCCCTCACACAACCCAAACTCCCATTGGTTGCAAATGGGTATTCCGAATCAAACGCAAACCCGATGGCACGATTGACAAGTACAAAGCCCGTCTAGTTGCCAAAGGGTTTCACCAACAATATGGAAAAGACTATCATGAAACATTTAGTCCCGTTATTAAACCCGTTACCATTCGCACCGTTCTCTCTATTGCTCTTTCAAAAGGATGGTCTTTACGTCAACTAGACGTTAATAATGCGTTTCTTCACGGGACTCTTCACGAAGATGTCTTTATGGTGCAACCTCCCGGGTTCACCAATACGGAATTCCCACGTCACATTTGTAAACTCAAAAAATCCCTCTATGGGCTTAAGCAAGCACCGCGTGCTTGGTACATCGAACTCACCAACTTTCTCACTCGTTTTGGCTTTAAAAAATGCATTTCTGACCCCTCTCTCTTTGTATACAATCTCAACAACATCACTTGCTACCTCCTTGTGTACGTTGACGACATTGTCCTCACCGGCAATCACAATCCATTTATGGATTCCTTTGTTCAAGCCCTAAGCAACCAATTCTCTATCAAAGACTTAGGCCCTCTCCATCATTTTCTAGGGATCGAAGTCATTCCTATGCCTCATGGTGTATTTCTTTCCCAACATCGCCACATTCAAGATATTCTTACCACCTTTAAAATGGATGGTGCAAAAGAGGTTCTCACTCCTTTAAGCACTTCCGACTCTCTTTCTTCCTTTGACTCCACTCCCTCAGTCAATCCCACTCCCTACCGCCAACTTGTAGGCACATTGCAGTATCTTGCCTTCACACGTCCCGACATCTCCTTTGCCGTTAATAAATTATCTCAATTCATGCACTCACCTAAACAATCACACTGGCAATCTCTCAAACGGGTACTCCGCTATTTGAAAGGAACGGTCCATCATGGGTTGTTCTTGAAACGCAATACTAACCTAAACTTGCAGGCTTTTTCGGACTCGGACTGGGGCGGTATTAATGACAGGGGACGGTCCACTACAGCATATCTCATATATCTTGGGTCCAATATCGTCTCTTGGAAATCTGCTAGACAAAAAACTGTCTCTCGATCATCTACCGAAGCTGAGTACAAAGCACTCGCTAATGTTGCGGCTGAACTCTCATGGGTTAAAAATTTACTTGGTGAACTCGGGCTCCCAATTAAGAGCACCCCATCGCTTTACTGTGACAACACTGGAGCTACTTATGTATGTGCAAATCCTGTTTACCATTCCCGCATGAAACACATCGCTCTGGATTATCACTTTGTGCAGGAACAAGTCAATTCCGGGCAACTCAAAGTTCTTCATGTCAGCTCCAAGGATCAACTCGCGGATGTGCTCACCAAACCGCTTGCACGTGCACCCTTCCTATATTTTTGGTCCAAGATTGGAGTCTCTAACGGATCCTCCATCTTGCGGGGGCGTATTAACAAAATAAATCAAGTCAAGTCAAGTCAAGTCAAATCTCTTAGTCAACCATTGACTCCATAACATAAATCAAGTCAAGTCTCCTAGTCAACCATTGACTCCATGATTTTAGCCATTGTATTATATTGTACTTAGTCAAACATTGACTCCATAATCTTAGCTAGACTTAGTCATATGTAAGCCTATATAAAGGCCTTGATGTATTGTTGATAGACACACCAAAAACATTACATAATACACCATTTCAATACAAAAAACCACTTTATTTATAAGAAGCAATGATTTAAGATCCAATCTGGAATTGATGATACAGTTGACTAAATCAGTTTTGGGCAGCCAGCCGAAACAATCCGGTCAGGCAAGCTGGCATGATGCAACATTGACTTTTAGGAGTTGGTTTTAGACCCCTGTAGTGGAAGCGTGATCTGGCGTGAAAGAGGAAGATAGCGTTATTATCTTAACGCCGGGTGACAAAGTTTACAACCAATCATTTGTAGACACGTTGACGAGGAGGGGGAAAATTTTGAACGGTCAAAAAATGGAACGTTGGTTTTGTATTTAATTTTCAAACGGTAATTTTTTTTAGTTTATATATATACACACAATACACAAATAACACACCACAACACAAACAAACCTACTCAAACTAAACAATACAACTTCAAAACACAAAAATGTTTCCATATGGTTCACCGTTTGGGGTCCCGTCTCGCCCGGGTACGAGGCCAAACACTACTCAACTGCCACCCAATTGGGGCGATTTCCACGCGAACACAATGGGATACGCTCAACTTCTTAGATACTAACGCGCCTCGTCAAAAAAAGAAGTATGATCGTTGGGCGAAAGACGAGGAGTTTGCTTTAGCGCGGACTTGCCTCGACATATCGGAGGATCCCGAAGTTGGTTAATATTTTTTTTTGTATTTATAAATCTTTAATAGTGTATATATATATATATAGTATTTTTTTTGTTTATATATAATTAATCGTGTGCATATATATATAGACAAAATTACACAGGTTGTCCTTTATTTATCACCCAAATTTCATCCTATGTCCCTTGTCTTTCATTTGCATTGGTTATATCCTTTATTTTCTCAATTTGTTACACCCTCTGTCCTTTAGCCTAACTAAGTTAAAAAAATTGGTTAACTTTATTTTCTAACTTTACACTTTTAGCCCTTGTAGTTTTCCTATGCCTTAACTCCAAATAAAACTACGAAACTGAGGCACGACATGAAAAGAAATCATAGGGCATTTAAACCACATCAAATTGCGATCAAAACCATAATTTTGAAGTAAAACGATTGATGAAAACATATATTGTTTTTACAACAACTCATTTTATATATAAACATACACATATATATAACCGAAGTTAAGCAAATTCACATCAAACATAATCCGACACACATGAAACCAAACCGAAACTTGTTAAAAACTTATATCGAATCCAACTGATATAAACCGGATCGAAAAACGGGTCAAAACCCGATCCGCAGTGGTCCAGATTTTTTTTTTGGGTGGTTCACTGCAACCCCTGTATATTTTTTCTGTCCTTAAGGTTTCATTCTACTAACAGACCCAATTAACAGGATTGCAATCTTGCATCAATTTTCAAATCAAATTCGAACAATAGAACAAGAAAAGAAACTATCATCAAAGAATTGAAGCAGTTTAAAGATCCAATTATGGTTAATTTCAACATTAAAGATTTGTAATTTGAATTAAATTTAAACGTATAGTGTATTATTTCTTTAAAACAATGGCCACCTTATTGCATTTTTTTTTTCTAGTCAGAACTGGAATAAGCAGAGAACCATGTTGGACTTTGGAGACAATCTCTTGAGTTGAAAAAGCTTTAAATCGAAAATTCGATATCAAACAAAAGGTAGGGCAATTACTCAATTAATCTATTCAGAAGCGTAAATAGATAAGAACAGAGGGTATGCTACTCGATTTTTTCACTTGAACCTTGGTTGGTTTGTAGATTAAGTGATCGGAGGCTGCTTTGTCGTTGCCGAAATGTGATCGGAGAAAAGGTTACTTGTTGAGGGTGTCGAGGCTGCTTTGTCGTTGCCGAAAAGTGATCGGAGATAAGGATTAGTGGGTGTGGGTAGCTGGTTAGAAAGGGATAAGGTAAACGGTCGACGATCGTTGTGTTGTTGGGTCGCCGGAGAGAACGAACGACCGAAAGAAGATCGGTAGGTTAGGTGATAGAGAAAGGGATCGGGATGTGGTGATGTGATCATCGGCGACTTGTCCGGAGAAGATGGTGATGTGATGTGAAAAGTTTAAAGATTTTCGAAGCTCATGATTTGGTATAAATGTCACACCCTCAAATTACCACTTGCGGAGTTTTACCGCAAGGCGCATGACAAACCAGGATCCAAGTCAACGGTCACAATAAACAACTCTATATGAAATACATAACATTCAGAAGACATAGTTTTTGTAAACTCAAAACCAGTAGCAGAAGCATAAAACATGTTACAAACCATAGAACCAATTGTACCAAGTGTTTATTACAAAACATGATCTAAACCTAGACGCCAATGCAGACCCGTGCGCCTAGTTCCATTCATTGCTACCTTAGCGACCTGGGAAAAACATGCCAAAAAGACGTCAACATATAATGCTGGTGAGTTCACAGGTTTGTTCAATATGTTACCAAAACGTTACCATGTCCATACTATATCAATGTTACCAAGTACGCTAGCTAGGCGTGTGTTTTATTACTACTACGATTGGAAACCATTACTAGACACGTTTAGCAATGTTTAGCATGTTTAAGCAGCCCGTATGTTCAGCATGATACCAATGTTCCTGTTCGAGACAATATGCACCCGCCCGGCCCTCCAAGCCGACGAGTGGGGCAGGTCACGCCCAATAGATCTATCCACATTTCCCCCGTTGTGCATCCCCGCACATTCATGGTTTCCCCCGGTACTTCCAAAGATCGTATAGCAATATAAAGTTAAAACCATAGTATGACATATGTTACTAAAATAGTTTAGCGCATGTTTTCTCCCACAAAAGTTAAAGCAGTAAAAGTGGGGCCGTGAACTCACCTTAAATAGTGTTCTTCGGTTACAGGTAAAGATGTTAAGCCCTTGATAATCCCTCTACCGGAGATCTATTAAAATGTTCACATAAGTGTTCCGACTAATAACCATAAGGTTTATCTAGTCCCCGATTGTCCAGATCGTAACCAAGTACGTTTTAAAACGTGTTTGAATGTTTAACCGACACACTAGACCGACCCGACATCCCGTTGGTGACCCATTACCCTAACTAATCAAGTATACATAGATTACACACAAGGTTCAAGCATTAAACACTTAGTTTGTATCAAAAATCTCATTTCTGCATCAGAACGGTCGAACCAGTCAGTTTTCAGTCTCCTTCGCCCGTTTTACATCTCCTTCGCCCGTTTTAAATCTCGTTCGACCGTTTGATGCCTCCTTCGCCCGTTAAACCACATTCGCCCAACAAAACCCAGGTTCGACCCTGGATTTCCTCCTTCGCACCTTCGATCGGTAGAAGGAGGCCAGGTTCGCCCCTGTTGTGTAAATTTTCCTAAAAACGCTTCAAACACATTCAAAACGACTCGAAACATCATCAAATACAGCAGTCAAACATTGATAACTTATTCCTACAAAACCCCACCAATTTCCCCCGATAATACGTCCATTTCAGCCCATTCCACAAAATGGTAAAAATTATGGAAACATCACTTTCATGCATGAATAATTTACCCAATTTGGAAACTTTTGAAATCGATTCATATTCAACTTGAAATGCTCAGTTTGTCGAGTGTTCGATCTTTTCTTATCAATTCTATTGATCATAAATATCATGCATCAAGTCTAGATTTGTTAAAACCCCCAAATACCCATACATCATCATATCCAATCCTAACCCTAAACAACAATAATCTAGCATCAACAACAATCCTATATCATGTTTCTATCATAGGTACAGCAGCAAATCATTGAACAATACATAACACCACATAATACACAATTTACATATGTTATTCACCATGAAACCTATGTTAATGATAATGTTTTGATTTAGAAAGATGTTTAAAAGGTTTTTAATCATAAAAACACCCTTAGAACAGATCCGGACAATTAGGGTTAGATGAAAACGAATTAAAATGCTTTTTTTTTTTTAAAAAGGTTTAGGATTAAGAACACACCTTGGATTCTTGTTTAGATGTTGTAGATAGGTTAGATTATGAAAAAGAAGAGCAAAAACTCATTCCTTAGTGTTTTAGATCGTTTGAGAGCGTTTTGGGACGGTTAGGGTTTGTGAAATGATGAAAAATGAAAAGGTTGGTATTTATACTACTCCTCCTTCGCCCTATTTCAATGGTCGAAGGTGGTCTCCTTCGACCCTTCCACAGGGTCGAATGAGCCATGTCCTGGTCGAAAGGAATTCTTTCAATTTCACTCCCCAGGTTCGCCCATTTACAAAGGGTCGAACCAGGCAATTGTTCTCCTTCAACCACTGAAGTGGTCGAACCAGAATTCCTTTTTAACCAGTTTTCCAGTTTGTCGTGTTTAACGCATTCTAACATATCTTAACACATAAGCATGCATCCTTAATCTATATTTGACATATTTAAGCATAGATAATCATTTACACATCATTTAAACACATCTATGTATATAACCCACCACACGACCCATAATCTACACATATACTTAATTAGTTTATGTAATGTCACCAACAACGGAACCCGGTACTAGTGTATCACCAAAACGACTCCCAATGATCCTCCAGATCATTGTACCCTGGACAATCCTAACTTGACCCGACTCAACTAACCCAGTTAAGTCTGTTTATAAACGTTTCTCGCTAAGGTAGACTTAGATGTTACTAATATGTTTAAGCCAAACATGCAGGGTGTCACATCATCCCCACGTTGAAAGAATTTTCGTCCCGAAAATTGCGCAAAGCCCCAAAAAGAAAGAAACGAAAAAGAACAGAACGAAAAGGAAATTACCGGATGTCACATCATCCCCACGTTGAAAGGAATCTCGACCCGAGATTCATTCCTCTTCAGCAGTAACATGCCTCGATTCAAACGCGCGTTTCGGAAAAAGATGAGGATACTTAGCTTTCATCTGATCCTCCCATTCCCATGTGAACTCCGGTCCACGGTTTGAGTTCCAACGGACTTCAACGATGCGGATTTTACTCCGACGAAGGCTACGAATCTTGTAGTCGAGAATCTCGACAGGTTCCTCTACAATGCGAAGACGATCATCAACCATGATCTCCTCCAGTGGTACAATGCGAGATTCATCAGCCAAACACTTCTTCAAGTTAGACACATGGAAGACGTTGTGCACACTACCGAGCTCCGCCGGTAAGTCAAGTCTGTATGCCACCGGTCCAATCCGATCCAGGATTACGAATGGTCCGACATAACAAGGGTTAAGCTTGCCACGCTTTCCGAAGCGTATGACGCCCTTCCATGGTGAAACTTTCAGAAGTACCCTGTCCCCAACCTGGAACTCCAAAGGATTTCGACGGCGATCGGCATAACTCTTCTGACGATCCCGTGCAGCAGCCAAACGTTGACGAATCTGTACGATTTTCTCCGAAGTTTCATACACAAGTTCCAGACCAGTGAGCTGGCTCTCGTCCACCTCGGCCCAACAAAGTGGTGATCGACATTTCCGTCCGTAAAGAGCCTCGAACGGAGCTGCCTTGATACTAGAGTGATAGCTGTTGTTGTAGGAGAACTCCACTAGCGGTAGGTGGATCTCCCAACTTTTGCCAAAATCGATAACACATGCCCGAAGCATGTCTTCCAAGGTTTGAATCGTCCGCTCACTCTGTCCATCAGTTTGCGGATGATAAGCCGTACTCATATCCAATTGAGTACCCAAAGCCTTGTGCAGAGCCTTCTAGAAACGCGAAGCGAAACGAGAATCACGATCAGAGATAATAGAAACAGGCACCCCGTGCCGAGCAACCACCTCCTTAAGGTAAAGTCGAGCCAACCGCTCGAGCCCATCGGTTTCCTTAATAGGTATAAAACGTGCCGATTTTGTCAGCCGGTCAACAATCACCCAGATCATATCAAAACCACTAGGCGATCTTGGCAGTTTGGTGACAAAATCCATCGTGATTCGCTCCCACTTCCATTCCGGAACCTCTGGTTGTTGCAGGAGACCAGACAGCCTCTGATACTCCACCTTGACTTTAGCACAAGTCAAACATTTGCTGACGTAAGAAGCTATATCAGCTTTCATGTTTGGCCACCAATAAAGTATCTTCAAATCCTGATACATCTTATCGGAGCCAGGGTGAATAGAATACCAGGATTTGTGAGCTTCATCCAAAACAAGCTCGCGCAATCCCCCGAACAATGGGACCCAAACACGTCCCGCAAAATAGTGTAAGCCATCGGTCCTGAGCTCAAGATGCTTGTCAGCACTGTGCATAGTTTCAGCCTTAAGGTTTTCCTCCTTCAAGGCTTCCAACAGTGCAGAACGGATTCGGTCAGGCAATGACGAATGAATGGTGAGCTGTAAGGCTCGAACACGACGAGGATTCGCAGACTCCTTCCTGCTCAAGGCGTCCGCCACAACGTTCGCCTTGCCAGGATGGTACTTGATGGCACAGTCATAATCGTTCAGGAGTTCTACCCAGCGACGCTGCCGCATGTTCAACACCTTCTGGTCGAAAATATGCTGAAGACTCTTGTGATCGGTATATACTTCGCACTTGGTACCGTACAAGTAATGTCTCCAGATTTTCAACGCAAAGACTACCGCACCCAGTTCCAAGTCATGAGTAGTGTAGTTCTTCTCATGAACTTTGAGTTGACGAGAAGCATAAGCAATAACTTTCCCGCGTTGCATCAACACGCAACCGAGACCACGAATAGAAGCGTCACAGTACACAACGAAGTCATCCGTACCCTCTGGTAAGGATAAGATAGGTGCAGAACAAAGTTTAAGCTTCAGCATCTGAAATGCTGATTCTTGTGGTTCATCCCAGTCGAACTTTCGGTCCTTCTGGGTAAGAGCAGTGAGGGGTTGAGCGATCTTCGAAAATCCCTCAATGAAACGACGATAATAACCAGCAAGACCTAGGAATTGCCGCACTTCAAATGGCGTCTTTGGTGCTTCCCAGTCCTTAATAGCTTCGATCTTAGCCGGATCGACATGAATTCCCATTTCATTCACCACATGTCCTAGGAATTGAACTTCACGTAACCAAAAATCACACTTTGAGA
The DNA here is from genome assembly GCA_028751855.1 of Ambrosia trifida. Classification (NCBI taxonomy): domain Eukaryota; kingdom Viridiplantae; phylum Streptophyta; class Magnoliopsida; order Asterales; family Asteraceae; genus Ambrosia; species Ambrosia trifida. The sequence goes on along the minus strand of CM054130.1, from coordinate 87,792,359 downwards.
ACTTAGCATACAACTGCTCCTGTCTCAAAAGTTCCAAGACCAACCGTAGATGTCCCTCATGATCCGCCTTGTTCTTGGAGTAAATCAGAATATCGTCAATGAACACGATGACGAACTTATCAAGGTAAGGTTTGCAAACGCGGTTCATTAAATCCATGAACACCGCCGGTGCGTTAGTGAGACCAAAAGGCTTGAACAAGAACTCAAAATGACCATAACGTGTGCGAAAAGCAGTCTTCTGAATGTCAGCTTTCCTGACGCGCAACTGGTGATAACCGGACCGCAGATCAATCTTCGAATAATAGCTGGAGCCCTGAAGCTGGTCAAAGAGATCATCAATGCGAGGAAGAGGATAACGATTCTTGATGGTCACTTTGTTCAGCTCACGATAATCAACACACATGCGAAGGCTTCCGTCCTTCTTCTTCACAAACAAAATAGGAGCTCCCCACGGGGAAGAACTCGGTCGGATGAAACCCTTTTCCAAGAGTTCCTGTAACTGGCTGGACAACTCTTGCATCTCGGGAGGTGCAAGACGATACGGAGCTCGGGAAATAGGAGCTGCGCCCGGAGTAAGATCGATACCAAACTCAACCTGACGATGGGGAGGAAGACCAGGTAAATCATCAGGAAACACATCAGAAAAGTCACGAACCACCGGAATATCCTCGATCTTCTTCTCATCGTCAGTAGAAATGTTAACAAGCGCCAGAATGGCTGAACAGCCCTTCCGAAGATACTTACGGGCTTTCATGCTAGAAATGATACTCAGCGGAGCACCGCTTTTCTCGCCACGAACCGAAAGAATCTCTCCATCAGGGAGAGGGATCCGAATAACCTTGTCAAAACAAACGATCTCTGCGCGATACAACGATAACCAATCCATGCCAACCACGACATCAAAACTACCCAGGGGTACCGGCATAAGGTCAATGGGGAAGGACAAACCCGACAGTTCCAAGCGACATTCCCTAAGGGTGTGTGTCGCTTCGATTTTCTTACCATCAGCCAATTCTATTAAGTACTTAGCCTCTAAAGGTGTGGGTACTATATCTAGCAATCGACTAATGTCCAAAGATACGAAACTCTTATCGGCACCAGAATCAAATAAGACAGAAACATAGCGATCATTAAGAAGGAACGTACCGGTAACTGTGTCTGGATCCTGCCTAGCCTCTGCAGATCCAATGACGAAAGCACGCGCAGTCCTGCCTCCGCCGCCATTGTTCCCGTTACCGTTCCCGCCCCTCCCATTATCGCCCTGCTTCAGTTTAGGACATTCATGCTTGAAGGGTCCCGCATCACCACAGTTATAACACCCCTGCCTCCCCTGAGTTCCCTGAGCAGCAGCAGCAGGAGTAGCCGCAGGAGTCTGAGTTGGGGTGAGTGCCACCTTGCAATCCTTAGCATGGTGCCCCAACTGATGGCACCGATGACATCGAGCTCTATCACAACCCCCAGAATGGTGAAAACCACACTTGTTGCACTTGGGATGCTTCCCAACATACCCACCCGTCTTCTGCCCAGAAGAAGACCCAGATGCATCAAACTTCTTCGCCGGATGAGCTGGCACCACACTCTTCCCCACACCATCCCACTTCCTCTTGTTCCCCTCAGCAACCTTCACAGCAGCACCCTTGGGTGGCAAAACGCCTTCTGCCACTTTCAGGTTAGTCATCCGATGAGCTGATCGGACAACTTCAGCAATAGTGGGAAGATTCCCAGTAGCCACCAAGCCATCAATCTCCGGCACCAGTCCAGACACATAGTGCTCGATCCTCCTGTACTCGAGTGTGTGCAAATCAGGGCACAACACCGCCAGCTCATTCCTCCTCACAGTGTATTCTTCAATCTCAGACCCAACCATCTTGTAACTCCATACCTCATGCTCTAACTTCTGTATCTCCTCTCTCGGACAGTACTCACCTCTCAAAAGCTGCACAAACTCCGCCCAGGGCATAGCAATAGCCTCCCCCAATCCCATGTTCTGAGTAGTAGCATTCCACCACGACAATGCAGGCCCTTCAAATGTCGCAGTAGCATACTTCACCCGGTCCCCAGCAGGACAGTTACACATAACAAACACAGACTCAACCTTCTCTAGCCATCGGAGCAGTCCCACCGCTCCCTCAGTTCCAGCGAAGTTATGGGGCTGACAGTCCCGAAACTTCTTATAAGAGCACTGAGGTGGGGGTGGATTGGAACCAACACCACCCATGGCATTAATCCCAGCCTGGAAATTAGCCATAGCCATGTTCACTTGCTGCTGTAGCAAGTTGTTCAGTTCAGCCTGGGTCATGTTGATGTTTCCACGACCACCGCCTCCAGCACGACCACCGCCGCCAGCACGGCCACCGCCGCCACCACGACGTCCACCACCGCGAGCACCAGACATGATCTAACAAATCAAGAAATCGAGGGATTCAGATTCACTTCCAGTGTCAACCACTAGAAATTTACAAAAGTTAACCTAGGGACAAATCCAGGACTATACATCCAAACTTGAAGTCCATCGGGATTTTCATGCATTCCAGTTTATTACTTCGTGTGCACCCGAAATGATAAACTGCTCTACATGGTCCTCCAGATGTACCCCTAATCCAGACCCCAGTCACAGAATATCATCGCCTAGTAACGTGTGACGATAGGTGCAAGTGTAAGAAGGCATGTGTGTGCTAGAACCAACAAATCAACCCTTCCTTCTTCAATCCAGAAGAAGAAGACAAGAGTAGGTAAGAACCCAAATAAAAGCGGATGATGTAACAAAGAAGCATGATGATGATGTAAGGACACCCCGACAACGTTAATACGTATCCCACTCATAGACTCAAGTATGTGACCGTTTAGTGTGTGCGACTTGGCTATAGACCAGACTCTACATGCAGTCCTAGTTCACTATAACCATTGGCTCTGATACCAATCTGTCACACCCTCAAATTACCACTTGCGGAGTTTTACCGCAAGGCGCATGACAAACCAGGATCCAAGTCAACGGTCACAATAAACAACTCTATATGAAATACATAACATTCAGAAGACATAGTTTTTGTAAACTCAAAACCAGTAGCAGAAGCATAAAACATGTTACAAACCATAGAACCAATTGTACCAAGTGTTTATTACAAAACATGATCTAAACCTAGACGCCAATGCAGACCCGTGCGCCTAGTTCCATTCATTGCTACCTTAGCGACCTGAGAAAAACATGCCAAAAAGACGTCAACATATAATGCTGGTGAGTTCACAGGTTTGTTCAATATGTTACCAAAACGTTACCATGTCCAATGTTACCAAGTACGCTAGCTAGGCGTGTGTTTTATTACTACTACGATTGGAAACCATTACTAGACACGTTTAGCAATGTTTAGCATGTTTAAGCAGCCCGTATGTTCAGCATGATACCAATGTTCCTGTTCGAGACAATATGCACCCGCCCGGCCCTCCAAGCCGACGAGTGGGGCAGGTCACGCCCAATAGATCTATCCACATTTCCCCCGTTGTGCATCCCCGCACATTCATGGTTTCCCCCGGGACTTCCAAAGATCGTATAGCAATATAAAGTTAAAACCATAGTATGACATATGTTACTAAAATAGTTTAGCGCATGTTTTCTCCCCCAAAAGTTAAAGCAGTAAAAGTGGGGCCGTGAACTCACCTTAAATAGCGTTCTTCGGTTACAGGTAAACATGTTAAGCCCTTGATAATCCCTCTACCGGAGATCTATCAAAATGTTCACATAAGTGTTCCGACTAATAACCATAAGGTTATCTAGTCCCCGATTGTCCAGATCGTAACTAAGTATGTTTTAAAACGTGTTTGAATGTTTAACCGACACACTAGACCGACCCGACATCCCGTTGGTGACCCATTACCCTAACTAATCAAGTACACATAGATTACACACAAGGTTCAAGCATAAAACACTTAGTTTGTATCAAAAATCTCATTTCTGCATCAGAACGATCGAACCAGTCAGTTTTCAGTCTCCTTCGCCCGTTTTACATCTCCTTCGCCCGTTTTACATCTCGTTCTGCCGTTTGATGCCTCCTTCGCCCGTTAAACCACATTCGCCCAACAAAACCCAGGTTCGACCCTGGATTTCCTCCTTCGCACCTTCGATCGGTCGAAGGAGGCCAGGTTCGCCCCTGTTGTGTAAATTTTCCTAAAAACGCTTCAAACATATTCAAAACGACTCGAAACATCATCAAACACAGCAGTCAAACATTGATAACTTATTCCTACAAAACCCCACCGATTTCCCCCGATAATACGTCCGTTTCAACCCTTTCCCAAAATGGTAAAGATTATGGAAACATCACTTTCATGCATGAATAATTTACCCAATTTGGAAACTTTTGAAATCGATTCATATTCAACTTGAAATGCTCAGTTTGTCGAGTGTTCGATCTTTTCTTATCAATTCTATTGATCATAAATATCATGCATGTAACAACCCAACCGATGGCGGAATCATCGAGGTGTCACGTAGTGACGATTGTTCAAAAGCACATGGTACTTAAATGTAAATATTATTAAATAAACCCAAAAATTGTCTTACAAGGAAAGGGAAAATACAAAGTCTTAAATGAGATATAAATAATGAAATAACTGCATAATAAAGCTCTAAAAGTTTCTTGATCAAACTGCACCTGAAACATGTACAAAAATAGTTTTGGTCAACATAAGAAATATTGGTGAGCATTCCTAGTTTTGATATATATAGTAGGTTAAAAGTTATACAATTCAAGTGCAAGCTACAGTGCAATTATGTAAACTATGTATCATACAAATGAGCGAAATCAACCCTGTGACTGTATAATGTACTGTATGAACTGTAGTGTACTCAACCAATGAATGGATGATAACTTAACAATGGCCACGGATTCTTCGATGAAAAAGGGGGAGAATCAATCTAGGCGGGTTGTCAATCCAAATAGCGCTATCCAATGTTAAGGTCGGCTTGTACCATGTTAATGATTTCACTAAGTACAAATGTAATCCACATGTAATGTCTAAGCATAAAGCACGTTGTAAACAATGCACATAGTACTAGAATTGTATTGTAAAAATGTAAATTTGTATTTGAAATTGTAATAGTGTACATGTAACACCCCAAAAATGTATAAAAGCAAAAAGGGGTAGGAATACTCACAGTTCACGTAATAACTTGAAATTGGACTTGGACAACGAAATATGAATTGAGATTACTCCCAAATGATTAACCTAAAGTAATTGATAATGTGTGAGTGAAATAACTCTAGGATACATGTATTTCTAAGGCTTCGAATTGGGGATATCCAATTAAAATAAAATGTTAATTACATAAAGGAAAATTTGATAATTAAATAAAAGAAAGTCTTTTAATAACATTAGAAATTAGAATATACACAATAAAGTGTTTGAAGTATAGAAATAATTTTTATAAAATTATTTCATTTAAAATAGATTTTTAAATCTATTTATTACAAATTGCCAATATTTAACTCTAATATTCAAAAATACTAAAAGTGAAGAATTTAAATTTTAAAAATCATAATTCTGTTCTAAATATTTAAAAATAATTTGTATAAAATTTTGGTGCAAAAATAATGAAAATTGAATTTATTATGATTTAATTATGATTAAATCTAACAAAAATTGATTTAAAATATCAAATAAATGATTTTACTGAATTAAAAATTATTTCTGTAAAGTTTAACTTTATAAAAAGTCAGGATAATTTCTGGAGAATTTAATAAAATTGTTTTGATATATAAATGGATTTTTATAAATATAATAGTATAAAATTGATTTAATTATAATAAATATTAAATAAATGAATTTTTGAAAAACAAAAATTGCAAATAAAACTTTTGACTCAGATTTAATAAATATAATTTTTTTAGAATTTATAAAATAGTTTTGGTATTTAAAAATGAATTTATAAGTTTCAAATATAATATATATATATATATATACTAGAAATGGTTGTTTTAAAAAGAAAAGAAAAGAAAAAGTAAGTCAGAGCCGGGACTCGAACCCGGGTGACTGCTGTGGCAGGCCTTGGTCACAACCACTTGGCCTAGGCCAGTGGTTGTGATGTTCCTTGATTAAAATTTTATAAATACCCTACGCGAGTCTGAGTTTATCCCCAAAACATTGATCACGAACCCTAGATTTACAATTGGGCAAATCACACATCAATAGCCTAATTAACCATAGGGCTATTGATGTGTGATGGCCGATGAACATAACCCATACAAACAATTAAACTCACAGTGTTGTTTCGAGTTCGTTTGCTTGGTCAAACCAAAAGTCAACAGCGAACGAGGATACAAAAATCAGTGTGTTTCAGAAACAATTGGAGGTTGAGAGAGAGGTGTGAGCGAGTTGTGAATGATCGTAGGTGATCAATTTATAGGGAGGATCAGTGGGTTTGGTTAATTGGAAGGTTTGACCTACGTTTAATGTCATACGCGTAGGGTTTTGAAATTGGTCAATGATTAGCTGTTAATTGACGTGTAATCGAGTCATATAGGACCGGTAGTTGTATCAGTTTGCCAATTATAGATCAATCAAGCATTGATCTTGATTGATCATTCAAACGCGTCCAAGGCTATTGACTTTCACAAGTCAATCTGCAGATTAAAAGCGCGTATAAGATTAAATTGTGTCCGGGTTATTCCAAGTTGATGGCTTAGCCCAGTTGGTTGTGTGTTGTGTTTGATTTGGCTTTGGCGCGGGTTCGAACCCCGGCCAGAGCAGATTGTTTTTTTTTTTTTTAACAGACCAAAGGGAGGGGGTTTGGGCCTTGGATGTGGGCTTCTGGTATGGGGTTTGGGCTGGGATGGTTTATGGGCTGGACTTGTGTAGGCTCAAACATATACATAATTATTGTTATTATTATTATCTCATATGATTAAACGAACCCGAAATAAACGTTCAAGAATAATAGAAATGTCACGTTTATTAACTGCGGTAAAACGTACAGATAATCATGAAAAAATACAATGAAAAGTGACGGATGTCACAGCATCCCCTACTTTTAGAAATTTCGTCCCGAAATTCCTTCAAGTGGTAGTCTCTGGAAAGAGGTGAGGATACTTAGACATCATTTGGTCCTCACGCTCCCAAGTAAACTCTGGGCCTCGTTTGGATTCCCAACGGACTTTTACAATAGGAATTCGGCTTCGCTTAAGTGTCTTGACGTCACGATCCATAATCTCCACAGGTTTCTCTATGAAGCGCATCGATTCGTCGATCTGGATATCCTCTAAAGGAACATGGAGGTTATCTTCAGCCAAACACTTCTTGAGATTAGAAACATGAAACGTTGGATGAACATTATTGAGCTCTGGTGGTAAATCGAGCTTGTAAGCCACCTTCCCAACTCGTTCAAGGATCTTAAAAGGGCCTACGAACCGTGGTGCAAGTTTCCCTTTCTTTCCAAACCGAAATACACCCTTCCAAGGTGAAACCTTGAGAAGTACCATGTCTCCGACTTGAAATTCTAGAGGCTTGCGCCTTTGATCGGCATAGCTCTTCTGTCTGCTCCGAGCAACTTGTAAGTTCTCACGAATGCGGTGAATTTTGTCTGTCGTTTCTTGTATCAGTTCGGGACCGGTGATTTGTGTCTCACCAACCTCGCTCCAACACACAGGGGAACGACATTTGCGACCATAAAGTGCCTCAAATGGTGCCATGTTAATACTGGAATGGTAGCTGTTATTGTATGAGAACTCAACTAAAGGTAGGTGCGTGTCCCAATTACCACCAAAGTCGATGATGCACGCTCGAAGCATATCCTCCAATGTTTGGATGGTTCGTTCAGTTTGACCATCCGTCTGTGGGTGATAAGCCGTGCTAAGATTTAGTTGTGTACCAAGTGCGGACTGAAATGTCTGCCAAAAGCGAGAAGTAAACCAGCTATCACGATCGGAGATAATGTCTAGAGGAATACCATGACGGCTGACAATCTCACTGATGTAGATCTTAGCCAGTTTCTCAGCTGTGTAGGTCTCACGAATGGGTAGGAAGTGAGCAGATTTGGTCAAACGATCGACAATAACCCAGATACTGTCATGCCCACGAGTGGTGCGTGGAAGTTTCGTGATGAAGTCCATAGCAATGTTCTCCCACTTCCACACTGGTATTTCTGGTTGCACAAGTAAACCAGATGGACGTTGGTGCTCAGCTTTGACTTTAGAACAAGTAAGGCATTTAGCCACATAAAGAGCTATGTCCTTTTTCATACCGGGCCACCAATACAAAGTACGCAGATCCTGATACATCTTATCTGCACCAGGGTGAATGGAGTATCGAGACTTATGGGACTCGTCCATGAGGAAGGTACGCAGGTTGTCACGATCAGGGATCCAAAGACGGTTCATAAAATAAAGTAAACCATTTTTGGTTTCCAATTGATTTTCGGCTCCACACGACATTTCTTCGTACATGTTGCCCTCAGTAACAGAGACATGTTGGGCTTCAATGATGTGGAGTTTGATATCAGACTGGACCTGAGCACAATAAAGCTGGGCATGACCTTTACGACTAAGGGCATCGGCTACAACATTCGCCTTGCCAGGATGGTAGCGAATCTCGCAGTCGTAGTCGTTTAACAACTCGACCCATTGTCGTTGTCGTATGTTTAGATCTTTCTGGTTGAAAATGTGTTGAAGACTCTTGTGTTCAGTGAAGATCACACATTTTGTACCATATAAATAGTGACGCCAAATCTTAAGTGCGAAGACGACCGCTCCAAGCTCAAGATCATGGGTAGTGTAATTTTTCTCATGGTTTTTCAGTTGTCGTGATGCATATGCTATAACCTTGCCTCGTTGCATGAGAACACAACCAAGGCCTTGGTTAGAGGCATCACAGTAAACCACGAAATCCTCATTGCCGTCCGGTAAAGTGAGGATTGGAGCATCACACAGTTTCTGCTTCAAAGTCTGGAATGCTTCTTCCTGACTGGGTCCCCATACATATGGTTTATCCTTATGGGTCAAGGAAGTGAGAGGTAAGGCAATCTTGGAAAAGTTGAGAATAAATCGACGATAATAGCCCGCTAAGCCAAGAAAGGAGCGAACTTCCGTGGGGGACTTGGGTGTAATCCAATTCTTAACAGCCTCAATCTTAGCTGGATCCACGTGTATACCCTTATCACTGATAATGTGTCCCAAAAATTGAACCTCTTTAAGCCAGAATTCACACTTGGAGAATTTGGCATACAGTTGTTCATTCTTCAAAAGACTCAAAATTTGTCTAAGGTGTTGCTCGTGGGCTGATTTGGTTTTAGAGTAAATGAGAATGTCATCGATGAAAACAATTACGAACTTATCCAAGAAGGGTTTGCACACGCGATTCATGAGATCCATGAAGACAGCGGGTGCATTCGTTAGTCCAAAAGGCATAACCATGAACTCGTAATGCCCATAGCGTGTACGGAAAGCTGTTTTTGGAATATCGTCTTCTTGGACTCGTAGCTGATGATATCCCGAATGAAGATCGATCTTTGAGAAACAAGTCGAACCTTGAAGTTGATCAAAGAGGTCATCAATGCGAGGTAAAGGGTACCGGTTTTTAATGGTGAGTTTAATCAGTTCCCGATAATCAATACACATACGGAAAGATCCATCCTTCTTCTTTACAAATAAGACGGGAGCTCCCCAAGGTGATGAACTGGGACGAATGAAACCCTTGTCTGCCAATTCTTGAAGTTGACTCGCAAGTTCTTGCATCTCGGAAGGTGCAAGGCGGTATGGAGATTTAGCAACGGGCGTAGCACCAGGTACAAGATCAATACGAAATTCGACAGGACGCACTGGTGGAAGTCCCGGTAAATCATCAGGAAAAACTTCGGGAAACTCACGAACAACAGGAACATCTTGAATACTCTTGTCTTTACCTTTCTTTTCCACAATATGGGCCAAGAAAGCTACGTATTTCTTGCGTAGATATTTCTGTGCTTGGGTGCAAGACATGAGTTTAAGACCACTGGATGGTTTCTCACCATAAACCCGTGAAAAGTCACCCGATGCGAGAGGAAACCGAATAAATTTCTCAAAGCAGACAACTTCGGCATGATGTTTAGAAAGCCAATCCATACCCACGATAACATCAAAGCTTCCCAATTTCATGGGTATAAGATCAATGGTGAAGTCATGTTCGTTAAGGCTAAGAGTACAACCCTGAATGATAGAATCGATTGAGATGGGTTTACCATCTGTGACCTCGACAGTGAAAGGCGCTCCTAATCTAGAGCGAGTGTGAGATAATAGAGGTTCGAATGCTAATGACACAAAACTTTTATCCGCACCAGTATCAAATAAAATTGAAGCATAACGACCATCAAGTAAAAACGTACCATTCACCACGTCATTTGTTTCCTGAGCTTCTGTTGCATTGATGTTGAAAGCCCTACCACGAGCCACTGGGTTTGCCGCATGGTTTGCTGGGACAAGTGCTGGACATTGGTTTCTAAAGTGATTCGGATCACCACAATTGAAGCAAGCTCGACCATATGCTATAGGTTGTGGGTTTTGGCGAGCTGGTTGAGGGTTAACAGGTTGAGCATTAATAGGTTGAGGTCGAAACGTAGATCGACATGTGGCAGCTACATGACCATACCTACCACAGGTGGTACAGTGGCGACAAGGAAAATTTGTGGGGTGATGGTACTGACAGGTGGCACACTTGGGTAAGTTTCCACTATAAACCTTCTTAACAGGAGGGGCCTGAGCCATTGGAGCCTGGGCTATTGGAGCCTGAGTTACTGGGGCCACAACAGCATAGTTTCTACCCCTGGACTTCCGCTTCCTAGTGTTGGAACCGGTATTGTCTACAGCAACTCTTGATGATTCAGTAGTAGGGGTGGGGGTCTTCTCAGTTGATTTCTTGGTTCCTTTCCTAACCAAATTTCCCTTTTTGACGTGCTTGTCAGTCAAGGAGGCTGCAAGCTGAATGGCTTCTTCCACCGTAGTGGGTCTGCTTCAAGTGACTACATCTTGAATTAGGTCAGGCAATCCCTCAATATACTTCTCGATTGCTCGAGAGACCGGGGTAACCATGTGTGGAACCAAAATACTGAGCTCATGATATCGAGTGTTGTACGCAAGATTTTCACCACTGTCTTGTTTTAACCCATGGAACTCTTCCTCTAGCTTCCTCATTTCGTTCCTAGGGCAGAACTTGGCGATCATAAGTTCCTTGACCTCAGCCCAAGACAAGGATAGAGCAACATCGGCGCCCCGATTACGCTTTTCACCATTCCACCAGGTCAATGCCCCCTTTTGAAGGACACTGGTAGCATAGCGAACGCGGAGGTTATCAGGACACTCGCTGTTCACGAAGGTACTTTCCATACTTTCAAACCATTGGAGGAGGCCAGTAGCACCCTCCTCTCCAGTAAACTTTGTGGGATTGCATGAGTTGAAGTGTTTGAATGTACACCGGGATTGAGTTGCACCTTCTGTGTTGGTACTGTTGCTGTTCTGGGTTAACTCACTAACAAGATTTGGAATCACTGCAGCAATTTGCTCAGCGACAAGAGAAGCAAGGCGACGATCAGAACGTTGTCCAGAGGCACGAACAGTGCGTTGGCTAGCATCACGGAGCATACGGCGAGCAGACATCTACAAGGCAGTCAATGAAAAGTTATGAGATTAATAAATGTAAGTGTAATATTGCATAAGAGTTATGATCACAAGAGATTGTATGTGAAATAGAGGTATATCATTTGAAATATTTGTATAATATGTTTGGATTGCCCTTGTCTAGCTATAAAGCCCAACAAGAACGTTGACTTTTCAAAGAAATTGAGCCCAATGGTGATCAAAGAAGACATGCTTTAGCCTATAAGTGGACACTCACTCCAGGAATCCCCAGGTAAGCATAACAGGTCCGTAAATGGATTTATGCGCTATGCTTGCCTATGCCAGAAAACCCAGTGTACAGGCGTCCACCCTTCCAGATTGCACGTGTCCTTTTTCACACTCATTAAAGTTCAACAACTTTGAAGGAGCAAAAATAAGAGTAGGCATTATGCCTAAGAGTGTCTTCATGAAAAGTACTGCTCCCGCTCCATGATGATGTAGTATTTCCACTCCTTGTAGGACACCATCTTTATACACCGTGATAAAAGATGAGGAGAAATGGAGAAGAAGGGGAAAGATTGAGGAAGGAAAGTGGAGGGTAATGAGGGGAATGATAAATTAGGAAGTGTTGTACCTGTAAGTTGAAATTCGGTTATAGTCTAGGCTAAAAGGCATTCTAATAACCTAATTCCCTATAACCATGGCTCTGATACCAATCTGTAACACCCCAACCGATGGCGGAATCATCGAGGTGTCACGTAGTGACGATTGTTCAAAAGCACATGGTACTTAAATGTAAATATTATTAAATAAACCCAAAAATTGTCTTACAAGGAAAGGGAAAATACAAAGTCTTAAATGAGATATAAATAATGAAATAACTGCATAATAAAGCGCTAAAAGTTTCTTGATCAAACTGCACCTGAAACATGTACAAAAATAGGTTTGGTCAACATAAGAAATGTTGGTGAGCATTCCTAGTTTTGATATATATAGTAGGTTAAAAGTTATACAATTCAAGTGCAAGCTACAGTGCAATTATGTAAACTATGTATCATACAAATGAGCGAAATCAACCCTGTGACTGTATAATGTACTGTATGAACTGTAGTGTACTCAACCAATGAATGGATGATAACTTAACAATGGCCACGGATTCTCCGATGAAAAAGGGGGAGAATCAATCTAGGCGGGTTGTCAATCCAAATAGCGCTATCCAATGTTAAGGTCGGCTTGTACCATGTTAATGATTTCACTAAGTACAAATGTAATCCACATGTAATGTCTAAGCATAAAGCACGTTGTAAACAATGCACATAGCACTAGAATTGTATTGTAAAAATGTAAATTTGTATTTGAAATTGTAATAGTGTACATGTAACACCCCAAAAATGTATAAAAGCAAAAAGGGGTAGGAATACTCACAGTTCACGTAATAACTTGAAATTGGACTTGGACAACGAAATATGAATTGAGATTACTCCCAAATGATTAACCTAAAGTAATTGATAATGTGTGAGTGAAATAACTCTAGGATACATGTATTTCTAAGGCTTCGAATTGGGGATATCCAATTAAAATAAAATGTTAATTACATAAAGGAAAATTTGATAATTAAATAAAAGAAAGTCTTTTAATAACATTAGAAATTAGAATATACACAATAAAGTGTTTGAAGTATAGAAATAATTTTTATAAAATTATTTCATTTAAAATAGATTTTTAAATATATTTATTACAAATTGCCAATATTTAACTCTAATATTCAAAAATACTAAAAGTGAAGAATTTAAATTTTAAAAATCATAATTCTGTTCTAAATATTTAAAAATAATTTGTATAAAATTTTGGTGCAAAAATAATGAAAATTGAATTTATTATGATTTAATTATGATTAAATCTAACAAAAATTGATTTAAAATATCAAATAAATGATTTTACTGAATTAAAAATTATTTCTGTAAATTTAAGTTTATAAAAAGTCAGGATAATTTCTGGAGAATTTAATAAAATTGTTTTGATATATAAATGGATTTTTATAAATATAATAGTATAAAATTGATTTAATTATAATAAATATTAAATAAATGAATTTTTGAAAAACAAAAATTGCAAATAAAACTTTTGACTCAGATTTAATAAATATAATTTTTTTAGAATTTATAAAATAGTTTTGGTATTTAAAAATGAATTTATAAGTTTCAAATATAATATATATATATATACTAGAAATGGTTGTTTTAAAAAGAAAAGAAAAGAAAAAGTAAGTCAGAGCCGGGACTCGAACCCGGGTGACTGCTGTGGCAGGCCTTGGTCACAACCACTTGGCCTAGGCCAGTGGTTGTGATGTTCCTTGATTAAAATTTTATAAATACCCTACGCGAGTCTGAGTTTATCCCCAAAACATTGATCACGAACCCTAGATTTACAATTGGGCAAATCACACATCAATAGCCTAATTAACCATAGGGCTATTGATGTGTGATGGCCGATGAACATAACCCATACAAACAATTAAACTCACAGTGTTGTTTCGAGTTCGTTTGCTTGGTCAAACCAAAAGTCAACAGCGAACGAGGATACAAAAATCAGTGTGTTTCAGAAACAATTGGAGGTTGAGAGAGAGGTGTGAGCGAGTTGTGAATGATCGTAGGTGATCAATTTATAGGGAGGATCAGTGGGTTTGGTTAATTGGAAGGTTTGACCTACGTTTAATGTCATACGCGTAGGGTTTTGAAATTGGTCAATGATTAGCTGTTAATTGACGTGTAATCGAGTCATATAGGACCGGTAATTGTATCAGTTTGCCAATTATAGATCAATCAAGCATTGATCTTGATTGATCATTCAAACGCGTCCAAGGCAGTTGACTTTCACAATTCAATCTGCAGATTAAAAGCGCGTATAAGATTAAATTGTGTCCGGGTTATTCCAAGTTGATGGCTTAGCCCAGTTGGTTGTGTGTTGTGTTTGATTTGGCTTTGGCGCGGGTTCGAACCCCGGCCAGAGCAGATTGTTTTTTTTTTTTTTAACAGACCAAAGGGAGGGGGTTTGGGCCTTGGATGTGGGCTTCTGGTATGGGGTTTGGGCTGGGATGGTTTATGGGCTGGACTTGTGTAGGCTCAAACATATACATAATTATTGTTATTATTATTATCTCATATGATTAAACGAACCCGAAATAAACGTTCAAGAATAATAGAAATGTCACGTTTATTAACTGCGGTAAAACGTACAGATAATCATGAAAAAAATACAATGAAAAGTGACGGATGTCACAGCATCCCCTACTTTTAGAAATTTCGTCCCGAAATTCCTTCAAGTGGTAGTCTCTGGAAAGAGGTGAGGATACTTAGACATCATTTGGTCCTCACGCTCCCAAGTAAACTCTGGGCCTCGTTTGGATTCCCAACGGACTTTTACAATAGGAATTCGGCTTCGCTTAAGTGTCTTGACGTCACGATCCATAATCTCCACAGGTTTCTCTATGAAGCGCATCGATTCGTCGATCTGGATATCCTCTAAAGGAACATGGAGGTTATCTTCAGCCAAACACTTCTTGAGATTAGAAACATGAAACGTTGGATGAACATTATTGAGCTCTGGTGGTAAATCGAGCTTGTAAGCCACCTTCCCAACTCGTTCAAGGATCTTAAAAGGGCCTACGAACCGTGGTGCAAGTTTCCCTTTCTTTCCAAACCGAAATACACCCTTCCAAGGTGAAACCTTGAGAAGTACCATGTCTCCGACTTGAAATTCTAGAGGCTTGCGCCTTTGATCGGCATAGCTCTTCTGTCTGCTCCGAGCAACTTGTAAGTTCTCACGAATGCGGTGAATTTTGTCTGTCGTTTCTTGTATCAGTTCGGGACCGGTGATTTGTGTCTCACCAACCTCGCTCCAACACACAGGGGAACGACATTTGCGACCATAAAGTGCCTCAAATGGTGCCATGTTAATACTGGAATGGTAGCTGTTATTGTATGAAAACTCAACTAAAGGTAGGTGCGTGTCCCAATTACCACCAAAGTCGATGATGCACGCTCGAAGCATATCCTCCAATGTTTGGATGGTTCGTTCAGTTTGACCATCCGTCTGTGGGTGATAAGCCGTGCTAAGATTTAGTTGTGTACCAAGTGCGGACTGAAATGTCTGCCAAAAGCGAGAAGTAAACCAGCTATCACGATCGGAGATAATGTCTAGAGGAATACCATGACGGCTGACAATCTCACTGATGTAGATCTTAGCCAGTTTCTCAGCTGTGTAGGTCTCACGAATGGGTAGGAAGTGAGCAGATTTGGTCAAACGATCGACAATAACCCAGATACTGTCATGCCCACGAGTG
The DNA here is from genome assembly GCA_028751855.1 of Ambrosia trifida. Lineage (NCBI taxonomy): Eukaryota > Viridiplantae > Streptophyta > Magnoliopsida > Asterales > Asteraceae > Ambrosia > Ambrosia trifida. Next base: position 87,776,441 of record CM054130.1, on the reverse strand, counting down.
GTGCGTGGAAGTTTCGTGATGAAGTCCATAGCAATGTTCTCCCACTTCCACACTGGTATTTCTGGTTGCACAAGTAAACCAGATGGACGTTGGTGCTCAGCTTTGACTTTAGAACAAGTAAGGCATTTAGCCACATAAAGAGCTATGTCCTTTTTCATACCGGGCCACCAATACAAAGTACGCAGATCCTGATACATCTTATCTGCACCAGGGTGAATGGAGTATCGAGACTTATGGGACTCGTCCATGAGGAAGGTACGCAGGTTGTCACGATCAGGGATCCAAAGACGGTTCATAAAATAAAGTAAACCATTTTTGGTTTCCAATTGATTTTCGGCTCCACACGACATTTCTTCGTACATGTTGCCCTCAGTAACAGAGACATGTTGGGCTTCAATGATGTGGAGTTTGATATCAGACTGGACCTGAGCACAATAAAGCTGGGCATGACCTTTACGACTAAGGGCATCGGCTACAACATTCGCCTTGCCAGGATGGTAGCGAATCTCGCAGTCGTAGTCGTTTAACAACTCGACCCATTGTCGTTGTCGTATGTTTAGATCTTTCTGGTTGAAAATGTGTTGAAGACTCTTGTGTTCAGTGAAGATCACACATTTTGTACCATATAAATAGTGACGCCAAATCTTAAGTGCGAAGACGACCGCTCCAAGCTCAAGATCATGGGTAGTGTAATTTTTCTCATGGTTTTTCAGTTGTCGTGATGCATATGCTATAACCTTGCCTCGTTGCATGAGAACACAACCAAGGCCTTGGTTAGAGGCATCACAGTAAACCACGAAATCCTCATTGCCGTCCGGTAAAGTGAGGATTGGAGCATCACACAGTTTCTGCTTCAAAGTCTGGAATGCTTCTTCCTGACTGGGTCCCCATACATATGGTTTATCCTTATGGGTCAAGGAAGTGAGAGGTAAGGCAATCTTGGAAAAGTTGAGAATAAATCGACGATAATAGCCCGCTAAGCCAAGAAAGGAGCGAACTTCCGTGGGGGACTTGGGTGTAATCCAATTCTTAACAGCCTCAATCTTAGCTGGATCCACGTGTATACCCTTATCACTGATAATGTGTCCCAAAAATTGAACCTCTTTAAGCCAGAATTCACACTTGGAGAATTTGGCATACAGTTGTTCATTCTTCAAAAGACTCAAAATTTGTCTAAGGTGTTGCTCGTGGGCTGATTTGGTTTTAGAGTAAATGAGAATGTCATCGATGAAAACAATTACGAACTTATCCAAGAAGGGTTTGCACACGCGATTCATGAGATCCATGAAGACAGCGGGTGCATTCGTTAGTCCAAAAGGCATAACCATGAACTCGTAATGCCCATAGCGTGTACGGAAAGCTGTTTTTGGAATATCGTCTTCTTGGACTCGTAGCTGATGATATCCCGAACGAAGATCGATCTTTGAGAAACAAGTCGAACCTTGAAGTTGATCAAAGAGGTCATCAATGCGAGGTAAAGGGTACCGGTTTTTAATGGTGAGTTTATTCAGTTCCCAATAATCAATACACATACGGAAAGATCCATCCTTCTTCTTTACAAATAAGACGGGAGCTCCCCAAGGTGATGAACTGGGACGAATGAAACCCTTGTCTGCCAATTCTTGAAGTTGACTCGCAAGTTCTTGCATCTCGGAAGGTGCAAGGCGGTATGGAGATTTAGCAACGGGCGTAGCACCAGGTACAAGATCAATACGAAATTCGACAGGACGCACTGGTGGAAGTCCCGGTAAATCATCAGGAAAAACTTCGGGAAACTCACGAACAACAGGAACATCTTGAATACTCTTGTCTTTACCTTTCTTTTCCACAATATGGGCCAAGAAAGCTACGTATTTCTTGCGTAGATATTTCTGTGCTTGGGTGCAAGACATGAGTTTAAGACCACTGGATGGTTTCTCACCATAAACCCGTGAAAAGTCACCCGATGCGAGAGGAAACCGAATAAATTTCTCAAAGCAGACAACTTCGGCATGATGTTTAGAAAGCCAATCCATACCCACGATAACATCAAAGCTTCCCAATTTCATGGGTATAAGATCAATAGTGAAGTCATGTTCGTTAAGGCTAAGAGTACAACCCTGAATGATAGAATCGATTGAGATGGGTTTACCATCTGTGACCTCGACAGTGAAAGGCGCTCCTAATCTAGAGCGAGTGTGAGATAATAGAGGTTCGAATGCTAATGACACAAAACTTTTATCCGCACCAGTATCAAATAAAATTGAAGCATAACGACCATCAAGTAAAAACGTACCATTCACCACGTCATTTGTTTCCTGAGCTTCTGTTGCATTGATGTTGAAAGCCCTACCACGAGCCACTGGGTTTGCCGCATGGTTTGCTGGGACAAGTGCTGGACATTGGTTTCTAAAGTGATTCGGATCACCACAATTGAAGCAAGCTCGACCATATGCTATAGGTTGTGGGTTTTGGCGAGCTGGTTGAGGGTTAACAGGTTGAGCATTAATAGGTTGAGGTCGAAACGTAGATCGACATGTGGCAGCTACATGACCATACCTACCACAGGTGGTACAGTGGCGACAAGGAAAATTTGTGGGGTGATGGTACTGACAGGTGGCACACTTGGGTAAGTTTCCACTATAAACCTTCTTAACAGGAGGAACCTGAGCCATTGGAGCCTGGGCTATTGGAGCCTGAGTTACTGGGGCCACAACAGCATAGTTTCTACCCCTGGACTTCCGCTTCCTAGTGTTGGAACCGGTATTGTCTACAGCAACTCTTGATGATTCAGTAGTAGGGGTGGGGGTCTTCTCAGTTGATTTCTTGGTTCCTTTCCTAACCAAATTTCCCTTTTTGACGTGCTTGTCAGTCAAGGAGGCTGCAAGCTGAATGGCTTCTTCCACCGTAGTGGGTCTGCTTCAAGTGACTACATCTTGAATTAGGTCAGGCAATCCCTCAATATACTTCTCGATTGCTCGAGAGACCGGGGTAACCATGTGTGGAACCAAAATACTGAGCTCATGATATCGAGTGTTGTACGCAAGATTTTCACCACTGTCTTGTTTTAACCCATGGAACTCTTCCTCTAGCTTCCTCATTTCGTTCCTAGGGCAGAACTTGGCGATCATAAGTTCCTTGACCTCAGCCCAAGACAAGGATAGAGCAACATCGGCGCCCCGATTACGCTTTTCACCATTCCACCAGGTCAATGCCCCCTTTTGAAGGACACTGGTAGCATAGCGAACGCGGAGGTTATCAGGACACTCGCTGTTCACGAAGGTACTTTCCATACTTTCAAACCATTGGAGGAGGCCAGTAGCACCCTCCTCTCCAGTAAACTTTGTGGGATTGCATGAGTTGAAGTGTTTGAATGTACACCGGGATTGAGTTGCACCTTCTGTGTTGGTACTGTTGCTGTTCTGGGTTAACTCACTAACAAGATTTGGAATCACTGCAGCAATTTGCTCAGCGACAAGAGAAGCAAGGCGACGATCAGAACGTTGTCCAGAGGCACGAACAGTGCGTTGGCTAGCATCACGGAGCATACGGCGAGCAGACATCTACAAGGCAGTCAATGAAAAGTTATGAGATTAATAAATGTAAGTGTAATATTGCATAAGAGTTATGATCACAAGAGATTGTATGTGAAATAGAGGTATATCATTTGAAATATTTGTATAATATGTTTGGATTGCCCTTGTCTAGCTATAAAGCCCAACAAGAACGTTGACTTTTCAAAGAAATTGAGCCCAATGGTGATCAAAGAAGACATGCTTTAGCCTATAAGTGGACACTCACTCCAGGAATCCCCAGGTAAGCATAACAGGTCCGTAAATGGATTTATGCGCTATGCTTGCCTATGCCAGAAAACCCAGTGTACAGGCGTCCACCCTTCCAGATTGCACGTGTCCTTTTTCACACTCATTAAAGTTCAACAACTTTGAAGGAGCAAAAATAAGAGTAGGCATTATGCCTAAGAGTGTCTTCATGAAAAGTACTGCTCCCGCTCCATGATGATGTAGTATTTCCACTCCTTGTAGGACACCATCTTTATACACCGTGATAAAAGATGAGGAGAAATGGAGAAGAAGGGGAAAGATTGAGGAAGGAAAGTGGAGGGTAATGAGGGGAATGATAAATTAGGAAGTGTTGTACCTGTAAGTTGAAATTCGGTTATAGTCTAGGCTAAAAGGCATTCTAATAACCTAATTCCCTATAACCATGGCTCTGATACCAATCTGTAACACCCCAACCGATGGCGGAATCATCGAGGTGTCACGTAGTGACGATTGTTCAAAAGCACATGGTACTTAAATGTAAATATTATTAAATAAACCCAAAAATTGTCTTACAAGGAAAGGGAAAATACAAAGTCTTAAATGAGATATAAATAATGAAATAACTGCATAATAAAGCGCTAAAAGTTTCTTGATCAAACTGCACCTGAAACATGTACAAAAATAGGTTTGGTCAACATAAGAAATGTTGGTGAGCATTCCTAGTTTTGATATATATAGTAGGTTAAAAGTTATACAATTCAAGTGCAAGCTACAGTGCAATTATGTAAACTATGTATCATACAAATGAGCGAAATCAACCCTGTGACTGTATAATGTACTGTATGAACTGTAGTGTACTCAACCAATGAATGGATGATAACTTAACAATGGCCACGGATTCTCCGATGAAAAAGGGGGAGAATCAATCTAGGCGGGTTGTCAATCCAAATAGCGCTATCCAATGTTAAGGTCGGCTTGTACCATGTTAATGATTTCACTAAGTACAAATGTAATCCACATGTAATGTCTAAGCATAAAGCACGTTGTAAACAATGCACATAGCACTAGAATTGTATTGTAAAAATGTAAATTTGTATTTGAAATTGTAATAGTGTACATGTAACACCCCAAAAATGTATAAAAGCAAAAAGGGGTAGGAATACTCACAGTTCACGTAATAACTTGAAATTGGACTTGGACAACGAAATATGAATTGAGATTACTCCCAAATGATTAACCTAAAGTAATTGATAATGTGTGAGTGAAATAACTCTAGGATACATGTATTTCTAAGGCTTCGAATTGGGGATATCCAATTAAAATAAAATGTTAATTACATAAAGGAAAATTTGATAATTAAATAAAAGAAAGTCTTTTAATAACATTAGAAATTAGAATATACACAATAAAGTGTTTGAAGTATAGAAATAATTTTTATAAAATTATTTCATTTAAAATAGATTTTTAAATATATTTATTACAAATTGCCAATATTTAACTCTAATATTCAAAAATACTAAAAGTGAAGAATTTAAATTTTAAAAATCATAATTCTGTTCTAAATATTTAAAAATAATTTGTATAAAATTTTGGTGCAAAAATAATGAAAATTGAATTTATTATGATTTAATTATGATTAAATCTAACAAAAATTGATTTAAAATATCAAATAAATGATTTTACTGAATTAAAAATTATTTCTGTAAATTTAAGTTTATAAAAAGTCAGGATAATTTCTGGAGAATTTAATAAAATTGTTTTGATATATAAATGGATTTTTATAAATATAATAGTATAAAATTGATTTAATTATAATAAATATTAAATAAATGAATTTTTGAAAAACAAAAATTGCAAATAAAACTTTTGACTCAGATTTAATAAATATAATTTTTTTAGAATTTATAAAATAGTTTTGGTATTTAAAAATGAATTTATAAGTTTCAAATATAATATATATATATATACTAGAAATGGTTGTTTTAAAAAGAAAAGAAAAGAAAAAGTAAGTCAGAGCCGGGACTCGAACCCGGGTGACTGCTGTGGCAGGCCTTGGTCACAACCACTTGGCCTAGGCCAGTGGTTGTGATGTTCCTTGATTAAAATTTTATAAATACCCTACGCGAGTCTGAGTTTATCCCCAAAACATTGATCACGAACCCTAGATTTACAATTGGGCAAATCACACATCAATAGCCTAATTAACCATAGGGCTATTGATGTGTGATGGCCGATGAACATAACCCATACAAACAATTAAACTCACAGTGTTGTTTCGAGTTCGTTTGCTTGGTCAAACCAAAAGTCAACAGCGAACGAGGATACAAAAATCAGTGTGTTTCAGAAACAATTGGAGGTTGAGAGAGAGGTGTGAGCGAGTTGTGAATGATCGTAGGTGATCAATTTATAGGGAGGATCAGTGGGTTTGGTTAATTGGAAGGTTTGACCTACGTTTAATGTCATACGCGTAGGGTTTTGAAATTGGTCAATGATTAGCTGTTAATTGACGTGTAATCGAGTCATATAGGACCGGTAATTGTATCAGTTTGCCAATTATAGATCAATCAAGCATTGATCTTGATTGATCATTCAAACGCGTCCAAGGCAGTTGACTTTCACAATTCAATCTGCAGATTAAAAGCGCGTATAAGATTAAATTGTGTCCGGGTTATTCCAAGTTGATGGCTTAGCCCAGTTGGTTGTGTGTTGTGTTTGATTTGGCTTTGGCGCGGGTTCGAACCCCGGCCAGAGCAGATTGTTTTTTTTTTTTTTAACAGACCAAAGGGAGGGGGTTTGGGCCTTGGATGTGGGCTTCTGGTATGGGGTTTGGGCTGGGATGGTTTATGGGCTGGACTTGTGTAGGCTCAAACATATACATAATTATTGTTATTATTATTATCTCATATGATTAAACGAACCCGAAATAAACGTTCAAGAATAATAGAAATGTCACGTTTATTAACTGCGGTAAAACGTACAGATAATCATGAAAAAAATACAATGAAAAGTGACGGATGTCACAGCATCCCCTACTTTTAGAAATTTCGTCCCGAAATTCCTTCAAGTGGTAGTCTCTGGAAAGAGGTGAGGATACTTAGACATCATTTGGTCCTCACGCTCCCAAGTAAACTCTGGGCCTCGTTTGGATTCCCAACGGACTTTTACAATAGGAATTCGGCTTCGCTTAAGTGTCTTGACGTCACGATCCATAATCTCCACAGGTTTCTCTATGAAGCGCATCGATTCGTCGATCTGGATATCCTCTAAAGGAACATGGAGGTTATCTTCAGCCAAACACTTCTTGAGATTAGAAACATGAAACGTTGGATGAACATTATTGAGCTCTGGTGGTAAATCGAGCTTGTAAGCCACCTTCCCAACTCGTTCAAGGATCTTAAAAGGGCCTACGAACCGTGGTGCAAGTTTCCCTTTCTTTCCAAACCGAAATACACCCTTCCAAGGTGAAACCTTGAGAAGTACCATGTCTCCGACTTGAAATTCTAGAGGCTTGCGCCTTTGATCGGCATAGCTCTTCTGTCTGCTCCGAGCAACTTGTAAGTTCTCACGAATGCGGTGAATTTTGTCTGTCGTTTCTTGTATCAGTTCGGGACCGGTGATTTGTGTCTCACCAACCTCGCTCCAACACACAGGGGAACGACATTTGCGACCATAAAGTGCCTCAAATGGTGCCATGTTAATACTGGAATGGTAGCTGTTATTGTATGAAAACTCAACTAAAGGTAGGTGCGTGTCCCAATTACCACCAAAGTCGATGATGCACGCTCGAAGCATATCCTCCAATGTTTGGATGGTTCGTTCAGTTTGACCATCCGTCTGTGGGTGATAAGCCGTGCTAAGATTTAGTTGTGTACCAAGTGCGGACTGAAATGTCTGCCAAAAGCGAGAAGTAAACCAGCTATCACGATCGGAGATAATGTCTAGAGGAATACCATGACGGCTGACAATCTCACTGATGTAGATCTTAGCCAGTTTCTCAGCTGTGTAGGTCTCACGAATGGGTAGGAAGTGAGCAGATTTGGTCAAACGATCGACAATAACCCAGATACTGTCATGCCCACGAGTGGTGCGTGGAAGTTTCGTGATGAAGTCCATAGCAATGTTCTCCCACTTCCACACTGGTATTTCTGGTTGCACAAGTAAACCAGATGGACGTTGGTGCTCAGCTTTGACTTTAGAACAAGTAAGGCATTTAGCCACATAAAGAGCTATGTCCTTTTTCATACCGGGCCACCAATACAAAGTACGCAGATCCTGATACATCTTATCTGCACCAGGGTGAATGGAGTATCGAGACTTATGGGACTCGTCCATGAGGAAGGTACGCAGGTTGTCACGATCAGGGATCCAAAGACGGTTCATAAAATAAAGTAAACCATTTTTGGTTTCCAATTGATTTTCGGCTCCACACGACATTTCTTCGTACATGTTGCCCTCAGTAACAGAGACATGTTGGGCTTCAATGATGTGGAGTTTGATATCAGACTGGACCTGAGCACAATAAAGCTGGGCATGACCTTTACGACTAAGGGCATCGGCTACAACATTCGCCTTGCCAGGATGGTAGCGAATCTCGCAGTCGTAGTCGTTTAACAACTCGACCCATTGTCGTTGTCGTATGTTTAGATCTTTCTGGTTGAAAATGTGTTGAAGACTCTTGTGTTCAGTGAAGATCACACATTTTGTACCATATAAATAGTGACGCCAAATCTTAAGTGCGAAGACGACCGCTCCAAGCTCAAGATCATGGGTAGTGTAATTTTTCTCATGGTTTTTCAGTTGTCGTGATGCATATGCTATAACCTTGCCTCGTTGCATGAGAACACAACCAAGGCCTTGGTTAGAGGCATCACAGTAAACCACGAAATCCTCATTGCCGTCCGGTAAAGTGAGGATTGGAGCATCACACAGTTTCTGCTTCAAAGTCTGGAATGCTTCTTCCTGACTGGGTCCCCATACATATGGTTTATCCTTATGGGTCAAGGAAGTGAGAGGTAAGGCAATCTTGGAAAAGTTGAGAATAAATCGACGATAATAGCCCGCTAAGCCAAGAAAGGAGCGAACTTCCGTGGGGGACTTGGGTGTAATCCAATTCTTAACAGCCTCAATCTTAGCTGGATCCACGTGTATACCCTTATCACTGATAATGTGTCCCAAAAATTGAACCTCTTTAAGCCAGAATTCACACTTGGAGAATTTGGCATACAGTTGTTCATTCTTCAAAAGACTCAAAATTTGTCTAAGGTGTTGCTCGTGGGCTGATTTGGTTTTAGAGTAAATGAGAATGTCATCGATGAAAACAATTACGAACTTATCCAAGAAGGGTTTGCACACGCGATTCATGAGATCCATGAAGACAGCGGGTGCATTCGTTAGTCCAAAAGGCATAACCATGAACTCGTAATGCCCATAGCGTGTACGGAAAGCTGTTTTTGGAATATCGTCTTCTTGGACTCGTAGCTGATGATATCCCGAACGAAGATCGATCTTTGAGAAACAAGTCGAACCTTGAAGTTGATCAAAGAGGTCATCAATGCGAGGTAAAGGGTACCGGTTTTTAATGGTGAGTTTATTCAGTTCCCAATAATCAATACACATACGGAAAGATCCATCCTTCTTCTTTACAAATAAGACGGGAGCTCCCCAAGGTGATGAACTGGGACGAATGAAACCCTTGTCTGCCAATTCTTGAAGTTGACTCGCAAGTTCTTGCATCTCGGAAGGTGCAAGGCGGTATGGAGATTTAGCAACGGGCGTAGCACCAGGTACAAGATCAATACGAAATTCGACAGGACGCACTGGTGGAAGTCCCGGTAAATCATCAGGAAAAACTTCGGGAAACTCACGAACAACAGGAACATCTTGAATACTCTTGTCTTTACCTTTCTTTTCCACAATATGGGCCAAGAAAGCTACGTATTTCTTGCGTAGATATTTCTGTGCTTGGGTGCAAGACATGAGTTTAAGACCACTGGATGGTTTCTCACCATAAACCCGTGAAAAGTCACCCGATGCGAGAGGAAACCGAATAAATTTCTCAAAGCAGACAACTTCGGCATGATGTTTAGAAAGCCAATCCATACCCACGATAACATCAAAGCTTCCCAATTTCATGGGTATAAGATCAATAGTGAAGTCATGTTCGTTAAGGCTAAGAGTACAACCCTGAATGATAGAATCGATTGAGATGGGTTTACCATCTGTGACCTCGACAGTGAAAGGCGCTCCTAATCTAGAGCGAGTGTGAGATAATAGAGGTTCGAATGCTAATGACACAAAACTTTTATCCGCACCAGTATCAAATAAAATTGAAGCATAACGACCATCAAGTAAAAACGTACCATTCACCACGTCATTTGTTTCCTGAGCTTCTGTTGCATTGATGTTGAAAGCCCTACCACGAGCCACTGGGTTTGCCGCATGGTTTGCTGGGACAAGTGCTGGACATTGGTTTCTAAAGTGATTCGGATCACCACAATTGAAGCAAGCTCGACCATATGCTATAGGTTGTGGGTTTTGGCGAGCTGGTTGAGGGTTAACAGGTTGAGCATTAATAGGTTGAGGTCGAAACGTAGATCGACATGTGGCAGCTACATGACCATACCTACCACAGGTGGTACAGTGGCGACAAGGAAAATTTGTGGGGTGATGGTACTGACAGGTGGCACACTTGGGTAAGTTTCCACTATAAACCTTCTTAACAGGAGGAACCTGAGCCATTGGAGCCTGGGCTATTGGAGCCTGAGTTACTGGGGCCACAACAGCATAGTTTCTACCCCTGGACTTCCGCTTCCTAGTGTTGGAACCGGTATTGTCTACAGCAACTCTTGATGATTCAGTAGTAGGGGTGGGGGTCTTCTCAGTTGATTTCTTGGTTCCTTTCCTAACCAAATTTCCCTTTTTGACGTGCTTGTCAGTCAAGGAGGCTGCAAGCTGAATGGCTTCTTCCACCGTAGTGGGTCTGCTTCAAGTGACTACATCTTGAATTAGGTCAGGCAATCCCTCAATATACTTCTCGATTGCTCGAGAGACCGGGGTAACCATGTGTGGAACCAAAATACTGAGCTCATGATATCGAGTGTTGTACGCAAGATTTTCACCACTGTCTTGTTTTAACCCATGGAACTCTTCCTCTAGCTTCCTCATTTCGTTCCTAGGGCAGAACTTGGCGATCATAAGTTCCTTGACCTCAGCCCAAGACAAGGATAGAGCAACATCGGCGCCCCGATTACGCTTTTCACCATTCCACCAGGTCAATGCCCCCTTTTGAAGGACACTGGTAGCATAGCGAACGCGGAGGTTATCAGGACACTCGCTGTTCACGAAGGTACTTTCCATACTTTCAAACCATTGGAGGAGGCCAGTAGCACCCTCCTCTCCAGTAAACTTTGTGGGATTGCATGAGTTGAAGTGTTTGAATGTACACCGGGATTGAGTTGCACCTTCTGTGTTGGTACTGTTGCTGTTCTGGGTTAACTCACTAACAAGATTTGGAATCACTGCAGCAATTTGCTCAGCGACAAGAGAAGCAAGGCGACGATCAGAACGTTGTCCAGAGGCACGAACAGTGCGTTGGCTAGCATCACGGAGCATACGGCGAGCAGACATCTACAAGGCAGTCAATGAAAAGTTATGAGATTAATAAATGTAAGTGTAATATTGCATAAGAGTTATGATCACAAGAGATTGTATGTGAAATAGAGGTATATCATTTGAAATATTTGTATAATATGTTTGGATTGCCCTTGTCTAGCTATAAAGCCCAACAAGAACGTTGACTTTTCAAAGAAATTGAGCCCAATGGTGATCAAAGAAGACATGCTTTAGCCTATAAGTGGACACTCACTCCAGGAATCCCCAGGTAAGCATAACAGGTCCGTAAATGGATTTATGCGCTATGCTTGCCTATGCCAGAAAACCCAGTGTACAGGCGTCCACCCTTCCAGATTGCACGTGTCCTTTTTCACACTCATTAAAGTTCAACAACTTTGAAGGAGCAAAAATAAGAGTAGGCATTATGCCTAAGAGTGTCTTCATGAAAAGTACTGCTCCCGCTCCATGATGATGTAGTATTTCCACTCCTTGTAGGACACCATCTTTATACACCGTGATAAAAGATGAGGAGAAATGGAGAAGAAGGGGAAAGATTGAGGAAGGAAAGTGGAGGGTAATGAGGGGAATGATAAATTAGGAAGTGTTGTACCTGTAAGTTGAAATTCGGTTATAGTCTAGGCTAAAAGGCATTCTAATAACCTAATTCCCTATAACCATGGCTCTGATACCAATCTGTAACACCCCAACCGATGGCGGAATCATCGAGGTGTCACGTAGTGACGATTGTTCAAAAGCACATGGTACTTAAATGTAAATATTATTAAATAAACCCAAAAATTGTCTTACAAGGAAAGGGAAAATACAAAGTCTTAAATGAGATATAAATAATGAAATAACTGCATAATAAAGCGCTAAAAGTTTCTTGATCAAACTGCACCTGAAACATGTACAAAAATAGGTTTGGTCAACATAAGAAATGTTGGTGAGCATTCCTAGTTTTGATATATATAGTAGGTTAAAAGTTATACAATTCAAGTGCAAGCTACAGTGCAATTATGTAAACTATGTATCATACAAATGAGCGAAATCAACCCTGTGACTGTATAATGTACTGTATGAACTGTAGTGTACTCAACCAATGAATGGATGATAACTTAACAATGGCCACGGATTCTCCGATGAAAAAGGGGGAGAATCAATCTAGGCGGGTTGTCAATCCAAATAGCGCTATCCAATGTTAAGGTCGGCTTGTACCATGTTAATGATTTCACTAAGTACAAATGTAATCCACATGTAATGTCTAAGCATAAAGCACGTTGTAAACAATGCACATAGCACTAGAATTGTATTGTAAAAATGTAAATTTGTATTTGAAATTGTAATAGTGTACATGTAACACCCCAAAAATGTATAAAAGCAAAAAGGGGTAGGAATACTCACAGTTCACGTAATAACTTGAAATTGGACTTGGACAACGAAATATGAATTGAGATTACTCCCAAATGATTAACCTAAAGTAATTGATAATGTGTGAGTGAAATAACTCTAGGATACATGTATTTCTAAGGCTTCGAATTGGGGATATCCAATTAAAATAAAATGTTAATTACATAAAGGAAAATTTGATAATTAAATAAAAGAAAGTCTTTTAATAACATTAGAAATTAGAATATACACAATAAAGTGTTTGAAGTATAGAAATAATTTTTATAAAATTATTTCATTTAAAATAGATTTTTAAATATATTTATTACAAATTGCCAATATTTAACTCTAATATTCAAAAATACTAAAAGTGAAGAATTTAAATTTTAAAAATCATAATTCTGTTCTAAATATTTAAAAATAATTTGTATAAAATTTTGGTGCAAAAATAATGAAAATTGAATTTATTATGATTTAATTATGATTAAATCTAACAAAAATTGATTTAAAATATCAAATAAATGATTTTACTGAATTAAAAATTATTTCTGTAAATTTAAGTTTATAAAAAGTCAGGATAATTTCTGGAGAATTTAATAAAATTGTTTTGATATATAAATGGATTTTTATAAATATAATAGTATAAAATTGATTTAATTATAATAAATATTAAATAAATGAATTTTTGAAAAACAAAAATTGCAAATAAAACTTTTGACTCAGATTTAATAAATATAATTTTTTTAGAATTTATAAAATAGTTTTGGTATTTAAAAATGAATTTATAAGTTTCAAATATAATATATATATATATACTAGAAATGGTTGTTTTAAAAAGAAAAGAAAAGAAAAAGTAAGTCAGAGCCGGGACTCGAACCCGGGTGACTGCTGTGGCAGGCCTTGGTCACAACCACTTGGCCTAGGCCAGTGGTTGTGATGTTCCTTGATTAAAATTTTATAAATACCCTACGCGAGTCTGAGTTTATCCCCAAAACATTGATCACGAACCCTAGATTTACAATTGGGCAAATCACACATCAATAGCCTAATTAACCATAGGGCTATTGATGTGTGATGGCCGATGAACATAACCCATACAAACAATTAAACTCACAGTGTTGTTTCGAGTTCGTTTGCTTGGTCAAACCAAAAGTCAACAGCGAACGAGGATACAAAAATCAGTGTGTTTCAGAAACAATTGGAGGTTGAGAGAGAGGTGTGAGCGAGTTGTGAATGATCGTAGGTGATCAATTTATAGGGAGGATCAGTGGGTTTGGTTAATTGGAAGGTTTGACCTACGTTTAATGTCATACGCGTAGGGTTTTGAAATTGGTCAATGATTAGCTGTTAATTGACGTGTAATCGAGTCATATAGGACCGGTAATTGTATCAGTTTGCCAATTATAGATCAATCAAGCATTGATCTTGATTGATCATTCAAACGCGTCCAAGGCAGTTGACTTTCACAAGTCAATCTGCAGATTAAAAGCGCGTATAAGATTAAATTGTGTCCGGGTTATTCCAAGTTGATGGCTTAGCCCAGTTGGTTGTGTGTTGTGTTTGATTTGGCTTTGGCGCGGGTTCGAACCCCGGCCAGAGCAGATTGTTTTTTTTTTTTTTAACAGACCAAAGGGAGGGGGTTTGGGCCTTGGATGTGGGCTTCTGGTATGGGGTTTGGGCTGGGATGGTTTATGGGCTGGACTTGTGTAGGCTCAAACATATACATAATTATTGTTATTATTATTATCTCATATGATTAAACGAACCCGAAATAAACGTTCAAGAATAATAGAAATGTCACGTTTATTAACTGCGGTAAAACGTACAGATAATCATGAAAAAAATACAATGAAAAGTGACGGATGTCACAGCATCCCCTACTTTTAGAAATTTCGTCCCGAAATTCCTTCAAGTGGTAGTCTCTGGAAAGAGGTGAGGATACTTAGACATCATTTGGTCCTCACGCTCCCAAGTAAACTCTGGGCCTCGTTTGGATTCCCAACGGACTTTTACAATAGGAATTTGGCTTCGCTTAAGTGTCTTGACGTCACGATCCATAATCTCCACAGGTTTCTCTATGAAGCGCATCGATTCGTCGATCTGGATATCCTCTAAAGGAACATGGAGGTTATCTTCAGCCAAACACTTCTTGAGATTAGAAACATGAAACGTTGGATGAACATTATTGAGCTCTGGTGGTAAATCGAGCTTGTAAGCCACCTTCCCAACTCGTTCAAGGATCTTAAAAGGGCCTACGAACCTTGGTGCAAGTTTCCCTTTCTTTCCAAACCGAAATACACCCTTCCAAGGTGAAACCTTGAGAAGTACCATGTCTCCGACTTGAAATTCTAGAGGCTTGCGCCTTTGATCGGCATAGCTCTTCTGTCTGCTCCGAGCAACTTGTAAGTTCTCACGAATGCGGTGAATTTTGTCTGTCGTTTCTTGTATCAGTTCGGGACCGGTGATTTGTGTCTCACCAACCTCGCTCCAACACACAGGGGAACGACATTTGCGACCATAAAGTGCCTCAAATGGTGCCATGTTAATACTGGAATGGTAGCTGTTATTGTATGAGAACTCAACTAAAGGTAGGTGCGTGTCCCAATTACCACCAAAGTCGATGATGCACGCTCGAAGCATATCCTCCAATGTTTGGATGGTTCGTTCAGTTTGACCATCCGTCTGTGGGTGATAAGCCGTGCTAAGATTTAGTTGTGTACCAAGTGCGGACTGAAATGTCTGCCAAAAGCGAGAAGTAAACCAGCTATCACGATCGGAGATAATGTCTAGAGGAATACCATGACGGCTGACAATCTCACTGATGTAGATCTTAGCCAGTTTCTCAGCTGTGTAGGTCTCACGAATGGGTAGGAAGTGAGCAGATTTGGTCAAACGATCGACAATAACCCAGATACTGTCATGCCCACGAGTGGTGCGTGGAAGTTTCGTGATGAAGTCCATAGCAATGTTCTCCCACTTCCACACTGGTATTTCTGGTTGCACAAGTAAACCAGATGGACGTTGGTGCTCAGCTTTGACTTTAGAACAAGTAAGGCATTTAGCCACATAAAGAGCTATGTCCTTTTTCATACCGGGCCACCAATACAAAGTACGCAGATCCTGATACATCTTATCTGCACCAGGGTGAATGGAGTATCGAGACTTATGGGACTCGTCCATGAGGAAGGTACGCAGGTTGTCACGATCAGGGATCCAAAGACGGTTCATAAAATAAAGTAAACCATTTTTGGTTTCCAATTGATTTTCGGCTCCACACGACATTTCTTCGTACATGTTGCCCTCAGTAACAGAGACATGTTGGGCTTCAATGATGCGGAGTTTGATATCAGACTGGACCTGAGCACAATAAAGCTGGGCATGACCTTTACGACTAAGGGCATCGGCTACAACATTCGCCTTGCCCCTATGGTAGCGAATCTCGCAGTCGTAGTCGTTTAACAACTCGACCCATTGTCGTTGTCGTATGTTTAGATCTTTCTGGTTGAAAATGTGTTGAAGACTCTTGTGTTCAGTGAAGATCACACATTTTGTACCATATAAATAGTGACGCCAAATCTTAAGTGCGAAGACGACCGCTCCAAGCTCAAGATCATGGGTAGTGTAATTTTTCTCATGGTTTTTCAGTTGTCGTGATGCATATGCTATAACCTTGCCTCGTTGCATGAGAACACAACCAAGGCCTTGGTTAGAGGCATCACAGTAAACCACGAAATCCTCATTGCCGTCCGGTAAAGTGAGGATTGGAGCATCACACAGTTTCTGCTTCAAAGTCTGGAATGCTTCTTCCTGACTGGGTCCCCATACATATGGTTTATCCTTATGGGTCAAGGAAGTGAGAGGTAAGGCAATCTTGGAAAAGTTGAGAATAAATCGACGATAATAGCCCGCTAAGCCAAGAAAGGAGCGAACTTCCGTGGGGGACTTGGGTGTAATCCAATTCTTAACAGCCTCAATCTTAGCTGGATCCACGTGTATACCCTTATCACTGATAATGTGTCCCAAAAATTGAACCTCTTTAAGCCAGAATTCACACTTGGAGAATTTGGCATACAGTTGTTCATTCTTCAAAAGACTCAAAATTTGTCTAAGGTGTTGCTCGTGGGCTGATTTGGTTTTAGAGTAAATGAGAATGTCATCGATGAAAACAATTACGAACTTATCCAAGAAGGGTTTGCACACGCGATTCATGAGATCCATGAAGACAGCGGGTGCATTCGTTAGTCCAAAAGGCATAACCATGAACTCGTAATGCCCATAGCGTGTACGGAAAGCTGTTTTTGGAATATCGTCTTCTTGGACTCGTAGCTGATGATATCCCGAACGAAGATCGATCTTTGAGAAACAAGTCGAACCTTGAAGTTGATCAAAGAGGTCATCAATGCGAGGTAAAGGGTACCGGTTTTTAATGGTGAGTTTAATCAGTTCCCGATAATCAATACACATACGGAAAGATCCATCCTTCTTCTTTACAAATAAGACGGGAGCTCCCCAAGGTGATGAACTGGGACGAATGAAACCCTTGTCTGCCAATTCTTGAAGTTGACTCGCAAGTTCTTGCATCTCGGAAGGTGCAAGGCGGTATGGAGATTTAGCAACGGGCGTAGCACCAGGTACAAGATCAATACGAAATTCGACAGGACGCACTGGTGGAAGTCCCGGTAAATCATCAGGAAAAACTTCGGGAAACTCACGAACAACAGGAACATCTTGAATACTCTTGTCTTTACCTTTCTTTTCCACAATATGGGCCAAGAAAGCTACGTATTTCTTGCGTAGATATTTCTGTGCTTGGGTGCAAGACATGAGTTTAAGACCACTGGATGGTTTCTCACCATAAACCCGTGAAAAGTCACCCGATGCGAGAGGAAACCGAATAAATTTCTCAAAGCAGACAACTTCGGCATGATGTTTAGAAAGCCAATCCATACCCACGATAACATCAAAGCTTCCCAATTTCATGGGTATAAGATCAATGGTGAAGTCATGTTCGTTAAGGCTAAGAGTACAACCCTGAATGATAGAATCGATTGAGATGGGTTTACCATCTGTGACCTCGACAGTGAAAGGCGCTCCTAATCTAGAGCGAGTGTGAGATAATAGAGGTTCGAATGCTAATGACACAAAACTTTTATCCGCACCAGTATCAAATAAAATTGAAGCATAACGACCATCAAGTAAAAACGTACCATTCACCACGTCATTTGTTTCCTGAGCTTCTGTTGCATTGATGTTGAAAGCCCTACCACGAGCCACTGGGTTTGCCGCATGGTTTGCTGGGACAAGTGCTGGACATTGGTTTCTAAAGTGATTCGGATCACCACAATTGAAGCAAGCTCGACCATATGCTATAGGTTGTGGGTTTTGGCGAGCTGGTTGAGGGTTAACAGGTTGAGCATTAATAGGTTGAGGTCGAAACGTAGATCGACATGTGGCAGCTACATGACCATACCTACCACAGGTGGTACAGTGGCGACAAGGAAAATTTGTGGGGTGATGGTACTGACAGGTGGCACACTTGGGTAAGTTTCCACTATAAACCTTCTTAACAGGAGGGGCCTGAGCCATTGGAGCCTGGGCTATTGGAGCCTGAGTTACTGGGGCCACAACAGCATAGTTTCTACCCCTGGACTTCCGCTTCCTAGTGTTGGAACCGGTATTGTCTACAGCAACTCTTGATGATTCAGTAGTAGGGGTGGGGGTCTTCTCAGTTGATTTCTTGGTTCCTTTCCTAACCAAATTTCCCTTTTTGACGTGCTTGTCAGTCAAGGAGGCTGCAAGCTGAATGGCTTCTTCCACCGTAGTGGGTCTGCTTCAAGTGACTACATCTTGAATTAGGTCAGGCAATCCCTCAATATACTTCTCGATTGCTCGAGAGACCGGGGTAACCATGTGTGGAACCAAAATACTGAGCTCATGATATCGAGTGTTGTACGCAAGATTTTCACCACTGTCTTGTTTTAACCCATGGAACTCTTCCTCTAGCTTCCTCATTTCGTTCCTAGGGCAGAACTTGGCGATCATAAGTTCCTTGACCTCAGCCCAAGACAAGGATAGAGCAACATCGGCGCCCCGATTACGCTTTTCACCATTCCACCAGGTCAATGCCCCCTTTTGAAGGACACTGGTAGCATAGCGAACGCGGAGGTTATCAGGACACTCGCTGTTCACGAAGGTACTTTCCATACTTTCAAACCATTGGAGGAGGCCAGTAGCACCCTCCTCTCCAGTAAACTTTGTGGGATTGCATGAGTTGAAGTGTTTGAATGTACACCGGGATTGAGTTGCACCTTCTGTGTTGGTACTGTTGCTGTTCTAGGTTAACTCACTAACAAGATTTGGAATCACTGCAGCAATTTGCTCAGCGACAAGAGAAGCAAGGCGACGATCAGAACGTTGTCCAGAGGCACGAACAGTGCGTTGGCTAGCATCACGGAGCATACGGCGAGCAGACATCTACAAGGCAGTCAATGAAAAGTTATGAGATTAATAAATGTAAGTGTAATATTGCATAAGAGTTATGATCACAAGAGATTGTATGTGAAATAGAGGTATATCATTTGAAATATTTGTATAATATGTTTGGATTGCCCTTGTCTAGCTATAAAGCCCAACAAGAACGTTGACTTTTCAAAGAAATTGAGCCCAATGGTGATCAAAGAAGACATGCTTTAGCCTATAAGTGGACACTCACTCCAGGAATCCCTAGGTAAGCATAACAGGTCCGTAAATGGATTTATGCGCTATGCTTGCCTATGCCAGAAAACCCAGTGTACAGGCGTCCACCCTTCCAGATTGCACGTGTCCTTTTTCACACTCATTAAAGTTCAACAACTTTGAAGGAGCAAAAATAAGAGTAGGCATTATGCCTAAGAGTGTCTTCATGAAAAGTACTGCTCCCGCTCCATGATGATGTAGTATTTCCACTCCTTGTAGGACACCATCTTTATACACCGTGATAAAAGATGAGGAGAAATGGAGAAGAAGGGGAAAGATTGAGGAAGGAAAGTGGAGGGTAATGAGGGGAATGATAAATTAGGAAGTGTTGTACCTGTAAGTTGAAATTCTGTTATAGTCTAGGCTAAAAGGCATTCTAATAACCTAATTCCCTATAACCATGGCTCTGATACCAATCTGTAACACCCCAACCGATGGCGGAATCATCGAGGTGTCACGTAGTGACGATTGTTCAAAAGCACATGGTACTTAAATGTAAATATTATTAAATAAACCCAAAAATTGTCTTACAAGGAAAGGGAAAATACAAAGTCTTAAATGAGATATAAATAATGAAATAACTGCATAATAAAGCGCTAAAAGTTTCTTGATCAAACTGCACCTGAAACATGTACAAAAATAGGTTTGGTCAACATAAGAAATGTTGGTGAGCATTCCTAGTTTTGATATATATAGTAGGTTAAAAGTTATACAATTCAAGTGCAAGCTACAGTGCAATTATGTAAACTATGTATCATACAAATGAGCGAAATCAACCCTGTGACTGTATAATGTACTGTATGAACTGTAGTGTACTCAACCAATGAATGGATGATAACTTAACAATGGCCACGGATTCTCCGATGAAAAAGGGGGAGAATCAATCTAGGCGGGTTGTCAATCCAAATAGCGCTATCCAATGTTAAGGTCGGCTTGTACCATGTTAATGATTTCACTAAGTACAAATGTAATCCACATGTAATGTCTAAGCATAAAGCACGTTGTAAACAATGCACATAGCACTAGAATTGTATTGTAAAAATGTAAATTTGTATTTGAAATTGTAATAGTGTACATGTAACACCCCAAAAATGTATAAAAGCAAAAGGGGGTAGGAATACTCACAGTTCACGTAATAACTTGAAATTGGACTTGGACAACGAAATATGAATTGAGATTACTCCCAAATGATTAACCTAAAGTAATTGATAATGTGTGAGTGAAATAACTCTAGGATACATGTATTTCTAAGGCTTCGAATTGGGGATATCCAATTAAAATAAAATGTTAATTACATTAAGGAAAATTTGATAATTAAATAAAAGAAAGTCTTTTAATAACATTAGAAATTAGAATATACACAATAAAGTGTTTGAAGTATAGAAATAATTTTTATATAATTATTTCATTTAAAATAGAT
Source organism: Ambrosia trifida (assembly GCA_028751855.1). NCBI lineage: Eukaryota > Viridiplantae > Streptophyta > Magnoliopsida > Asterales > Asteraceae > Ambrosia > Ambrosia trifida. The sequence goes on along the minus strand of CM054130.1, from coordinate 87,755,528 downwards.
TTTTAAATCTATTTATTACAAATTGCCAATATTTAACTCTAATATTCAAAAATACTAAAAGTGAAGAATTTAAATTTTAAAAATCATAATTCTGTTCTAAATATTTAAAAATAATTTGTATAAAATTTTGGTGCAAAAATAATGAAAATTGAATTTATTATGATTTAATTATGATTAAATCTAACAAAAATTGATTTAAAATATCAAATAAATGATTTTACTGAATTAAAAATTATTTCTGTAAAGTTTAACTTTATAAAAAGTCAGGATAATTTCTGGAGAATTTAATAAAATTGTTTTGATATATAAATGGATTTTTATAAATATAATAGTATAAAATTGATTTAATTATAATAAATATTAAATAAATGAATTTTTGAAAAACAAAAATTGCAAATAAAACTTTTGACTCAGATTTAATAAATATAATTTTTTTAGAATTTATAAAATAGTTTTGGTATTTAAAAATGAATTTATAAGTTTCAAATATAATATATATATATACTAGAAATGGTTGTTTTAAAAAGAAAAGAAAAGAAAAAGTAAGTCAGAGCCGGGACTCGAACCCGGGTGACTGCTGTGGCAGGCCTTGGTCACAACCACTTGGCCTAGGCCAGTGGTTGTGATGTTCCTTGATTAAAATTTTATAAATACCCTACGCGAGTCTGAGTTTATCCCCAAAACATTGATCACGAACCCTAGATTTACAATTGGGCAAATCACACATCAATAGCCTAATTAACCATAGGGCTATTGATGTGTGATGGCCGATGAACATAACCCATACAAACAATTAAACTCACAGTGTTGTTTCGAGTTCGTTTGCTTGGTCAAACCAAAAGTCAACAGCGAACGAGGATACAAAAATCAGTGTGTTTCAGAAACAATTGGAGGTTGAGAGAGAGGTGTGAGCGAGTTGTGAATGATCGTAGGTGATCAATTTATAGGGAGGATTAGTGGGTTTGGTTAATTGGAAGGTTTGACCTACGTTTAATGTCATACGCGTAGGGTTTTGAAATTGGTCAATGATTAGCTGTTAATTGACGTGTAATCGAGTCATATAGGACCGGTAATTGTATCAGTTTGCCAATTATAGATCAATCAAGCATTGATCTTGATTGATCATTCAAACGCGTCCAAGGCAGTTGACTTTCACAAGTCAATCTGCAGATTAAAAGCGCGTATAAGATTAAATTGTGTCCGGGTTATTCCAAGTTGATGGCTTAGCCCAGTTGGTTGTGTGTTGTGTTTGATTTGGCTTTGCCGCGGGTTCGAACCCCGGCCAGAGCAGATTGTTTTTTTTTTTTTTTAACAGACCAAAGGGAGGGGGTTTGGGCCTTGGATGTGGGCTTCTGGTATGGGGTTTGGGCTGGGATGGTTTATGGGCTGGACTTGTGTAGGCTCAAATATATACATAATTATTGTTATTATTATTATCTCATATGATTAAACGAACCCGAAATAAACGTTCAAGAATAATAGAAATGTCACGTTTATTAACTGCGGTAAAACGTACAGATAATCATGAAAAAAATACAATGAAAAGTGACGGATGTCACAATGCATCAAGTCTAGATTCGTTAAAACCCCCAAATACCCATACATCATCATATCCAATCCTAACCCTAAACAACAATAATCTAGCATCAACAACAATCCTATATCATGTTTCTATCATAGCTACAGCAGCAAATCATTGAACAACACATAACACCACATAATACACAATTTACATATGTTATTCACCATGAAACCTATGTTGATGATAATGTTTTGATTTAGAAAGATGTTTAAAAGGTTTTTAATCATAAAAACACCCTTAGAACAGATCCGGACAATTAGGGTTAGATGAAAACGAATTAAAATGCTTTTTTTTTAAAAAGGTTTAGGATTAAGAACACACCTTGGATTCTTGTTTAGATGTTGTAGATAGGTTAGATTATGAAAAAGAAGAGCAAAAACTCCTTCCTTAGTGTTTTAGATCGTTTGAGAGCGTTTTGGGACGGTTAGGGTTTGTGAAATGATGAAAAATGACAGAGGTTGGTATTTATACTACTCCTCCTTCGCCCCATTTCAATGGTCGAAGGTGGTCTCCTTCGACCCTTCCACAGGGTCGAATGAGCCCTGTCCTGGTCGAAAGGAATTCTTTCAATTTCACTCCCCAGGTTCGCCCATTTACAAAGGGTTGAACCAGGCAATTGTTCTCCTTCGACCACTCGAAATGGTCGAACCAGAATTCCTTTTTAACCAGTTTTCCAGTTTGTCGTGTTTAACGCATTTTAACATATCTTAACACATAAGCATGCATCCTTAATCTATATTTGACATATTTAAGCATAGATAATCATTTACACATCATTTAAACACATCTATGTATATAACCCACCACACGACCCATAATCTACACATATACTTAATTAGTTCATGTAATGTCACCAACAACGGAACCCGGTACTAGTGTATCACCAAAACGACTCCCAATGATCCTCCAGATCATTGTACCCTGGACAATCCTAACTTGACCCGACTCAACTAACCCAGTTAAGTCTGTTTATAAACGTTTCTCGCTAAGGTAGACTTAGATGTTACTAATATGTTTAAGCCAAACATGCCGGGTGTCACAATAAACTTGGCTGCAAGTGTAATACAAATACCTTGAATCGCTAAAATGATTGAGATTGCAAAATTTAATGCTTGAAACACAAAAACATGTTTTGAAAATCCACACATAAAATGGAATATGATTTTGTTGTTTCAATTATTACAAGTTTCCAACATTTCCATATACTTGAAAATTACAGGGCTAAAAGTGTAAAGTTAGAAAATAAAGTTAACCTTAGTTAGGGTAAAGGACAAAGGGTGTAGTAAATTGAGAAAATAAAGGACATAACCAATGCAAATGAAAGACAATGGACATAGGATGAAATTTGGGTAATAAATAAAGGACAATCTGTGTAATTTTGTCATATATATATATATATATATAGTATTTTTTGTAGCGAACTATCAAGACAAGCCACTCTTTTGGATAAGAATTCGAGAGCTGTTTTTTGGCGCCATGCACAAACCGACAAAAACCCGGAATTTACATTTCTGCCCGGCATACTCACTGAAATTACGTGGTCGACAACGGTCAGCCACAGCGCTTTTGCGGTGATAGGTGGTAGCTATCTCGCGGCCGACCTGTTTCCACGTTGTTCCTCCCTTCATATCAACGGTCAGTATCAAAAGCCCAAATCTCGCGTCCGCTCATCTCAACGGTTCAGATCAAAAGGCCAAATCGCCTAGAAAACCCCACCCCAAACCGCCCAGAAACCATAGCCAACACGGCGGTCGTCGCGGTGAACCACGTCCGTATTAAAACACCACACCTCCGTATTCGACCTTCGTTTCGAAATGGTGGTTAACAACGGATTTCAAAGACGTTTGAAGGTAATGTCAGTAGTGGTGGTGGTCTTGATTGCGTTTGGGTAGGATTTTAGAGCAATATGGAGGAGTGATTGTTGGTGGGTTATTAGAGAGAGAAAGAGGGAAGTTGTTGTTGTTGTGCAGAGAGATTCTAAAGGGTGAGAGACAAAATAAGAACAATGTAAACGGGTTGTTGAGCCCACAGGTTTGGAAAACCGCTTTGCAAAACCCCTTTTACTTTCTAAAGACCTTAAAATGTGTTATGAGCAGAGAGATATTACATTCCTATTCTCAATGAAAATTGATATGCTCTTTTTATTTCATGTTTAACAAGAAACCTTTTTCTCCCCAATATTCCAGTTGTATCAATTTGATTTTTCCAACGACATATGTACCGACGGAATAATACGACTCTCTACGTTGTGTTATCCGATTACCAGACTCTCGCAATACCGCCGGTGTAAATCGGAAAAATCTGTAGGTTATCACGACTCGGCGCCGGTTATGTTTCTACGCCGCGCGCGCGTAATTTACTAGTTACTACCATTTCCCAAAATAAAACCGGTCCATGTCTGCCGAAAAAGACAACGTAATTGGTCAACTTTCAAATATATGTTGCTTTCATATTTTCTTTTTAAAATCCCTATGTTTTCTATTTTTCTTTTTTTAGTAATTATTCAATTAAAGCTCACCTTTTTCCAGAAAAAAACCGAACACGTTAGGAGATAAGGGGGACGAGGCGTTATCAGAATTGGTCACAGGTACCCCACTATTAGTACGGTAATACCGTCGCCACCCATGCTGGTAGTGGTCCCGTGAACCAAATTCGGGTTCCAGTTACCGTGTTGGTTAACGGACTGTGGCACAAACTTTCACACAAATTAATTATTATTTTTTCGTTACTTTAATCACCTTCTACATAAAATTAAAACGGGTAGCAGAAACCAGTGTCACGCAGACCCGAACCAGGTCGTCGCGTTGGTTCAATAATTTTTTCCGAGCGAGAGCGCATTTTTGCAAACCCCCCTCCCCCGCTTGCGCACGCGGGAAGGTGCCAGAGTATAATGTAACACAAAGAATTTAATCTCTTCCATTTTGTTTCACCTTATAAACTCATTCATTTTTCATCTCTCCACCAATGTGGGACAAACCAAACTCACATTCACTTATATGTTTCCAACCCATTAATATTTGCATTAAATAAACACACCCAACAAAACAAGATTTAAATAATCAATCAAATCTTTACAAACATTTTTTTTAAAAAAAACTATAAAGTGAAGAACACAAAATATATTGCTCTTCAATTTATAATGTGCTGTAGTAAAAACTCCTTTAAGACTTCATACATTTTTTCTTTGGACTTTTGGGCCTCCAACTTTCAATTTTTTAATTTTATTTTCTTTCGCTTCGTGACTTACAAAAGTCACTGGTTTTAATTTTTTATTTAATTATTATTATTATTATTATTATTATTATTATTATTATTATTATTATTATGTGTGAAAATAATTGATAGTTGGGTAAAGAATCAGTGGAGTGCTGGCCCCAAAAAAGTAATTCAGTGAAGTGATATGGCAGTGCAGGATTGGTAGAAATCAGTGAAGTGAAAACATCTTCAGTGGAGCGCCTCTTCCCCCTAATGATAGATTTGATGTTTTGGAACCTGAAGTTTTGTTCAACTCTTTATCATATTTGTTTTTTTTCTTTTGTAAGAATAATTATTGATTTATGGCTTTTTCAAAATGAGTTTTTAAAAAAATGTTTGAATTAACTTTTGTAGTGAGAAAACCAATAAGTCAATAAATTGTTTTTTAAAAAGTGATTGACTTAGCTTATTAGTGTAAAATGATCAAAAGCCAAAAGACAGGATTTCTGACTTCTTGACAACAGCCTTTCAACACGTATTAAAAAGCCAAAACCAAAAGTGTTTTTGTGTTACACAAACACCTTATTGACTTATTGGTTTTTTGAAAAAGCCAATAAGTCAATAAACACTTTCTTAACTCAATCCCAAATTCCAGTCTATTTAGCAAGGGTCCTCATATTGGCACACCCTCCACTTGTAAATAAACACCCTTGCATGCCAATACGCAGCGTATGATGCCATACGCGGTGTATGAGAGTCTGACAATGAGAATGTTTGTGGATTCCCTACTATTGGGATTGTTATGTTTACTTTTTAATGTTTTATATCGCTAACATTGATACGTTCTCTACTATTAATATTGATGGTAAATCTTTCACATTTTGTATGATTTCGATGATTATGGGTGAGTTTGATGTGGTAGTCGGTAATGGATTGGTTATCATAGCATAGTGCTAATATCACATGTGAGGATGCTCCGATAAGACTTCAATCATCGTGCGAGGGAGAAAACATGATTTGCACCAACTGCCTTTGTGGATTGACAAATATGGTTTGCAACTGATTGTATCTAACAATGATATTTGGATATCTTCCAAAGCAAAGACATGCATGAGATGCATCTGACTTTTTTTTTTTGAACAATCAAACAGAACTTTTATTCAAAACACTCAAACAACAAACAGCGACCACCCACCGTTCGCTCGACACATTTAGCAAGACTCTACCTGGGCCACACACCCGATGACATACCTTTACAATGAAAAACTAAAACAAAAAACACCTATAACTTCTGTCCCTCATTCCTTTAGTTGTTACAGTTAACCGTTGTAGAAATTTGAAAAATTCCACTATTTAGTATTGTCTGCCTCCGGCACTTTCGCTCTCTTAACAAGCCACCAGTATGATTTTGTCTTTATTTCCTCCATGATCATCGGCACAGATGTGTTAACCTCTTTGAATACCTTATCATTCCTACCGATCCATAGTTTCCATATGCCGGGTAGAATAACCGCGTACACCACTAGTTTCTTCTTTTGTGGCCATCAACAGACCTGTGAATTGCCAATAGGTCCGAAATCGAATGGACCTGGGACATTGTGAAGAGAAAACGGTTCCATTAAAAATTTTCATAGTGTGGAAAACTAAGCAAAACAAGGCTTTTCATACTACAAACGAAAGGTGGAAATGCTAAGTCAAGTGATGGTGCGTATTGGCAAATGACATGAATGATATTATATGTTCAATTGTTGTGATGCATCATACCTTGGGTTGGGTCATGTGTTAATGTAACGAGATAGGGTTGTAACGAGATAGGGTTATGCTTATCTATACTTCTATACTACATTATAAAGGATGAGGCATGGGCAAATATGTCCAAATTGTCCAAAGTTAAGATGGTATACCAAAGGTTTCTTTACATTTTTCTAAATTTTACCACTTTTTCTTTCCTAAATGCCCCCAGAAGATAATCAACTTTTATATGAAAATAGAACTCACCCAAACTAAATAAACACACGGGATAACAATATTTTTGAACAAATTTCATATAATGGCAATGAAAGATAATAATTTATGTTACCACAATAAATAATCTTATCTCAGCTAAACTTGTATGAGTTTTTTTAAAACTTTAAAATATAGTGACTGAAGTCTTCCTAGAGTTAAAATCAAGCTAACCAGAGCAACTTTTTTTATATCATTCAACGCAAACATTTTTGTTTTCAATTTAATCATGATAATTACGTGAAATTAGGCTCTATAGTTTTTATTAGTTTATTATTTTTTAGGCGTTTTATGATAGATTGATGATATGATGATATACGTGTCGTTCATTAGGTATTGGTTAAAGAATTGCCTGTTTGTTTAGAAAATTTAAGGTTGGTGTAGTCTTTTACGGATCTCCTTTGGTAGAAGAAATTCCATGACCTGAAAATTATTATTTCAAATATATCCAAGTCTAGTCTTTGTTCTTGATGATTCAGTCGATGTAAACAACTCACCTTCACTAGTGAAACTTACTCCAATTACCAAAAAAATGCCTAATCGATCATTGTCTTTGACTACAAACTTGTAGATGATAATTAGTTAGGAAATAGTAAAAAAAAAAAAAAAAAGCTCAAAAGTGTATTTTTAATTAACAAAGTACAAAACAATATATGCTACATCAATTATTAACAAAAATGTTTGTAATCTACTTGACCGACCAATTTCAACCTGTACGGTAACATCTTTTTGCCTCTTAACATCTCTTAAAGATGTTATAAGGATGCCAACCCCCCCTCTATATATATACACACACACATATATATTAGTTCTTTTTTTCTTCAGTCTTATTCCAAATTAGAGAAACAATAAGCGTTGGAGGTAGAAAATTCAATGGGAGGCAAGAACCAACGTAAAATTTTATGACCTTTATTAGTTAATTTTTTCATCTATTTTCAGTTTGAAGTTCATATTTTGTGTTAAAAATGAAGAAAAGGAAGCAAACCTAAAGTAACTCAGAAAGAGTTTGTTATTTAAGGCAAACCCAATGCCAAGCTTCTATAATGAGGGTCCACCGCCAAAGATTGCACAAAGGAGATAATTAATAAATCACTTAGCTTTGTTAACACATATATTGTTGTCACTACTAAGTATTGATTATATTCATACAAGATCGATGTGTTCTATTTAACTAAACAATTATAACGAGCATAAAGTATCTCAAAGTCTTATCTCCACTTTATACAATCTCGCTAAGAAAAAGAATTCACTATTATGAGGGTGTTTGGATGTGCTTTTTCCAAGTAATTATCTAATTATTTGATTTAGCGTATTTAATATAACAATATCACTTTTGCAAATACATATCTGAACGATCCTTAAATGTTCAAATTTTTAGGTGGAATTGTGGAAACATCCTAATTGGAGCTTTAGCCGGAGGAGTGGTGGCTGAGGATACGTAGCCCCTATAATTGAAGGATTATCTACCAGGGGTCAAGATCCTATACAAAGTGTTTTTTTTTTTTTTGTGAGAAGTGTGAGAATGTGTTTTAGTTATTAGATCATCTTAATCTATGGTGTGGATTAAGTGAGTGCCATTTTAGTAATTTGTGTTATAATATTAATAATAAATTACATGGTTGAGAGGTATTAAAGTAAATTAGACATCCACGTTTAATTGATACCTCTTAAAAAATGGAAACCACAATTCATTCTCATTACTCTCTCTTTCTCTCTTTATCTATCTATTATCTCTCTCTCTCTCTCTCAATATTATATATATATATATATATATAGAGTAAAGTTCACGTACAAATAGCTTTATCGTACGAACAGTACGAACTGAAGTAAAAAACACACGGTGGCATTTCTGTAAATATTGGAAACTTTATATAACTAGAGTAATTATACAATTACTCTAGTTATATAACCAGCGTAATTACTCTAGCGTAATTATATAACTAGAGTAATTATAAAATTACTCTAAAGTAATTATATAGCGTAGTTATATAACTAGAGTAATTATATAATTACTCTAGAGTAATTATATACACTAGAGTAATTATACAACAAGAGTGGTGGTCATTATTTACGAAAATGTCACCGCCACTTTTTTACTCTAGAGTAATTATACAAACAAAAAGTGGTGGTCATTATTTACGAAAATGCCACCACCACTTTTTTTTTGTTCCCTTCAGTTCGTATGTTCGCACGATAATTTTGTTTGTATTTGATCTTTTGTCAATATATATAGGGTCAAGATCGTGTACAAAGTGTTTTTTTGTGAGAAGTGTGAGAAGTATTAAAAATTGATACTTAGGAATCATTTTTAGAACTTAGTCGTGATGTTTTGGATTGTTTTGCCTATAAAAACACCAAACATAACAATTAAAAACCGAAAACAATGTATTTTAGGCTTAAAACTTAAAACACCATGCTAAGAACATTAGCAATGTGTTTTAAGCGTTAAGTAGTGTGTTTTAGCTGTTTTTTAAATTTAATGACTATAATATACTGTATTGTGTTTTAGATTGTTGTGTTTCGTGTTTTTCAAGTTAAAACAACCTAAAACATCATTCCTAAATCCAAAACATGATGTCTACATGTCAATTCTTAGTCCTTCTCACACTTCTCACGAAAAATGTACTTTGTACATGATCCTAAACCTATACATATACATATATATATATATATATATGATCATGGGTGACCCAAATGTTAAAAACAAATAAATGATTAAAAATGTAAAAGATGACGGGCATTGAGAGATAACAGGGATGCTGGTTCCACTAGAAGAAAAATACCCCTTTCTTGACACACAAACAATGACACGCACCCATTTTATGACATTAAAAAGCGTGTGTCATTAAAAAAGTGTCATTATTTAAAAATATGGTAAATTAATGACACATATTTTTGTGTGTCAATAATTTAGTGTCAATAAAGAAAAAACATGACAGTATAATAATTGTGTGTCATGGTTTTTCGTCATTATATTTTCTCAAAATTCAAATCAAGATATTTTCCCTCTCATCAATATTGATTCTCCCGCCTCCACACCCCACCCCCAAATATATTCTTCTACCTTGGATAATTAAACACCCACCAAACCTCAAAATCCACTCAACCCCAAAATCTGTCTCCGGCCACCATTCCACCTCAGCATCACCACCACCTAAATCCACCTCAGGTATGCATTTTTGGTTTATTTATGATTAGGTTTAAATTAGGGTTCTTTCCATACATTTTTGGGTCAACAAAATTGTCCCTCTTTTATCAATTAATACTTTGGTTTGAAACGAATGTAGTATGTAAGGGCTTCCAGAACAGTTCCTATCCCAAGGGTGAGTTTCTTCTACTCCTATCTTGGAAGAACTTTTGATTATTGATTCTCTGATTAGATACTTTTTAAGGTTTAAAATGATATTCTATTTAAGTTAGAGTAAAATTTCAATTGAAAAATACATCGAACTTCTACAAACATAATTGAATGTTTTGGTCAATTATAATTCCAAAAGTATCAAATTGAACTCTGTGTAACATGACCATAAGCCGTATAGTCAGCATCACTAGCTTCAGTTGTAAATTACTTCTACCTTATTACGATTGTATGGGATCTTTTTGATGTTTTCTAACCATGAGTGTCTATCATGTGACTGTTAGCTGTGCAAAAATAATAAAAGTAAATTGATAAAAATAAAGCACATTGAACAAGTTATCTTGGTTTAAAAAAGCGCGCCTCAGGCGCGCTTGAGGCGCCCGAGGCGCTTGACTACATGAAGCGCTGTGAGGCGTCCCTGAGGCGCGAGGCGCCAAGGCGCTTGAGGCGCCGCCTCAGTCAAAATTAGGGTTTTTTTGGGCCAAAAATCCAAATCAGGGTTTTTTTTAAAGTTTTTTAAGTGTGTTTCGGCTTAAGTGTTTGTTTAATGAAGTGTTTAAGTGTGTTTATAATTATGTTATTGTTTTTAGGGTTGATTAACAAGTAGAATATGTAGTATTGACTTGTATAAATATTTTTTTACTCTTTTTTACCTTGAGCGCCTCACATACGTGAAGCTCTCGCCTCGCGCCTCGGATTTTGGAACCAAAACGCCTCGGAGCGCCTCACGCTTTTTTAAACCAAGCAAGTTATATTTGTTAGAAAATTATCAAGCTTTTTTTTTTGTTAGAATATTGATGAACCAGTTATACCTATGGTCAAGTGATTTTTACATCTTCATTTCATGCAGTTATTTATTATTCTTGAGAATATTGGAGAGGGTAGTAGATAGCGACGAAAATTGTGGCTCCTGGTGGTCGAAGGAAGGCGACGAAAGCGGTGGCTAACTAGGTAGTAGAGAACTGTTGTTTCGTCTGCTAGGGAGTTAATTGTAGTTGCTGAATGAAAATTAAAAAACACTTGAACGTGTCTAAGTTTTGACTTTATTTGTTTTACCTCAACATGCCAATTGAATGTGATTTGTAACTAAAATGGTTTCTTGCATCCAGTTTTCAATTGTTTTAAACATTTTTTTAAATGCAGGGGTGCCCTCGAAACCAACCAAATAATTTACAGTAGATTTTCATCCATGGCTTCCTCAACACTTGAATAAGTAGATGTTGCACATAGTGATTCTGTCACATCCATTGAATGTAAGACATGATAATCCAAAATAAAGACTATACGAGGTTGCCAGGTGTCTACTGCAACATTCCAAATTTTCAAAATTTTAAGTTCAAAGTACCCAATTTTCCTACAACTAAAATACAAGAGGAGGTAAAGCATGCGGGTTGGGTAATGGATTAAAACGATTGACATTATGTGCGGGCCTTGACTAATGTGTTAATTTTATTCTTGTCTCAGGTTGGGGGAGAAGTGGATTGTTACGCGGATGAGGATATGGATGTAATTCGCGAGGAACGGTCAAGCTATGCCACGACATTTATTTTCAAGTGATCCGTATGTTTAGGTCTAGATCGACTAATGTAATGTAATTTTTTCAAGTGATCCGTATATTTTTGTAACTAATGGTAGGATTCGAAAAATGCTAATTGTAATTTTTTTGTGGTATATATAATATATGCAATTTTATTTTGAAATTTATTGATTTTGTTATTATAAATATAAATATAAATCCAGATTTATTAGTTATTTTGTAGAATTTTTTTTAGGTAAAAAAAAACATGACACGCAAAATTAGTGTCATAAAAGTGTGTCGTAAATGCATGTCATGAAAGAGTGTCATTAAAGAGTGTGTCATAAATGCGTGTCGTAAAGGAGTGTCATAAACGCGTGTCATTAAAAGATGACACGCGCCTGCATGTCATAAACCTTTCTTGACATGTTCTTCCTTGACACTTTTCTGTGTGTCATAAACACCCTTTTATGACGCGCAATACGTGTCAAGAAAGGGGTATTTTTCTAGTAGTGTTCGTTACTTCAAATGATCATCGTTCTGGATTCATCCAGTCTTCTCATAATAAAAATCTTTGTGATTCATATGTAACTCAACTCGATTCTTTTCTCGAATTTATTATACGTATCTCCAATGTTACTTAGAATTAAGGTTAACGTCCAATGTTGAAATGAGTTGGGTTTCTTTTTTTATTTCAAATTTAAAAGATGACAGGCATTGTTGTGTTTTATGTTCAAAGGATTTTTGTGTAGTTTAGTGTTTTTTGAATTTAAAACACCTTTTAAATATATGTATAGTTGTGTTTTAAAGTACTTTCTAGTGTGTTTTTTGAATGTGTTACCGATTGTGTACGATGAAGATAAAACAAAACACACTGGATTATGGCGAAGATGATCATAAAACACACAGGACTATTAAAACACAAAATTAAGAATATGATGATAAAACACACGGGTATGAACGTAAAACACCATACCTTGTATAAAAAATAACTAAAAAACTACCTTAAACATAAAACACCACACGTTGAATGATCGATGTAAATGACTATGAATTTCAATTCGTGAATGTTGATTCTTTATAAAAGCATTAAGTAAAAATCGTTTTAATCACAATAAAAATCCCTATTATTACTCATAATTAAGAAGGTAATTAATTAGACAATTATCTACTAAAAATAAGATTATGAATACAAATTACAAGGATGCCCTTTTAATTAAAATAATTGGTTGCCACGTGTCACTCTTAGATAGGTTCTCACACTTCTCCCATAAAATGGGTTTTGTACAAGAACCTAAACCTATCTACCAGCATGTAACTTTTGAGCTGTAGGTAATTGCTATTCATTTGAAAGCTACTAGATATGTAGCTAGAAGTTGACCCTATAACTATTTTTTAATGTAATTGACACATTAATTAATAGTACTTAGTGTGCACCCTATGCGCAATGGGTTCACTTGTTGCTAAGATGCAAGGGGCAAAGGCGTCGTTTGACCCATAATAAAGCATCACCACGACTTGGCTATTTGCTCATATATGTATATATATTTCTATTCAAATTGAGGTTATCCTGTTATTTTCTTTATAATGTTTGTCTTCCTGTTCAAGATTGCCATGGTCTCAACACTGAAGCGCAAAAATTCCATTGAGTTGTGTGGAAGGAAATACACGTGTCTTGGCTTATGAATTTGTAACCATGGTATCTCTATATGACATATTGCATTACATGAACACTTGTTTGCACTTTTGTTTTCGTGTTTAAATTAATGGATATATAAGTTGAAATATAATTGGTGTTGGGTTTAAAATCTATATAATATGCATATATACATGCAGGTAGGAAGGGTCTGCAAGGAGCACAACCGGGGCCTGTGCTTGATTGGGTGCAGCGGGTTAAGATTTTTGTTGATGCGGCAAAGGGACTGGATTATTTGCATGACAAGGACCATTCTTAAATAATTTAAGGATATTGAGTCTAGAAATGTGTTGATATTTGAGGTTTAAGAGCCAAGATTGCCGATTTTCAACCATTCAGAACAATCACCCCGATATAGCTGCACACTTGTATTCTACTCATGTTTTGGGAATTTTTGGCTATCATGTGCCATAATAATACTTGTATTATAAACCTTTTTCATATATATGTGTCTACCTAGTGGCAAAGTGGGCAGGATGGTTCGGCTCACCGGCTACATTGGTCAATTTTTTAGCTGCTGGGTCAGGTTGGGCAAGTCTATTACAAACTTACAAATCACAACATTTAATTTCTAAATGGATGGTGACCTTTATATGATAGTGTATACAATATCATATTATTACTATATGCTTTTGTCATGTAAATAAACTTTATCATTTAGCAAGGTGTCTTCAATGGCACGGTTATGTAGATATGCAATGACGTGACAACTTACACAAGAGTGATGTTTATATTCATATTGGTCTGTTACAGTAACATACCTTTGGTTTATTAAGATTTGTTCAATAATGAGTACATGATTTTTGTGGTGAGCTGCAATCAGTTGTAAACAATTTCTATGAATACTTGTTAAAACATGGTGTGCACATCAATTCTTTTTGTGTAACTTGTCGCAAAAAAACCTAATTATCATAATGATGTATTGCAACCCATTTGTGGATCCCGCTGCAACGCACGGGTAAACCCACTAGTGCTTCATGACGATTTAGATGTTACATAAATAAATTATCTTATTGTGAGTATTATATAAATATTTTTGTTTGTGAGTATTGTGTTCTTGTTTACAGTATATTAGTACCGTATAAATTTTGTTTTGTTTGTGAGTAAATATGTTTGTCGATATTAGTTGTCCATGAAGGATTTTGATTTTAGTTGTGAGTATATATATGTTTTTGTGTGTTTGTTTACAGAATACGAGTAACCGAATGTGTCGTTAGGAAATAGCAATGTGCATGTTGATGCTGAAGAAGAAGAGGTTGAAGTACACAGTACTGCATTGGATCGGGAATATATGACCCAGTTACGAGATGAAATTTTCGAACTGTTAATGCAAAGTACGGTTGAAATTATTTGAAAAATTGTTATTGTTGTTATTTAAAAAAATGTAGTTGTTATTTCAGTGTTGTAGAACTCTTATTTAAATTTAAATGTTGAAAAAATATTGATTGCTTTTAAAAAAAACAGTTTATTTTAAATTTCAGTTTATTGCAACAATCTACAGAAGTTAAAAAACAAATAGTCTTTCTCTTGTAGACTGCAGACCTTTAGTCCACCTCTTCTCCTATAGATGTGTGAAGATGTGGTCTGCAGATTGCAGACCTTTTGCCTTAGAAAAAACATACAACACCTTTCAGGAAAGCGAGCAACATGTTGTGTGCCACCTTTTTCTGGATAGCAAACTCTATTCTACTGAGGACATAATCATGACCATTCGGCACTGATACATTGCTGCTAACAACACTACGTACCCGATCCAAGAAACAGACGACTTCAGGTGCTAAGGAGCAAAAAGTGTCAAAAGAAAACGGAACAAACTATGGGTGTTCATCGAATCGAATAAAATTTTTTCGAATTAACCGAATCGAATTTTTTGAATATATTTTTTTTTACTAAATTCGTATTTGATTCGAATCCGATTACAAGCTGACCAATTCAATTCCAATTCGTATTCAAATAATAAACTCAGTTCGAATTCGTATTAGTAACTCGAATTCAAAGCGAATTCTTTAAGGGTAACACTCTGTTCCAGAGTTTCATTAAAGGATGGAAGAGAAAGGATTGTGAAGGAAATGGGGAAAAATGTGTTCGAAAGTTTTTTGTAGGAGGGAAAGAGAGGGAATAGGAGGGATAACAAAGATGTTTTTAGGGTGATTTTCAATCTTTCCAATTTGAAAGGAATTGGAGAGAAAGGAAGAGGAGGGAGATCCTTTCTCTTCCATCCTTTAATGAAACTCTGGAACAGAGTATAAGACTTAATTTATAAGCTTTAGTTAGGCTTAGGCTTAGTAATGGGCTAATTTATGACTTAGGTTAAATTTATAGATTAGCCCAAGTTCTAAAGTTATGTGTGTGTATGTATTATTTTTTTCGAATCGGATCGAATTTAAAATCATAAATTCGTATTCGATTTACTGAACTCGAATTGAATCGAAACGATTAAGTCGAATTTCAAATTTTTTGAATTCAAATCGAATTCTAAACACCCCTATAACAAACACATGTTCCCTTTTCTGATTTTTTTTTTTTTTTTTTTTTTTGAAACGAAAAGATAAGTATATTTTTTTTCTTGAGAAAATTGCTCGAATAGTCCCTGTGGTTTGCTCAGATTTCAGCTTTAGTCCCCAACTTTTAAAAATTACATGTATAGTCCTCAACTTTTGAAATTTTTTAACTCGGATAGTCCCCTAACAGAGGTTAAATAATCAAGTTAAGTGGGTGTGAAATTACTAAAATACCCTTACTTTAATAGAAATATATAATAATAAAAAATAATAATAATTAATGTGGGTCCTCAACTTCATCTTCTCTACCTCATCACCTCTACAAACCACCACCACCCATCTCCACCTTTCACCACCACCGAGATCCACCAACCACCACAGCCACCACCCACCCAACAACCACCACAGCCCCCACCGATCAAGATTGGTATTACTTGCCAACAACACGACAGGTGGTATTACTTGCAAAAGAGCAATCACAACCAACAGAGACGTTTCCTGTTTTATCCACGTCGACGCCCCAAATCCCTTTGCGAACACCTGCCTTATTGCGTATCGAGGTTTGCTGATTGTTTGAATGCAAAACTCGAGCAAAAAATCAAGGACATGTGAAGAACAACAACGTCTTCATGATGAAGCTGTTGTTTATTGGATGGTCGAGTAGAGCACCTCCGATTGTTCATCTTATAGCGGTTAATAAAGAGTTTAATTATGGCCGTGAAGATGGAGATAAGAGTTGGTTTAATAACAAGGGTAGTTTAGGGCACGTGGTGGTGGTTGTTGGGCGGGTGGTGGCTGGTGGATGTAAGTGAGGGTGAAGGGTGGAGATGGGTGGTGCTGATTTGTGGAGGTGATGAGGTGGAGAAGATGAAGTGGGGAAGATGAAGTGTGAGACCCACATTAATTAGTATTATTCTTAATTATTATAAATTTTTGTTAAAGTAAGGGTAGTTTAGTAATTTCACACCCACTTAACTGGTTATTTAACCTCCGTTAGCTTCAGGGACTATCTGAGTTAAAAAAAATATCAAAAGTTGAGGACTATACTTGTAATTTTTAAAAGTTAAGGACTAAAGGTGAAATATGAGCAAACTACAGGGACTATTCGAACAATTTTCTCTTTTTTCTAAGTAAAATATATGTTTAGTTTGGCCCACCAATACTCACACCAACTCCCGTGTCTCCCTCTACGATATGGGCCTAGTTAGTTGGGCTCTCCTTTTTACTAATGGTGGTGTCATATATCTTTTTGAAGAGGTATTAAGCCGCCTATCTTTCTCAAACTTAAGATCCTTATATCTCGTGTGTATAAAAAAGTTGAGATCAATTTTTTTTTTTTTAGTTTGATGAATCAACTATTTTTTTTTAAAAAAAAAAGATATTACTATATTTATTTTCTAAATGGGGGTCATATTTTTAGGAGGCCCCAAGCCTTAGCTTGGGTTAGTAACATTGTTGAGCCGGAACTGATGTTGCAAAACTTTTGTAATGGTGGGTTAATTGGGCTTGAGAGAGGCATTTAGGGTATGTTTGGCAAGGAGCTTTTAAGAGCTTTTAGGAGCTTCAAGCTTCAAGCTTTTAAGAAAAAACTCCTACTTAATAAAAAGGTTTGTTTGGTTGAAGGGGGGAAAATTGCTTTGGGCGTGTTTTGTTTCACGGCGTGAATTTGGAATGTTTTTCCCAATTTATATGGAGCCAATCAAAGCATCACATTTGAAGTGCAGGGGCGTGAAGGATTGTGTCACTACACATTGCCTTAGTATTAATAAAAAAAGTGAACTCAGGCCCACCATTTCTCGAACCCACCTAATGTGGTGTACGTCGTGTTGCAGTGTGTAAATACTAGTAGCATATTTCGTCTAAAAGAACTTTTTAGGTACGCAACACCACATTCGCTAATATCACATGTTTTAATATTTTGCAAGTGAGATGCGATATACATAGGGGTTGTAGTTCATGAATTTAAATTTTCGTAGGAATATGATGATGACTAATGTACCACATGCTCTGGCCGGACACGGTTTTCAGTATTATTATGTTAAAGGAAACTTCGTCTCAAACGAGTCAACTATATTGTCTTATCAACAGTACGTTGATCTCCTATTTAAATCGTGAAGCATGTATCTTCATTACAAGCTCCTGTGTGTTCGTTAATTACGATGGCACCATGGATCAAATGTTACTGTTTTGCCTTATTATTTCTCATCTTAAATCGCTACTCAACCACTGCACAGCAGGAATACTACCCTACTGCAAATCTTTCCACCACATGGAACAACACTGGCCCTATTCCTACTAATGGTGCGGACCTGCCGATATCACCTATCCTCCTAACATTTAATGCAACATCAGGGACCGGTTTTGCCTGTGGTTTCTACTGCATTAATGAACCCTGCACATCTTACCTCTTTGCTGTCTTCATTGTTCTAGTTGCTCCAAAGAGCCCGGGACAATATTTTATAGCAGGCTCCCCTCAAGTCGTTTGGTCTGCAAACCGAGACAATCCAGTCAGTGAAGATGCAATACTGAATTTCACGGCAACTGGAAATTTGATCCTTCAGTACATCAATGGAAGTACAGTTTGGACTACCAACACAACTGGGAAACATGTTGTTGGTATGAACTTAACTGATACCGGAAACCTGGTATTGTTTGACGTCAATAGCTCTGTGGTTTGGCAATCTTTTGATTACCCAACAGACTGTTTGCTACCCGGGCAAGGACTGCTCCTAGGAAAGCAGCTGATACCTAGTGTTTCGGATACCGATTGGAGGGCTCGAAAAGGTTTGTATTCTTTACAAGTTACTGATAACGGTTTGGTTGCTTCAGTTGGATCAAACCCACCTCAAGTCTATTATAATAGGAGCTCTTACTATGGCCATAGAGAACTAACCCAAATTGTTTTCTTGAATGGGAGCTTGTCGTTAGTGTTTTCTAATATTACGTCGACACCTGATGCCGCCGATACTATTGATATACCTGAGGCATCGTCGGCTCAATATATGAAATTCATGCCTGATGGGCATTTAAAAGTGTTTGAACGGCAACAAGGAGCCTGGTCTAAGGTGGCTGATCTACTTACCAATCCAGAGTATGGAGAGTGTACTTATCCTTTGGCTTGTGGGAGAAATGCCATTTGCTCGAATAATCAACAGTGTAGCTGTTGTCCAGTATCAAACTCTTCCATGATAGACTATTTCAGATTAGCGAACTATCGGCTACCAAACCAGGGTTGCTCTGCAATAACTCCTCTCACGTGTAATACACAAGATCAAGATTTTATCATACTCAGTAACGTCACCTTTTACAGCCAATATCCGGAAAGCATGAACAATATGAGTATGGAGAATTGCAAACTGGCATGTCTCAAGAATTGTTCCTGCAAAGCAGCTGTATTTGAGCCTCTTTACGGGACATGTTCTTTACCTTATGAGATCTTTACAATGACTAATGTTAATGATAGCATAACTCTAGCTTTTATCAAAGTCCAGGATGCAACATCTTCTCCTTCCTATCCGTCTCAAATACCAAAGAAAAAAGGTCGTAGGACAATTGCAGTAGTTATAACTTCCATCATTGGAAGTTCTTCAGTTCTGCTTGTGGTTGTAGGTTTTATTACTTTTAAAAATCACAAGCTAAGATCGGACACTCAAGTTGATGAAGATCAGTATATAGATGTGGTACCAGGACTGCCCACTCGTTTCACCTATGTAGAACTACAAACTGCCACAGAGAATTTTACTAAAAAGCTTGGTCAAGGAGGATTTGGATCAGTTTACGAAGGCACTTTTGAAGATGGCTCAAAGATCGCAGTAAAACGCCTAGATGGTCTTGGGCAGGTTAACAAGTCATTCTTAGCTGAAGTTGAATCCATTGGAAGCATTCATCATTTGAATCTAGTCAAGCTTAGAGGATTTTGTGCATCAAAATTAGAACGGCTTCTTGTGTATGATTTCATGAGTAACGGATCATTAGATAGGTGGATCTATCACCGAAATCGAGAACACATACTTGAATGGCAATGCAGCAAGAAAATCATTCTTGATATAGCCAAAGGTCTAGCATATCTTCATGAAGAGTGTGTACAAAAAGTCATCCACCTAGATATCAAACCTCAAAACATACTCCTAGACAATGACTTCAATGCCAAGGTATCTGATTTTGGGCTGTCAAAGCTTATCGATAGAGATCAAAGCCAAGTGATGACTACAATGAGAGGAACCCCGGGATATATGGCTCCTGAATGGTTGAGCTCGGTTATAACTGAAAAAGTAGATGTATATAGCTTTGGAATTGTTCTCTTAGAGATCTTGTGTGGGAGGAGGAACTTTGATAGATCTCAGCCAGAAGACAATTGGCACTTACTTGGCGTCTTTCAACAATGTTGGGAACAAGGGACTTTGCTAGATATTGTTGACAAGTACTGTGAAGATATGCAAACACACAGTTTAGAAGTTGTGGAGATGATGAAAGTAGCTGCGTGGTGTTTGCAAACTAATTATACGAAAAGGCCTTCAATGTCATCGGTGGTCATGGTGTTAGAAGGACGAATGAATGTTGAATCGAACTTGGATTACAACTTTACTGATCCTAGACTGCAAAACACAGCAGTAGAACATAAGAAAGACATGACACCATTGTTGGCTTCTGTTCTATCTGGTCCTAGGTGAGTAACCATAAAGTTATTGTGGACGACTTTATGCACCTTCTTAATGTTTGGTTCTCCTTTTCTTTTATGTGTTTTCTTTTTAATGATTTATTCATTGTGGTATGAATAACCGCTAGTTGTCCGTTAAAGCTGTAATATTACATATTTGCCTAATAAAAAAGTAGCATTTAAACAGTGTCATGTTTGGTGTTGGTTGGCCTATAGCATTGTATGTGTTATTAGCCATACGCGATTATTTGATACAATGAGTGATTGTTAGAACAATTTCGGCATCCATTATTGTATTTGAAACATGACAAACTTAAAAGGGTTCTAACATAGCATTGGTGAATGGTGATGCTTACAAAACCTAATGAGTGAGGGATATAATCAAAATTGAAACTATACCAATCACATCAATTTGCCCTCACAGTGGTGGTGATAGCTAAAATACGTCTAATTAATACATAACATTGTAACAACCTCCCCAGCGTGCGACATATCTCATCCCTAGCAGGGCAGATATATAGCTAATTGAGGGGTAGCGCCCTCTACCCCTTTGCTTTTCCGGCGTAACGCAATTTCATTTTATTTATTTTTTTAAGTTTTTTGTTTTACGTTATCCTTGAATTTATATAATGCTACCCCTCAATTTCTCTTAAAAACCAAAAACACCATTAAAGTTTTATTATCAGCCAAACATAAAAAAAACAAAAAAAAAACACATAGAACCACATAAATCCATCAACCCATTCTATTTATTATTTATTTATTAGATTCAAGCCCATAAGGATTAAGGCCACAAGGCTTAAGCCCAATTAGTTTAGTTAAAGTTTGAATGAGAAAAAAATTAGGGGTGCTAACGAGCTCGTTTAACTTATGAAAGCTCGAGCTTGGATCGACTCAAGCTTTGTTCCTAAAGCTCGAGCTCGTCTCGGGATCGGCTCATTTATTATTTATAATGTAGTTATTTTTCATAATTTTATAAATATCAATTATTATTTAAAGATATACTTTATACATTAATTAAAATTTCTATTAACAATGGACTCGTTTAGGCTCGCAAGCCGGCTCGAGCTCATTCATTCTCGGCTTGTTTTGAGCTTTTTTCAAGCCGAGATTGAGTAACTTGGCTCATTTGCACCCTTGAAAAAAAAACAAATGAAAAGAAGCAACGTCGAACAATACAATCGACAAGCAACATTAGGCGACCCTGCCCTACAGCTGCAACCATTGTCTGCCAACCATCGTCTGCCAACCACCCGCCACCGCCTCCCTGCTTGGCGCTCGCGTCTTCGCCTTTTGTGACAGTGCGACTTTTGCACAATGATTTGATAGATATGATTGGTTAGAGTACAACACTAAAAAAGAAAAAAAAAACATATTTGTTTTGTTGTTACTTGTTCAATGAAAGTGTTGGTGATCCAGGTGGAAGAGATACTTTTGCATGTAACACTCCCACCGATGGCGGAATCATCGAGGTATCATGTAATGACGATTGTTCAAAAATTCATGATACTAAAGTGCAAATATAATTTATTGTAAATTGTTTTACAACGAATGAGATTACATATGCTACATTAAATCCAAACAACCACTTCATCTAAGTCCTATGTTCTAAGTGAGGCAACAAGCATAAACCTGAAACATGTACAAAAATAATTTAACATAAGTAATGTTTGTGAGCATACTCGGTTAATATACGTATAATAGAAATTTAAAGAAAATGATTTACAATTCATGTTTCACGATTCATTCAAGGCAATATGGTAAACACGTAAGCACACAATGCGGGTCAAAATCAAACCTTTAAGGTGACAAAGACTAAGGAATTAACAATGACCTAGGACTTACCAAACACATAGGTACTTTCCACGAGGTGGGTTGTCAATCCAAACATCGCTATTCCTTATTAAAGTCGGCTAGATAAGTTAATGATTTTGTTAATGATTGCAAGTATACTACGTTTACGTTTAAGCATAAAGCACAAGAATTCAAGCATAACACGTATATGAACCCTATTTTAAATTTTTATGAATAAGTGTATTGGGATGATTATTAAATAATGGATACATTTTAAAAACACCCAATGATCCCATTTACATAATCCGCCAGTTATGTTATAAAAGCTTAATTATAATACATTAAATCGCGATTAAAGCTTGATATTATGAGGGGAATTCGAAAGTAAACGAGAGGAGAAACGTTTTACAATGATCCCAATCGATCGACCTAGAAATCTTAGACTTGTGACACTTAGACTTTATAATGCCAAATCTAGGTTGATTTCATTAGGAATAAAATTACCTGATATTTCATACTTGGGATTTTGTTTGCTTGCTTGCTAAGGTGAGTTTACATATCCCCACTTTTTTTACTGTTTTTAAATGCTTTTCGGGCTAAAACATGTTAAACTTGAAACTTTAAACTTATGCAATTCAACTATGTGTCTTATGTGATTCTTTATGCTACGTGTCTTAAACTTGCTAAGTAAACTAAACTAAACTAAGACTTGCATAATCATTAACTCCGTACAAGCCAATAGTAGCAATGATAGATCTATCGGATTGACAACCCCACCTAGATTCATTGACCATGTCTATGGGGAGCGCGGGTGATTGGAACTAAAACTTAAACTTAGGTGAACCATGCCTATGGGATGGACCTTTAAACTATGTCAACAAAGGCTTGATTATGCCCTAGTTTGCTGTAGTTTTGTTTTCACATACATGCCTTAGATGTTACATATTGACACAAAAATGTATGCTTATACTTTCTGTACTATACTTCGTTTTGACAAAACTTATGTACTATTAGCAACTTTATAGTTGACCCCCTCTATTTTCCAAAACTTGACATGTATGACGTAAAAATGATGCGTGAAGATTTTAACAGCTTTTGGATCACTTGGTTGAAGCCTTTAGATTTAATAACTGAACATTTGTTTTGTCTATTTCATTGAACAATGTTTTTGTTTTTTGGATTGGTTTGTGTTGAATTGGATTAATAAACTCTTTAAACTTTATATTTAGTTTCCTTGAGCTTTTTGAACAATCGTCACTACGTGACATCCCAATGTTTCTGCCATCAGTTGGGGTGTTACATATTGGTATCAGAGTATATACTATACAAAGATTATGGTAGGAATATAAGTAGTCAAATCAATAGCTTTTTAAAACAATAGGGTTAAAAAAAATTGCAGTTTAAATCAATAAGTTTTCAAATAAGGCACCATTAGAAGTAATAAGGTTGCAAAGCATAGGTAAATATTGGAGTAGGTAACATGTTGTAACAAGAACAAGGTGAATCATGAGATTCAGATCATTGCTGGAAAAATCAAACGCACGTGAAATAAGGGATCCTTGCAAAATATAGCAGGATTATGATAGACATAAAGATCATGGGATTCAAACTGGATGAAATCAACAAGTAGGAGGATGAATTTGTTAACTTAGGATGAAACTCAAGTTAGTGAGGTTGAGATAAATCTTTGCGAAACAATATGGAACTAACTGTATACATGATAAGTAATTTCTTGGATTGTCTCCCTCTTTTCGTTTTTCTTTTTCAAATATAAGCTTCACATAATTGGTCCCTCTAAGATAACTTGGTTAGAATAGTATTACAGGTTAGTTAGTTTTTCCTATATACAAACTTAACCATACTAACTAAGTTTTAACTTTAACCAATCCCAAACTTTTCGAAACTTAAACATTTTATCTTAATTTGTCAAATAACTAAATAAGTTTGTATTTCGAAAGTTTTAACTAGAAATTTCGATATTTCACATAATCTTTAATAAACTTTAAACATTTAATTTTTGGGATTAATAATAAATCATTTATTTATAAACGTCGCATTATTGTACATGGTAGATACATTCAATATACGCTTTTAATTAAAACGAACACACTTCAGGGAAAAGAAAAAAGATGTAATGATTAGAAGAAACTCATGTTTTAGTAAATTCGAAAACGATGAAAAGTATAAGGACTAGATTTGCCATCTTAATAAAAGATGAGGGTTACCGATGTCACAGTATCCCCTATTATAGGAAATTTCATCTCGAAAATTATTTAAAGGAAAATATTACGTTGGTTTGGGAGAAAGTTAAAATAATGTTATCAGGTTAAAGGAAAATATTAAGTTGGTTTGAGAGAAAGTTAAAATAATGTTATCAGGTTTATAATTAGTGAGGCTTGAGGAAAAGGATTGTCTAACAAACGTTCTGATTTAAGATAGAGAAATAGTTGAGGTTGTAAGCTAAGCTATTCCAAGTAACCAAGAACACCCAAGATTAGAAAGAATGATGAGATCTTCACAGCCATATGCGTCCAAAATGCATTAGTGATTTAAGAGGCAGGACATTACTTATGAACCAAGATCTCTCATGTCCACGGACGATGTGGGATATGCCTAGGGTGTTACATGTCGGGAATGGGGTCTTAATCGCTACTCAATCGGCCCTCAATTCATGTATGTATGCTTCCCTTGTTGACGAAAATACTGATGTAGGTGGTGGTGGTGTTTGCGGGTGGTGGTGGTGTTTGTAGGAGGAGGTGGTGGTGGTGATGGGTGGGTTGGTTGGAGAAGATGACGAATGGGGGTATATTAGTCATTTCACCCACAAACTAACGGCCGTCAGTCTCAGGCATGTAAATTGTTAGCCCGATAAAACATAGGGACTCAAGGTGTTAGGTATTGGTTGAACCTGTTAATTCGTGCAAACCACAAGGACAAAAACTTCACTTAACTCAAATGTAGTAGTCATAAGCTAAAAAGGATAGTGAGATATTTCGTGAGAAGTAAACAAAAACCGTTTATCTTCAAAATTTATTTTTATACCTATCTTTATTATTAAAATACAAATAAAAATTAATATATCGGTTTAAATATAAACGTATACGAAAATAAAAAAATTGCATATATAAATTTACCATTTACACATGTGGATTTTTTTTATTTAGACGTGTGAAAAAAAATTATGAAGATTAATTTTAGAGGAGTAATAAATTATTTTGAAGGTAAATGTTTTTTTAAATATTATATTTTAATAAAAATAATGATAGCATAGAAAAATGTGTATTTTGTTTGGTTTTTCACTAGTTCTCAGTGGGTTTGAGATTGAGTTTCAAAACTCTTTATTAACTTTTTGACTTCTTCAAGAAGCCAATAAGTCAATAAGCTGTTTATGTAAACCAAAATCACTTTTATTTTTAACTTTTCAATAAGGGTGGAAAAGTTGTTTTCAAGAAGTAAGAAATCCTACCTTTTGGCTTTTGTTCATTTTACACTAATAAGCTAAACCAAACACTTTAAAAAAAAAGGGAATTGGATTTTAATAATCCATACTTTTCATCATTGGCCGGCAATAATATGTACTTAATAAATTCCCCACAACAATCCTAACTTTCAACATATTGGCCGACAATGAACGTTTTAACTTTCAAACTCTTTCAGTTTTGAAAATGGGTTAGTTTTCAGTTAACAAAAGTTCATTGACGGCCAATACTTTGAAAGTTGGGACTGTCGTAGGGAATTTCTTAAGTACAGATTATTGTCAGTCAACAAGATAAATTTTGAATTATTAAAATTCAATTCCCAAAAAAAACAACTTATTGATTTATTGGTTATTCTCACCACAAAAGCTAATCCATAGACTTTTTTTAAAAACTCATTTTCAAAAAGCCATAAGCCAATAAATACTTTAGACAAAAACACTTTTGGAGTTAAATAAGCAATCCCAAACACCCTCTCAATATTTAGAGTTCTTAAGATAATATTCTAGTTGTGTTTAAAATATGCAAAAGCCATAAGTCGATAAGCACTTTTGAAAAAAAAAAAAAAAAAAAAAAAAGCATTTTTTTGAGTTAAATAAGCAAAATCCTAAGACTATCCGGAGTGGTGGGGGGAAAGAGAGGGATGAAGCGCCATGTGGCACTTGTGGGACCCTTGTGGGGGGAAATAATTGTGGGGAGTGGAAGGGGGGGAAGAGGGGGGAAGTGACATGTGGCATTTCTTATTTCTTATTTTTTTTTCTTTTTTAATAAATAAAAAAAACACAATTTTAAAAAAACATAAATATAAATTCATCTAATAAACTACAAAGTAAATAAAAAAACACTAACAAACAAAAAATACATGAAAATTAAAAAACATAAAGGCACTTTAGTTATCGCTATCGTTATCATCAGATGGGTAATCTCTTGGTATACTCCAAATATGATCAACCAGATCCGCTCGAAGGTTGTGATGTGTTTGGCTATTCTTGATTTCAGAGTTGTTGACGTTTCTTTCTTCATCAGTAATGTTTTCTTGACTTTGTTGCGTTTCCTCACCAAAGTACTCGCATATTGCACGTCCTTCATCCTCCAAAATCATGTTATGTAAAATAATGCATGCGTACATCGCATTTCGTATATGCGTTTTTTTCCACAGTTGGCAGGGCTGGGCCAAAATGCGCCATCTTTTTTTCAACACACCAAAAGCACGCTCAACATCTTTCCATGCAGCCATTTGAGCTTTGTTAAACTTTTTTCTCTTAGGGTCTAACGTAGTCCTCCGTGTAAACGATTTTACAAACACGGCCCAATCAGGGTAAATTCCATCTGCTAGAAGATACCCGTACTTATATTCTACCCCGTTTAAAAAAAAGTTCCTTTTGGTGCAACATTGTTTACAAGATCGTTGAAGATTGGGGATTGATTAAGAACAGTTCTATCGTTCAACGAACCGGGCACACCAAAAAACGCATGCCAAATCCAAAGATCTTGTGACGCAACCGCTTCAAGCATCATACACGGCTTTTTATGAAAACCGCTAGCGTGTTGGCCTTGCCACTCAGTTGGACAAACTTCCCACTCCCATTTCATACAATCTAAACTCTCTAGCATACCGGGAAAACCATGTTTTTCTTCGTGAAACTCTAAAAGTTGGTGGACGTCACTAAATGTAGGTTTTCTCAAATATCTTTTTAAATATAATTCAATGACGCCCGCACAAAAAAACTGAGTACTTTCTCTAGCCGTTCGCTCGGCCATCTTTAGATAGTCGTCCATTATGTCGGAACTGGTTCCGTAAGCCAATGATCTAAGCGCGGCTGTGACCTTTTGCATCGCGGTAAATCCCAACTGACCACGTGCATCGGGCCTATGTTTGAAATATTCATAATTATTTTCTAAATCATTTGTTATTTTTAAAAATAAATTACGACTCATACGAAAACGACGCCTAAAACTTTTTTCAACGTATGTTGATTCGGGTGAGAAGTAATCACGTACCAATGACTCATTTGCGGTTTGTCGTTCACGAACTATATACTTTCTACGCTTGGGTGGTTCGGAGGTCCCTTCGTCGTCCGCTATAGCTTTAACGACTTTTTGAACACTCGCCATTAACAACTCTGCGGCACCTTCGCCCAAGTCATCCAAAGCAAGTTGATCAAACATATCATCTGAACTCGAAGAGTCGTCCGACATCTTGCAATTTTTTTAAAAAAAAATTATGATAGTTTGGAGAGGATTTTATGAAAAAAAGAGGGTGTGTTTGTGTAAAAGAGGGTATTGTTATATATATATATAATAAAAATTATTTTTTTATAACCGTTACATACCCCCCAACGGTAACAAAGAAAAAAAAAATTAACGGTCAAAAATAATGTCCACCAATAATCCTGTGCCACGTGTCCCAAATGGTTTGCCCCACGCCGGTGAGTTCCCCCCCCCCCCCCCCCTCCCGCCCCCACTCCTGACAGACTAAACACCCTCTCAATATTTAGAGTTCTTATCTTCTAGTTGTGTTTAAATATGCAAAAGGCCTCGACAAAATTGATAAAAATGAATTTCTTACATGTAAAAATAAATTTTTTGAGATTTAATTTTTCATGTTTTACCCATGGTTCTTCACTTTTTGGTGATTCCCTACTGAACCTCACACTATATATGTATACACAAAAAATAAGTGTTATTGTATTTAATTCTAATAAATAATAAAGTATATAAATATGTAATATGTATACTTAAGAAATTTTGTACTATAAGGGGAATTGGATTTTAATAATCCAAACTTTGTAGCTCGTTGGTCGGCAATAATCTGTACTTAAGAAATTCTCCACAACAGTTCCAAATTTCAAATAATTTTTCGTCAACAATCATTTTAACTTTCAAACTCGTTTAATATATAAAAACTAACTGAGTCCAAGATTAGCTCAAACTCAGATAACTAGCCGAGCACTTTTGAGTTAAAATGATCCGAAAGCGTATCAAGTCGGCACATTTACCCTGTATGCGTCAATTATGTGATTGGGTTTTCAATTATACGAAACGTGCATTAGTGGTGTTCAGAAAAACCGCAAACCAAATAAAAACCGAAAACCGAACCGTAACCGTAACCGAAAAAACCAATCCGAACAACGAATTTGGTGTTTGGTTTAGTTTTAACCGAAACCGAATTGCTAATTTGGTTTTTGGTTTGGTTTTTGGTTCTGCATTTTTTTTATTTGGTTTATTTGGATAACCGAATAAACCGGTAAAATAATTAATTATTAAATAAAATTAATAATACTTAATAACCCATATATAATATATAAGCCAAAGTATATGTTTAGTATTAATATCTCTTTATTTTCGTATGTAGGTTCATTAGAGTTTGAGAAAAATTTAAGTTTGAAGTTTATTTATAATTTGTGGAATTTGAAAATACTTATTTACTATTTCTAATTTCTATGGTGTTAAGCTTCGGCAGAAGCAAGCAAGACGAGGTCGCTCTGCTTCGTAGAGAAGGCTCGTTCCGTACTTTACTTACGAGCTCGTGTAGTACTCGCCCAAACTGACTTGACGAGGAATCCATTCTCGCGAACAAACACAACCCCTACACACACCTAGGAGCACCCCTGAGTGGGCCGTTCTGCCATAAGTACCTCCATATTGCGTTGCGCTGAGTAGAATTTGACAATGGGTTTGAGTCAGTGATTGGAAAACTTCCTTTTCTAGATCTTGATTCACGTAGAAATTCCGCAATATAGTCCTAGTTAACCCGGCGAGACTCGAATTCCCGCTGGTAGCATAGAATTATAACAGTGAGTTACAGGCAGAGTTTGAAAAGGTCAAATCTTTGATGATTCCATCATCTATGATTGAGTTGCGAAAAATTCTGGATAGGTATCCTACATCTGAACCGAATTCAAAGAATCTCTTTCTAGTTGCTCTGAAACAATTAGGAGATTCTCTAGGTGGCAACATGCTATTGGGTGGTGGTCCCGCTTATGGGGTCAAATCAATACGCTGTGCGCTGTTCTATTATTTGCCGGTGCGATTGCTAAATCTGCACAATTTCCCCTTCATGTCCCCAAGTGTACCTCATTGGTAGGCCCAACGGTTGCGGCCTGCTGTAGTATGAAGTACGCCCCAATCAATTGAAGAAGAGTCTCATTCGTTAGCAAAGTCGATAGGGGCGAAGGAGATGCATTTCTGGTACTGGTGGTATTGGACAAGAAAAAAGGGAATCATTTCTTTCTTCTTTCTGCCTTTCTTTCCCATGACGACTAGGAACGGGCAAATCAAAAATTTCACTTCGAATTTCGGACCTCAACATCCTGCTGCTCATGGTGTTTCACGATCAGTATTGGAAATGAACGGAGAAGTGGTGGAACGTGCGGAACCACATATTGGATCACTCCAGGAGGATCGCCCTCCCAATTCGAAGTTTTTTCCTGGAAGTTTCAACCTTGTTGACTATGACAACAGTCGCGACTATAAACAGACTCGCGACTATGGCAGGGCGGTACTCAGATCACCTCCCCAAGCCTGCCTAACCTAATTGTGTGTGAGCAATCAATCGTGACAAGTCGACCGATCCATAATGAAAGCACCTGTAGATAGTACGGAATTGGGCGGAGATAAGGTACCTGCTCTTTAAAGGGCAGAGTCCTACTGTCGCTGATTATCAGTGGTTGTGGGAGAGCCTGGACAGTGGCGGCATTGAAAATTTCGCGCCCCTCCAGAGGGTTCGAAAGGACTTTTTATTATAATTTTAGGATACGAAGTTGGACTAATTTGGAAACATTGGGCAATTTACTTTATACCTACTATTCCGTCAAGCAGGCGACCCAAGTTTGACGTTCCGCGGGCGTAGCTTCCCCATCCTTGTCCAGTAACGCACCTATAGGTTGGAGAGCTCTGAACTTTGACTTTCTACGCGTGGCACTTGTAGTGAAGGAGCCCGCCTAGAGCCGTCTTTCGATAATTCTCGAGGGGCGGCCGGGTCAAAGAACGGAGTGCTCTCAATTACAAAGGAACAAGTTGCCGTACTTATATTTAGGCCGGACAAAGGCCGATGCTATGGACTTGAGCCTGTTCCTGGAGAAGACAATCAATATATTGCTTATGTAGCTTACCCACTAGACCTTTTTGAAGAAGGTTCTGTTACTAACATGTTTAAAGCACTCTGCTGGGCCGACACTGACACTGAGAGACGAAAGCTAGGGGAGCGAATGGGATTAGATACCCCAGTAGTCCTAGCCGTAAACGATGGATACTAGGCGCTGTGCGTATCGACCCGTGCAGTGCTGTAGC
This sequence comes from Ambrosia trifida, assembly GCA_028751855.1. Lineage (NCBI taxonomy): Eukaryota > Viridiplantae > Streptophyta > Magnoliopsida > Asterales > Asteraceae > Ambrosia > Ambrosia trifida. The sequence continues at coordinate 87,724,457 of CM054130.1, read as the reverse complement.
TAACGCCGGCCGCCCCTCGAGAATTATCGAAAGACGGCTCTAGGCGGGCTCCTTCACTACAAGTCTTCCACGGACTGATACATGTACCGAATGCTCATACGGGAAAGTTGACTCCTGGGTCTGGAACCTGGGGGGTTGCTCCGAGAAATCCTTTCTTTCTCGTCCACTCAGGGGGTGCGGACACACCTGCGCGGATTACAGGTGACAGTTACAAGAATGGTGGGGAAGTTAACAATACCCGACGACATTCAGGGATGGATGTAGATTGACCCGCCTTCATGCTTACACGTCCCCTTCAATCCTCCGTTTTCTCCTTAGATGGATGACAGCCCCATTTTGATTGAAGTTCGAAGATTCTACTTGCAGTGCCGCTTTTCCCCGTCCGAGAATATCCATCTGCTCTAAGTGGGCGAGCTAGAATCCTTATGTCAGGTTGGTTGTTCATCGCCCTATTTCAAGCAGCTCACTACTCACTAAAGTCTATGTGAGAAACCAAGCTATTTCACTCCTGTGGGATTCAAACCTTATATTAGTTGTTATCTTTCTATTCGGATTTCGGAACACAGAGATAGATAAGTTAGAGAAAAAAAAAATTTGTTTCAATTTGGTTGAAATTGGTTTGTTTGGTTTTAAACCGAAACCGAGCCGAATTCAATTTGGTTGAATTTGGTTTGGTTTTCATACTCCTATTTTGGTTTGGTTTGGTTTTTGGTTTGAGGTACAAAATTTAGAAAACCGAATAAACCGAATCGAATAAACTAAATAAACCGTAAACCGAACCGATGAACACCCCTAACGTGCATCTGTCTTTTGATCGAGTGAATCAAAATATGAACAAAGTGTATCCCCTATAGTTGAATATTTGACAAAATGAGCATAATTATAGAATAAGCTGTCCTACACAACCATCTAACAGTCAACACGCTTTTATTATGCATCTTCTTTCTAGTGTTGCTATGCCCCTTTAGACAGATTGTCAAAACTACTTTTTATACCACTTTATTTCTTTTCTCATTCATGTTTGAACGGCGTATAACTGGGATTTTGCGTTGGTCCTTCGTTTACGTTATTAAAGTTTTTCAGCATGTTCACTTTGTATTACAAAAATCCCACTCTGTCATTCGTTACTAGCAAATTGACCACCACAACTAAAAATTCATCTACGGACAAGAAGTACAACCGGCCAAATATAAAATTGATATGCACCATACCTGCATTTAAGTATAAGGCTAATTTAACACAGGAATTGTTAAGATATTTAATCCATGAACAACCATATATTAAAATTTATTACGCAACATGAAATTGATTAGACATATTATTACTAGCATTAGAAAATAATCAAATAGATTAATTACGAGAGCATGTAAACCATTATACTCGACATTTCTCAAATTACAACTTACGACTACTCATTCGCTCCTTCATTATCTCAATTCTCAGCCCTCCCTTGATCCCAACCGATAATGAATTTATTGACATCAACAGGTCACAACGTGTTTAATTTACTTTAAAGCCTGCTCTCAATGATCTCATATCTTCTGTTTCCAATACGATGAACAGGCCATGTTGAAGGCGCATGACGAGTTGACAGGGGAATATGGAAATGATGATAACGTCGATCGTGATTATATTGAATTTGAAGTCATATATCATGGTTTGTAATCAATCTCACTATTTTTTATGTTTTTTTTTTTTTTTTGTTAAAGAGTGTGATTAGTTGTTTCATTTACGGTTTTAACAACGTCTGAATTGAGATATAGGCTTGGATTCGTTATTTGATTGAATGATGATGCTATTTTCATACCTACAAACGATTATATAACTGTTCTTTAAATCTTCCTAGCAAGGTGTTATGTTAGTGGCATTTTTAGGCATATTTTATCATCTTTTTAGTAGCTAGTTTTAGCGTTTTTATGTATTTAGGTAGTATATATTGCATCATCTTTCGTGAAATGCATATTTTGGTGGGCGGAATCTACTTTAGTTTGTTATTGGTTGATTTTGTAGGTGTGGAGAATTGAAAGAGGAAATGGCGAGCATTGATGAGGCGAGACTGAAATTTATTTGGACTTTGCTGGTGTTCTTAAAAAGAAGTTTTAGGTCGCAAGTAGCATGGGAAGAAGTAGAGAGGCTAAATTAACAAAAGTAATTGAAAAAAAAAATTTAATGGAAAATAAAAAGAAGATAACAAACCTAGGAGAAAAAGAAGGCATGAGAGAGTTAACAAAAAGGGCTATACATTTTTGTTGAATTTTATTATGGGAAAATAAAGAAAATAGCCATTGACTTGGTCAAATTACGAAAATAGCCACCCCAACCGTCTTGGGAGAGACGGCTCACAGGTTTCGAGGCATCTGAGCTGACTCTGAAGACGGGTGAGACGGTGACCAATTAAAACAAGTCACGTGTCCCAAGTCTCTCTCTCTCTCTCTCCTCACTCTCTCTCTCTCCTCTCTCTCTCTCTCTCTCTCTCTCTCTCTCTCTCCTCTAATAAAAAAATCTTCAAGCGACTCTGTGACGTCTCCGGACGCCTAAAACGTCTCTGTGACGTCTCCACTGTGCCGGAAGAGTCTCTGTGACGTCTCCCAACTCCTAAAACGTCTTTTGCAACCATGTCGGAAGCGTCTCTGTGACGTCTCCCAACGCCTAAAGCCTCATGAAGACGTCTCGGGACCTGTGAAGATTTTTTTATTATATATTTGACACGTGGCAATTGGCTATTAGTTCACCACTAAAGCCTCATGGAGACGTCTCGGGACCTGTGAGCCATATCTCCCGAGACGGTTGGGGTGGCTATTTTCGTAAATTGACCAAATCAATGGCTATTTTCACTATTTTCCTTTTTATTATTCGTATCTGGGATGGCTGCTGGGGACGCATCGAAGAAGGGTTGAAGGCATTTTATTTTTGGAGCATTAAAGACAATTTAGTATTTTTACTTTCGTAAGCTTTATTTTAATGTTTCGTTTTGTATTTATTTTGATTAATCTTAGTTTTGATTCGAAAACTTATGTAAACTCTTATGAGATCCAATTTTTGAATGGTTTGTTTGGTTGATTCTTGATTTTATACCTTTAGGTATTATATTAGTTGGTTGATAAAAATGGCCACTTTGTTAATCAATCTAATAGAGTTCATCAATTTATGAAACTTTAATCGGTTTTATATATATTTGATAAAAGGAACAAATAACGGTTTAGGTTTGTCTATGAATTTAAATTCGCTATAGAATTAAACAATATAACTAAGCATTCCGAACGGCGTGAGTGTTTGGTTATAATCGATACTTCTATCATTGCAACCCGCACGCTAAGATCCGAACGACGTGAGCTTGGAGTAGCGGGTTGGCTCTAATCAAGGAACGGGGTTTGGTTAGACTTTAGATAAAGTGGATGTCCGAACGGCGTGATGTCTAGTATTGATACAAACCGTTTAATTAAAGGGTCATTGCACCATAATTGTTAATGATCATAAGTCCGGGTCAAATCAAGAAACTGCCTTAGTGTTGGAATTAGTTTTAGTATCTGAATTCATCTCACAATTTAATTAACGTTTTCTAGTCATTTGTCTTACTAACTTTAGTTTTATTTTCGTTAACTTAAAATACACCAACCCCCCCCCCCCCCCTTTAAACAATCATATCTGCCCTTGAAATGTTTTTGGTATAGTTGGTTAATCTGTATCCCGGGTTCAGATGTTTTTGGATTCTTTCATATTCGTTGGGTGCATAGTGATTGCAATGGTGTCAATTGTTGGGTTTGTGGTGCATCATGCACACTAAACTCGTAAAACTTGATTTTACTATCTTGAATCACAGGCAAAACAACGAAAAAAAAGGTCTGCTATAGTGCTATTGCAGATTATTTTCGTGTGTACAAGGTTGTTTTTAGTTGTTCGTATATACCCTTGATGTATTACAGAAACAATTATGATTGTTGACAATAAGTATGGAATCAAACCCATTCCTTCTGTCATTATTATTATTTTAAGAGTGAATTCAATAAGCTGGAATTGAAGTCATTCTTATATGAGAAGTCTAATTATGAAAATAAGTTATTGTAAATTGAACTTATTGTTTCAAAATGCAGAGTAACCCTCTTTTTTTTATTTGAATTGTAGCTTCTTAGGATTTTCTAAAATTTATATGATGAATCAACTTTTTTATCATATATTTTGTGAACTATAGTTTTGACTTACCTCGATCGATATATAAAAAATCTAAGTGTTAAGTTAATATATGTCTTGATGTTAACGTAATATACGCCCATCTATTGTTTTTACAGGTAGTGTGACAACCATCACCCTCATCTTTTAGCGAGTTATAGACTTTAGTCCTTCGTGAATTCAAAGGTCCCTATTTCAGCCCTTGTAATCCTTATCGTTTTCGAATTAAATAAAAGGATCAAATTTAAACTATCAGCTGCATTATTATCGGGAAACGCCAATGCTTTAATCAGATATGTATTTTGAAACATTATTTAAACTTATAACAAATTTACATTTATATAAGTTTTCATTTTTTTTATAATCTTAAAAACTAAATATTTGTAAATCTAAAAACAAAAAAAAAGTTTAGATGATGTATTTCTAAACATTCAAAGCCTTATAAAGGCTACAAAAGTTTATTAAGTTGGTTAGGGAATTCTAAGGAAATTATAAAGTTTTAACATAATATAATTAAGCTCAAAACTTAAAGGGCCTTTTATGTCAATTTTAAAAAAACAAATGTTTCAAAACTTGATCTGGTCCTCTTGTTCGATTTTTTTTCCAGCCAAATGAATCTCGCCGCCGGCGAGATTCCGGTACACTCCGGCGACATTAAATTTGGATCTTAAAACGTTTTAATCATCCCGTTCAACTCCAAAACGCTTCTCCATAAATTCTTAACAGTTTCCGTCATTTGAATCAAGCATTAAACGTGTTTAAATCGTGTTTTAATCGGCCATAAAGGGTGTAACCGTCGCCTTCTTAAACGGATTCAAACGACTTTTTTTTTGTGAATAACCTTATAAATTGACCATTTTATAGCATTCAGAATCTGTTTTCGCATCTAAACCCACAACAAAAACATCTAAATCGCGTCCAAGAAGCATTGTAATCGGTTCATAAAGTCGCGCAAGTTTGTTGCTTCATTCTTCGGTTATAACTCATTGTAAGTTCCAAATTTTTGTGCCGTTTTGATACTTGTTACTGTCCGAATAAAAGCCCCTTATCACAGATTGTTTATCATTCCTTAATTGGGTTATTGGATTTCAACCTAGGGTTAGGGTTCTTAGGGAATTTGGGGAAGAAGATGACACTTGTTATATTGTATAAGAAAATAATTGTTTCAATCTAAGCATCAAACATGCCCTTTGGAGTAGTGGTTGCTGAGTACTTGTTGTTCCAAAAGAACCCGGGTTCGAAACCTGGTGTCTCCTTCATTTTTAGATATTTTTTTTATTTTCGTTTTTATATTTAATAATCGATATTAATATGAATATAAACTTAAAATATTTACAATAAATCCATTTTTGATCCAAAAATTATGAAAATTTAGGTGTAGCTTCTTGACACCTCATAGAAAATTATCATATTTTTATTTCCTAAAAAATATTTTATCTCATAATTTTATTAATTTAATTAGTTTTAATCATATTTAATTGATTAAAAATTCATTTTTAATGATTTCTATCTCAAAATTTTTGATAAAGTATTTCTAATCATCATGAACTGAAATAAAAATATTTGGCTCAGAAAACGTTTATTTTTATTAATTTTCCTATTTTTAATCATTTAAACATGATTTAATCTCATTAAATCATTTTTAAATATAAATAAGTTTATGAAAATTATGGGAAAATTATTCTAATTTGTTTACATCAGAAATCATCTATTTTCTATAAAACTAGTATCTTTGGATCATGTATGGTATTATTAGTCTTATTTACGTTTAATTAGACATAATAAAACATTCATTTATTTATACAATTTAAACATCTATTTTATAAAAAATTCTTTTTATAAAATAGAAATACTCATATGGTTTAATGTCTTTATTATCTTTTGTTGAATCATTGTGTAACTCTAAATTATTTATTTATATATTTATGATTATTGTATTTATTTTAATTTAGTTAAAGTAACTAACTAAATTATTTTGTCTTAATTATTCAAACATATTTTTATCTAAATATTCAATAGGTAATAATTATATTATTCAAACCACATTTACAACCTTTCATATATTATTTGTGATATACAACTTTTACATTAACGCGACTTAACATAAAAACTCTAATTCCCCAAATCGACTTAGCAAACCCTAATGCCTTAGACCCTAGATACATTAGACTTTTTAGACATTTCTTTATTAGTACTCTCATACATTATAGGTTGGATTCTTCGGAATTCCCATTACTTAGCTCACGACCGCTTAAGTTGGATCTTAATCGCTTTCGCAAACTGTGAGTATATCTTTCCCCCTTTTTTTTTTTTTTTTACTATTTTACTACTTCGGGGTGACTCATGTACCTATATATTAATCAAGTTTCAATTTCTTATACTTAATGCAATTCTCATGTGTGTTTGCTTTATGTTAATTGGTGTGTCTATGACTTGTCAAAATCATTAACCGCTGGGCGGCCTAGCTTTTCAATGAATAGTACTATGGTATACCCCCTTGAGACTCTGTTGAGAGAATCTTGGTCATTGTCTTGTTAATTCATTATTCAGTTGGTTAGTCATGTGTTAGTCATTATTCTCAGGTTTGGTTTTGAACAGATATTACTTATTACATAATTGCAAATGGTACCGCACATGAATTGCTAAACACTTTTTCTACTATATTTACTCAAACAGGGTATGCTCACCAATACAATTTTTGTATTGACCAGATTATTTTGTACATGTTTCAGGTTGTTTTGAGATGCATCCTTTAAGCTTTCGGATTTATATTTAGATTTTGATTCATTGTATTTCAATTTAGTTGGCAGTTAGAATCGTTGTATTTCATTTCAATGTAATAAATTATTAAATCAATGTATTCAAATTTACACTTTAGTCCATGAGCTATTGAACAATCGTCACTACGTGACACCTCGATGTTTCCGCCATCGGTTGGGGTGTTACAGGTAGCCAACCGAGCGAGAATATATGGAGCTAAGAGGACAATTTTAGAATAAATATTCATTGTGTTGGTATATTTATCTATAGCCATCACAATCATTTATATAATTGACGTGTGCGAATATACTTATAAGAATGTACACAAAAAATCATCCACCTTGATATTAAACCTCAAAACATACTCTTAGATAATCATTTCAATGCCAAATTATCTGATTTTGGCTTGTCAAAACTTATCGACAGAGATCAAAGCCATGTGATGACTACAATGAGAGGAACCCCGGGATATATGGCTCCTGAATGGTTAAGCTCAATTATAACTGAAAAAGTGGATGTTTACAGCTTTGGGATTGTTCTGTTAGAGATCTTGTGTGGAAGGAATAATTTTGACAGATCTCAGCCTGAAGAATGTTGGCACTTGCTTGGTGTCTTCGAAAAATGTTGGGAACAAGGGACGTTGCTAGATATTATTGACAAGTATAGTGAAGATATGCAGACACACGGTTTAGAAGTTATGAAAATGATGAAAGTGGCTTCATGGTGTTTGCAAACTAATTTTACCAAAAGGCCTTCAATGTCATCGGTGGTCATGGTGTTAGAAGGACGAATGAATGTTGAATCGAACTTGGATTACAACTTTACTAATCCTGGACTGCAAAACACATCCGTAGAACATAAGAAAGACATGACACCATTGTTGGCTTCTGTTCTATCTGGTCCTAGGTGAGTAATCATGAAGTTCTTGTCGATGACTTTATGCACCTTCTTAACCGCTTGTTGTCCTTTAAAGTTGTAATATTACAAATTTGCCTAATAAAGTTGCATTTTAAACCGTGTCATGTTTGGTGTTGGTTTGCCTATAGCATTGTATATGTTATTAGCGATACATGATTATTTGATACAATGAGTGATTGTTAGAAAACTTCGGCATCCATTATTGTAACATGATAAACTTAAAAGGGTTCTAATTAAGTTCTAGCATAGCATTGGTGAGGGAAATAATCAAAATTGAAATTATACCAATTACATCAATTTGCCCTCACAATGGTGGTAGTAGCTAATATCTAGACCTGTAAATGAACCGAACGAACACGAACAAAGACATGTGCGTATTTGTTCATTTAACTTTAACCAAACACGGACACATAATCGAACACATTTTCGTGTTCGTGTTCGTTCATTATGAAATATGTCATGTTCGTGTTCGTTTATGTTCGTTCGTTTAATACCTAAACAAAACAGTTCATGAATGAACATAAACGGACGTTCACGAACATAATAAATGTAAATGATTTTCTACTGAAAAACCAAATTACTAATTGGTTATATTAATACAAGTAGCTAAAATCCAAGTTATGTTTATATTTATTTAAATATAACTACTTATGTAATTCATAAAATTTAAACGAGCATAAATAAACGAACATAAACAGACGTTCACGAACATAAATGAATGAACATAAGGTTTGTTCATGTTCCTTAATTTAATTAAACGAACAAATAGGAATGGCAATGGGTCGGGTTTGGAACGGATTTAGGTAATCCCAACCCCATACCCGATTAGGTATGCTTGTCCCAAACTCGTCCCAAAACCCGTTGGGTTTGTATCGGGTAATTAACCATCGGGTATCGGGTATACCCGCGGGTTTCAGGTAAACCCGTTTAGGTATATCTGGCCAAAAAATCCTTGGGTATCCATTAGGTGCATACTAATCAATTACATTTAGCATTATAAAATGTGTATATATAATTAAAATATATAAATATAGAATAATTAAATCATATAAAACACTCAAACACATAGATAAAAAAAATATAGTATACCCTAATTTTGTGCTTTTTAGTACAAGATGACAATACAGATTGACAATTACATATATTATGTATACATATTTAAAAAGATATATAAGAAACTATTTCGAATACTTTATTGGGTAAATGGATATATCAACAAATCCCGAACCCGTCCCAAACCCGCAAAAAAATAAAAACTAATCCAATACCCGATTACCAGACCCCAAACCCGTCCCAAATATGTCAGGTTCAGGTTTACCCATCGGGTTCGGAATTTGATTGCGTTCAGATGTGACCGGCCAAACAGCACCTCTTCTGACCGAGTCAGACATGCACCCCAATCGGAGGCATTCAGACGCAACCAAACGGGACCTTAGACCTTAAACCTTTCATCAAACACCTCAAATGCAACTGCTCAAACATAAGTAATTCAACAAAATCAATGCAACAGACACTTAGTCCTTTAATCAAACACATCAATCAACTAGTTAAGCAAAAGTAACCAAACTGTTGTTCGGTAGCAATCAAACCCATCGGGCTCGGTAGTAATGGTCACGTCTGACCCAAACCTAGACCCTTTGTAAATATATAAATAAAACAAAAGAAAAAAATTTAAAAAAATAGGGATTAGATCGCAGGGATCGAACCCTATGGTTGCCTAGAAAACACAGAACCACTAGACCACTTATCCGCTTCTTGTTTTAAATCTGAAATAAACTCTATTTATATATTATCAGCATGTTCATCTTCTTCCCCAAATCATCCTACATAAACCCTAACCCTAGCCCTAATTTTAATTAGCCCGAAGGAGACAACATTAACCTCGGAAATGATGGGGCTTTCGTATATAGATGAATAAACAACAAAACGGCAAAAGAATTTTGGACTTAGAAACTCGAATAAGGATTGAAAATGAAGGCAAAGTACCGAAAACAATTGTGGCTGATTACACAAGTTTTAGTCGCAATTGACAAGGTTTCCTGTGGGTTCTAGAAGGGGAATGGTGAAGAAAATGAATGGAATCGTCCCGTTAAAATGGATATAATGAAGCAAATTTATTTCTAGCATCCTAGCTTACTAACTATACTTAAGCCTATGACTAACAATTATTTTACATACACATACGGCTAAGTTGTATGTCGATTTTTCTAGCAATCCAGCATTGAATGGTCGAATCGTCTTTTACTGCTCCTCACTCAATTGGTGCAAGTACGCAACATGCAATTCGTATATGATTCTTTGTCAAGCCATACTCATCTTGGTTGGTCTGAATGTGTTTCAGCCTAGATTATAACAAGTCGTTTGAATTGAACCATTATAGATTTATAGCAAACCATTGTATACAACAAATCTAAAAATTGGACAGAAATTATATTGAAATTGGATTTGCGGATCGATTTCTCTTCCTCACTCACAAAGAAAATTGTATTAAGATTAAAAGAGAACAAATCAAACGAGAACAATAAACCGTTAAACGGCTTTCGAGTGATAAAAAGAACTCTTAAGCAAACGGAAAAACGCTGCTTTGCAGCAGGAGCAATTGTTTAGACATGCTTGTTTGCAACTGACATCCTTGATGTCTGCAAGGGAATAGCCAGCCGAGAGAGAGAGAGAGAGACGTTCTTAAGTGGAATGAATAAAAACAAACATGATCCATCGTTAACTGCTCTCAAATAGCGTTTCTCCCACAAGCCAAAGGATAAGTACACTCCCCATACCCATGATCTGTAAGTAGATCAGCCACCTGACCTGACCTGAGACCATCCTTCTAATGTGTCTTCAAACACTTTTAAATGCCCATCAGGCCGCAGGAGTGAAGATTTGGGCGAGAGAGGTGCAGAAGAAAAAGTGAACGTTGCAGTTGCCATCTAATTGATCCAAATATCTAAATGTGGATATTGGGTCCATTTCAACTCATCAACAAGTCTGGGCCGGTCTTTAAAAGGCCGATGAAAAAAATAAATAATAATTGGGCTTCATAGAAAAAAAGGTTCAGTGACGAATGAATCATTAGTGTTGGTCCATGTGGTGGAGAGATTTGCATCGTGGTAGATATGCCGCTTGGCAGTGGTTGAGTGGTGATGTAAGATAAGAAATAAGGCAAAACAATAACATTTGATCCAGGGTGCCATCATAATACTGATCAATATATTTGTATACATAATATACACTCGCTTCATGATTTAAAAACTGCAGATAATTAGTACTCATTTGTCCAACACAGTTACGAACAAGCATTTATAACTGGTCTCAAATTTTGTTGGATGCGTATTCTTTTTAGTCGTGCTTTCCCACGTCTACACAGATTGTCAAGTTTAACCGTCTGCTCCGCGCCCGCTCAAACTGCGGGGGGATCTTAGAGATAATATTGAGTTTATAGATAATATCATTTATATTTGAATAATATTGTATAGTTATAATAGATAGGGATCGTTTCCATAATTATCTCTTGTATTTGCCCTATATAAAGGGTATTGTATTCTTCATATTATTCAAGCAATATATCGATCCATAAACACTTTTAACCACAGGCCCCACCTAAACACACTAAACTCTCTCGTATGTATATGTGCAGAAGGATGAACACAATATTTGTTGAAGAAGAAAGATTTTTTTTTTTTTTTTGAACGGCAAAACTTCTTTATATATATAAAGAGCCCGGCAAGAAACTGGAGGAGCAAAACAAACAAAGGAACAAAGAAAAGCGCTGCCAAACACAGGCCAAAAGCGCAAAAACAGACCACGCAAACAAACTAAATAAACTTGGTCACATCGAATGAAGACCACTCCTCCCAAGTTAAATCCGAAGCTTTAGCTCTTTGCCGAATCCAAACAAAAGATTCATCTTTAATCGACTCCACTGAAACACGAACCGGAATGAACTTGTTGTCGAAAACCATCGCGTTCCTAGCTTGCCAAATTTTCCACGAAGTCGCCATAGCTATCATACCAACCACTTTCTTCCACCGCTTACTACCAGGCTCATTATACAAAGCTTCCATCAAACCCGTGATTGAGATTGAACAAGAAGAAGAAGAAAGTTTATGTCTAGCCAACCGATACATACATACAAATCAGGGAAAAAAGCATCTTTCAAATTATAATTCCCAACCCATTTGTCTTTCCAAAAACCAACCCCGGCCAAAATATTGAACAAGAAGAAAGTTTATGTATTGAAAAATTATATATAGACTTATTAACAGAAACACTACAAATAAACTAATTCCAGCCATGCAAATCCGTATACACAACACTTGGACTGCTAACCCTTCCCGCAACGTCTCCGTAAGGTCTTATATATGTATGTGCACAGATCGAGGGTTGTATTCATGTTGTTTGTTAGAGTTAGTTATAGTTGATTAAGGTGGTGACTGATTCTATATATATGTATGTTGTACTCTGCGACAGTTGGCGCCTGACCATTAATCGATAGTCGATACGAAATATAAGAAGATACATATGGCGGGCAGCCTAAAAATCAGCAGTTGGATTAACCTCAAAGAAATTAAGTGATATATTTGGTACGTAGACAAACTTTTCTAAAGATTTACTTCTCTTATATTTATTTGGTAACAATATTATGTATTTTTTTACTATGATCTGTGTCCATAATTACCAGATCCATTGTAACTATATAATTGGCATTATTATGTTTAATGAGAAATCATTCTTTCAATTACAATTAAAATTATTACGATGGCACAAAGCATAATAATCTCTTGTTTTTTTGCCTTGTTTTTCATCTTTAATGGCGTCTCAGTCAATGCCCAGGCTGAGCATACTGCAACTCTTTCCACCACATGGAACAACACTAATCCTCTTGAATATTTCGGTCCTTACCCAAAGATTCTACCCATCCTCTTTGCTACCTCATTCGCCTGCGGTTTCTACTGCAATGGACCCTGCACGTCTTACCTCTTTGCTGTCTTCGCTCTTGAACCTGCAGCCCTCCCTCAAGTCGTGTGGTCTGCAAACCGGGACTCTCCCGTTAGTATTGGTGCGATCCTGAATTTCACAGCAACAGGAGATCTGGCCCTTCAGGATGTTGATGGCAGCACTGTTTGGACAACCAACACGACCGGGAAATCTGTTTCTGGTATGAACTTAACTGATTCTGGAAACTTGGTGTTGTTTGATGTCAATGGCTCTGTGGTTTGGCAATCTTTTGATTACCCAACAGACACTTTGTTACCTGGGCAAAGCCTGCTTCCAGGACAGCAACTCATTCCTAGTGTTTCGGATACCGATTGGACGGCTCAAAAAGGTTTGTATTCTCTTCAACTAACTGATCAAGGACTGCGTGCTTTTGTGGGATCAAACCAACCTCAAGTCTATTACGAAAAAACACCGATACAGATTAACTATACAAGTAAAGAAATGAAATACTTTAGGTTCTTGAATGGGAGCTTGTCTTTCTTGTTAGCTGACCCGTCAACGTTTCAGTTTATGAAATTCATGCCTGATGGACATTTGAAAGTGTTTGAACGGCAACTAGGAGCCTGGTCCGAGGCGGCTGATCTACTTACCGATGAAGGCTATGGAGAGTGTACTTATCCTCTCGCTTGCGGGAGAAACGCCATTTGTTCGTATAACCAACAGTGTAGCTGTCCCAAAACAGATTATTTCAGAGTGGTGAACGATAGGAAACCGAACCAGGGCTGCTCTGAGATTACTCCTCTCACATGTAATGCGACCCAAGATCATGTTTTTATTGAACTTAAAAAGGTGTCTCTTTACACGAACTCCCCCACAGACCTGGAGGATGTCACTCTGGAGACTTGCAAAAAAGCGTGTCTCGACGATTGCTCCTGCAAAGCAGCTGTATTTAAGCCTGGTCCCGAGTCAGATTCTTTATACGGGAAATGTTCCTTACCTTCTGAGCTCTTTACAATGATCAGTGTTGATAAAGATAGGTTTGGTATTCGTACGACTTCTTTAACTTTCATAAAAGTCCAGAATGTAAAATCAACTCCTCCCGCTACACCAAAGAAAAAAAGTCGTAGGCCAATTGCAGTACTTATAGCTTCCATCATTGGAGGTTCTTCGGTTCTGGTTCTGCTTGTCGCTGTAGGTGTTATTACGTTCCTTAGTCACAAGCGAAGATCGGACGCTCAAAGGGATGAAGAGTGCATAGATGTGGTACGAGGACTTCCCACTCGGTTTACTTATGAAGATCTGAAAACCGCCACCGAGAATTTTAGTAAGAAGCTTGGTCAAGGCGGATTCGGATCTGTTTTCGAAGGGACTCTAAAAGATGGCTCAAAGATTGCAGTGAAACGCCTTGATGGTCGTGGGCATGGTAACAAATCATTCCTGGCTGAGGTTGAATCCATTGGAAGGATTCACCATGTGAATCTGGTCAGACTGAGGGGATTTTGTGCTTGGAAATCACAACGGTTTCTTGTCTACGATTTCATGACTAACGGATCATTATCTAGGTGGATCTACCATGGAAATCGAGAGCACATACTCGAATGGCAGTGCAGAAAGAAAATAATTCTTGATATCGCCAAAGGTCTGGCGTATCTTCATGAAGAGTGTGTGCAAAAGATCATCCACCTAGATATCAAACCTCAGAACATACTCCTAGACAAAGATTTTAATGCCAAAGTAGCTGATTTTGGAATGTCGAAGCTCATCGACAGAAATCAAAGCCAGGTGATGACGAGAATGAGAGGGACCCCAGGATATATGGCTCCCGAATGGTTAAGCTCAGTCATAACTGAAAAAGTTGACGTGTATAGCTTTGGGGTCGTTATGTTAGAGATCTTGTGCGGGAGGAAGAAGTTTGACATATCTGAGCCTGAAGAAAGTCAGAACTTGCTGCAAGTCTTTCAAAATTGTTGGGAACAAGGGACGGTGTTAGAGATGGCTGACAAGTATAGTGCAGATATGCAGACGCACAGTTCAGAAGTTATGGACATGATGGAACTGGCTTCGTGGTGTTTGCAAACTAATCATAGGAGAAGGCCGTCGATGTCATCGGTGGTTATGGTGTTGGAAGGAGGAATGGATGTTGAATCGGACTTGGATTATAACTTTATAGATCCTAGACTGCAAAACACAGCAGTTAGAGATCAGAATGGTATGACTCAGTTGACGCCTTGTGTTCTGTCTGGTCCTAGATGACACAGAAGTTCTTCTACAAGACTATATCTCAATGTTTCGTTCTTTTGTTTATGTTTTGAATCATATTGGTTGGTATGTGTAAGACTACAATTTTTGGCTATGACAGAATCATATTGATTGCCTTTTATTATTATGTATTGATATACTTTGTTTAATGCATATTCTAGTCTTGGTTTCCACTGTCAAAACAACTTTCTGTACTACTTTTGGTGAGCGCATGTCCAAACGCATAGTGTGATGTTACTTTTGGCGAGAAGTTACTTAATTCTCTGTGCTTTAATGATTTCTGAACTTTGCGCTTGGAGTTCTCCATATGTTAATGACTGAACATAGGTACTGATATAAGTGTCTGCAACCATGCTTTTCACTGGTTCAAATCTCTATGACAAATTTCCTGAAATCAAGAAAACAATATATACCATTTACAATGATGACTTTTATAGCTCAGATTGTTATGTTATTTCGCAGAGCCTTATTTGAAGACAAGAGTTAAGTTCAAGAAATTTTAAACAAATCAAAGATGATGAATTTAAAAGTATTGTCGTGTACACTGAATCTGCCAGCACAGCACTGGTGATTTTACTATTAGCCAAATGTGTCTTAGTCAAAGATAATGAGTTCACCACCAGCTGCATATTCCATGACTATAGCCAAATGTGTCTTAGTTTATCCAGTACTATATCACCGGTTGATGGCAAACGTTCTTGTGCAGGAATGTAATGGCGCATCCATAAACCTAATTATATCCCACCAAAATGATGTAATCAGCGTTGAGAAAAGTTAAAAACGTACATCAAAACTGAAATATTATTATATATATAGGTGGCGGTTATGTTAAACTAGTAAATATAAACTTATGTTAATTTGTATTTAGTATTATGTTTGAACATATGTTTTTCTGTTTGTGTATCTTAGTATGTTAATCTTTAGATATAAGCTTAGTTATAAATACAAGGTTGGTATCGTGGTGATTTGATTAACTCAAAATTTGGGGAAAAATACGCGATGTTACAAGTATTAAAAGCCCAAATCTCGCGTCCGATCTACTTCCACGTTGCCCTCCCGCTCATCTCAACGGTTCAGATCAAAAGGCCAAATCGCCTAGAAATCCCCACCCCAAACCGCCCAGAAACCATAGCCAACACGGCAGTCGTCGCGGTGAACTAGGTCCGTATTAAAACACCACACCTCCATATTCGACCTTCGTTTCGAAATGGTGGTTAACAACGGATTTCAAAGACGTTTGAAGATAATGTCGGTAGTGGTGGTGGTCTTGACTGGGTTTTTAGAAAGAGAGAGAAAGTACCCGTGGCGGTGGTGCTTGCGTTTTTAGAGGGAGGAGTGGTGGTGGGTAGGATTTTAGAGCGATATGGAGGAGTGATTGTTGGTGGGTTATTAGAGCATTCACATCCTCTCCACCAAATCCCATCCATCAAATTACACTAAAAATCACTACTTCACCCTTAAAATTTTCTCTTTTCTAATTAAAATAATAATACTTTTATCATTACATTTTCTCTCTCCTCACTTACAACTACTTACAAAAATATTAAAATATATATATAAGGGTAAACAGTAGCTTTTCATATTTAGGGTGGAACAGCGCTTCCACCAAATATTTTATCTCTTCTCCATTCACAACCACTTACACTCACCCATATAATTTGATGGACACACTCACATACATTTGATGGATGGGATGTAAGTGCTCTTAGAGATAGAAATAGGGAAGTTGTTGTTGTGCAGAGAGATTCTAAAGGGTGAGAGACAAAATAAGAACAATGTAAACGGGTTGTTGAACCCACAAGTTTGGAAAACCGCTTTGCAAAATCCCTTTTACTTTCTAAAGACCGTAAAATGTGTTATGCGCAGAGAGATATTACATTCCTATTCTCAATGAAAATTGATATGCTCTTTTTATTTCATGTTTAACAAGAAACCTTTTTCTCCCCAATATTTCAGCTGTATCAATTTGATTTTTCCAACGACATATGTACTGACGGAACAATACCGCTGGTGTAAATTGGAAAAATCTGTAGGTTATCACGACTCGGCGCCGGTTATGTTTCTACGCCGCGTGCGTAATTTACTAGTTACTACCATTTCCCAAAATAAAACCAGTCAATGTCTGCCAAAAAAGAAAACGTAATTGGTCAACTTTCAAATATACGTTGCTTTCATATTCTCTTTTTAAAATCCCTATGTTTTCTATTTTTCTTTTTTTTAGTGATTATTCAATTAAAACTCACCTTTTTCCAGAAAAAAAAAACCGAACACGTTAGGAGATAAGGGGGACGGGGCGTTATCAGAATTGGTCACGGGTACTCACTATCAGCACGGTAACACCGCTGCCACCCATGCTGGTAGTGGTCCCGTGAACCAAATTCGGGTTCTAGTTATCGTGCTGGTTAACGGACTGTGGCACAAACTTTCACACAAATTAATTATTATTTTTTCTTTACTTCAATCACCTTCTACATAAAATTAAAACGGGTAGCAGAAACTAGTGTCACGCGGACCCGAACCAGGCCGTCACATTGGTTCAATAATTTTTTCCGAGCCAGAACGCATTTTTGCACCCCCCCACCCCCCGCCCCCTTGCGCACGCGGGTAGGTGCCAGAGTATAATGTGACACAAAGAATTTAATCTCTTCCATTTTGTTTCACCTTATAAACTCATTCATTTTTCATCTCTCCACCAATGTGAGACAAACCAAACTCACATTCACTTATATGTTTCCAACCCATTAATATTTGCAGGTAAATAAACACACCCAACAAAACAAGATTTAAAATAATCAATCAAATCTTTACTAACATTTTTTAAAAAAAAATATAAAGTGAAGAACACAAAATATACAGAGTGGGATTGCTCTTCAATTTATAATGTGCTGTCATAAAAACTCCTTTAAGACTTCATACATTTTTTTCTTTGGACTTTTGGGCCTCCAACTTTCAATTTTTTAATTTTATTTTCTTTCGCATTGTGACATACAAAAGTCACTAGGTTTAATTTTTTATTTAATTATTTATTATTATTATTATTATTATTATTATTATGTGTGAAAATAATTGATAGTTGGGTAAAGAATCAGTGGAGTACTGCCCAAAAAAAATTCAGTGAAGTGATGTGGAATGCAGGATTGGTAGAAATCAGTGAAGTGAAAACATCTTTAGTGGAGCGCCTCTTCCCCTAATGATAGATTTGATGTTTTGGAACCTGAAGTTTTGTTCAACTCTTTATCAAATTTCTTTTTTTTCTTTTGTAAGAGTAATCATTGACTTATGGCTTTTTAAAAATGAGTTTTTTAAAAAAAAATGTTTAAATTAACTTTTGTAGTGAGAAAAACAATAAGTCAATAAATTGTTTTTTAAAAAGTGATTGGCTTAGCTTATCTATATCTATATCTATCTATCTATATCTATATCTGTATCTATATCTATATCTATATCTATATCTATATCTATATCTATATCTATATCTATATCTATATCTATATCTATACTATATTATAAAGCATTTCCCAAGGACTTCTTAAATTTTAAGAGGTATAAATTTAGTTGCTTATGATACAACACACAATGCATAAAATAACTACTTCTGGGGCAAATATGTCTTTAGAACACCATATTTAATCAAAAGAATGTCAAGAGTCAAGTGATGTTTATGAAACCTCACTACATTCAATTTTGTAATTACTTTGTACATATTAAATAGAAAACATATAAAAATTTCATAATGCTACATATTTTATTAATATTTTATATAGAATTGAGAAATCAATAGTCAAAGATGTGTTTTAATTCATGAGGTAACGGTCTGAATTCTGAAAGTATTATGTATATGAATATTCATACACGTAAACATGCCTAATCTTATTTTAACTAAACTATATGATCGCTGAATTCAACGACCGAAGAAGAAAGCTTATGTTTAATTTAGCCATGTTGAATTATCTCTATGCGTGCTAGAAATTTCATAAACCTTATATTAGACTTTATATATTGACACATTGTACTTGTAACTCCTTATAGCACACAAATAATAAAAGAATCATTATACAGTTTACACATTTTTATCTTTCTAATTGTTTGCAAAAGATGAGAATGCATAGAGAAAATTAATGAATGTGTATAGTTTGATGCAATTATTTTTTACTTAAGATGAAAATACTTATATCATGTTGTTACAAGTATTCTTTATTTATATTATTTAAACAAAAGGTTTCGGATGTATTTTACCTTGCAATGAATTGATACATTTTGATGCAATTTTCAGTTCCGCCGCAACGTGCGGGTTATCCACTAGTACTATATTATAAAGCATTTGACAAGGACTTCTTAAATTTTAAGAAGTACAAGTTAATTTGCTTATGGTATAACATACAATGCACATAATAACAACATTTTAGGGGCAAATTGGTCTTTAGAACACCATATTTAATCAAAAGAAAGTCAAGAGTCAAGAGATGTTTATGAAACCTCACTACATTCAATTTTATAATTAAATTGAACATATTAAATAGAAAACATACAATTCATAATGCTACATCTTTTATTATAATCTTTTATATAGATGTAGATACTTTATAAAAGTTAAAGTTTTATACATTGATCATACTATATAGAAATGGAGAGATCAAAACTGGAAGTTGTGTTTTTAATCATGAGGTAACGGATTGAATTCTGAAAGTATTACGTATATGAATATTCATACACGTAAAGATGCCTAATCTGATCTAAACTATATGATCACCAAATTCAATGACCGAAGAAGAAAGCTTCTGTTTAATTTAGTCATCTCTAATTATCTCTATGTGCGCTAGGGGATTAAGTTTCTTAAACCTTAGATTAGAATCTATATATTGATGTATTGTACTTGTAACTCCTTATAGCACCCATTTAGTCTTGTCTGCCTCCGGCACTTTCGCTCTCTTAACAAGCCACCAGTATGATTCTGTCTTTATTTCCTCCATGATCATCGACACAGATGTGTTAACCTCTTTGAATACCTTATCATTCCTACCGATCCATAGTTTCCCTATGCCGAGTAGAATAACCGCGTACACCACTAGTTTCTTCTTTTGTGGCCATCAACAGACCTGTGAATTGCCAATAGGTCCGAAATCGAATGAACCTGGGACATTATGAAGAGAAAACGGTTCCATTAAAAATTTTCATAGTGTGGAAAACTAAGCAAAACAAGGCTTTTCATACTACAAACGAAAGATTGAAATGTTTAGTCAAGTAATGGTGCGTATTGGCAAATGACATGAATGATATTATATGTTCAATTGCTGCGATGCATCATACCTTGGGTTGGGTCATGTGTTAATGTAACGAGATAGGGTTATGCTTATCTATACTTCTATACTTCATTATAAAGGAGGAGGCATGGGCAAATATGTCCAAATTGTCCAAAGTTAAGATGGTATACCAAAGGTTTCTTTACAATTTTCTAAATGTTACCACTTTTCTTTCCTAAATGCCCCCAAAAGATAATCAGCTTTTATATGAAAATAGAACTCACCCAAACTAAATAAACACATGGGATAACAATATTTTTGAACAAATTTCATATAATGGCGATGAAAGATAATAATTTATGTTACCACAATAAATAATCTTATCTCAGCTAAACTTGTATGAGTTTTTAAAACTTTAAAATATAGTCTTCCTAGAGTTAAAATCAAGCTAACCAGAGCAACTTTTTTTATATCATTCAACGCAAAAATTTTTGTTTTCAATTTAATCAAGATAATTACGTGAAATTAGGCTCTATAGCTTTTATTAATTGATTATTTTTTAGGCGTTTTATGATAGATTGATGATATACGTGTCGTTCATTAGGTATTGGTTAAAGGATTGCCTGTTTGTTTAGAAAATTAAATGTTGGTGTAGTCTTTTACGGATCTTCTTTGGTAGAAGAAATTCCATGACCTGAAAATTATTATTTCAAATATATCCAAGTCCAGTCTTTGTTCTTGATGATTCAGTCTATGTAAACAACTCACCTTCACTAGTGAAGCTTACTCCAATTACCAAAAAAAAATGCCTAATCGATCATTGTCTTGGACTACAAACGTGTAGATGATAATTAGTTTGGAAATAGTAAAAAAAAAGCTCAAAAAGTGTATTTTTAATTAACAAAGTACAAAACAATATATGCTATACCAATTATTAACAAAAATGTTTGTAATCTACTTGACCGACCAATTTCAACCTATACGGTAACATATTTTTGCCTGTTAACATCTCTTAAAGATGTTATAAGGATGCCAACCCCTCTCTCTCTCTCTCTCTATATATATATATATATATATATATATATATATATATATATAGGGGAAGTATAAATTGAAAACCCACTCGAGTTAAGAAAACTTTGAAAACCCGTCAAAAAACCATCTAAAAAAGTTTTTTTTTTTTTTTGAAAAAAATACACAAGGTAACATACATGTTTTTAAGCGTTTTGGGCCAAAAAAATAAAAAAAGCGCCGAACGAATATTTTTTAAAAAAAATAAACAAAAGTTTGCGTTGTTACACATGTAACAGAGCTGTTACATATGTAATAGAGCCGTTATAACAGCGCAAACTTTATTTATTTTTTTTAAAATATCTCTTCGGCGCTTTTTTTATTTTTTTGGCTCAAAACGCTTAAAAACATGTATGTTACCTTGTGTATTTTTTTCAAAAAAAAAAAAAAAAAAACCTTTTTTAAATGGTTTTTTGACGGGTTTTCAAAGTTTTCTTAACTCGAGTGGGTTTTCAAAATACCCACCCCCTATATATATATATATATATATATATATATATGCATGCACACACATATATATTAGTTCTTTTTTGCTTCAGTCTTATTCCAAATTAGAGAAACAATAAGCGTTGGAGGTAGAGAATTCAATGGGAGGCAAGAACCAACGTAAAATTTTTATGACCTTTATTAGTTAATTTTTTTCATCTATTTTCAGTTTGAAGTTCATATTTTGTGTTAAAAATGAAAAAAAGGAAGCAAACCTGAAGTAACTCAGAAAGAGTTTGTTATTTAAGGCAAACCCAATGCCAAGCTTCTATCATGAGGGTCCACCGCCAAAGGTTGCGCAAAGGAGATAATTAATAAATCACTTAGCTTTGTTAACACATATATTGTTGTCACTACTAAAGACTGATTATATTCATACAAGATCGATGTGTTCTATTTAACTAAACAATTATAACGAGCATAAAGTATCTCAAAGTCTTATCTCCGGTTTATACAATCTCGCTAAGAAAAAAAATTCACTATTATGAAGGTGTTTGGATGTGCTTTTTCCAAGTAATTATCTAATTATTTGATTTAGGGTATTTAATATAACAATATCACTTTTGCAAATACATATCTGAACGGTCCTTAAATGTTCAAATTTTTGGTGGAATTGTGAAAACATCCTAACTGGAGCCTTAGCTGGAGGAGTGGTGGCTAAGGATACGTAGCTAGTGGTGGCTAAGGATACGTAGCTAGAGGTTGACCCTATAATTGAAGGATTATCTACCAGGGGTCAAGATCCTATACAAAGTTTTTTTTTTTTTTTTTTTTTTGTGTGAGAAGTGTGAGAAGGTGTTTTGGCTATTAGATCATCTTAATCTATGGTGTGGATTAAGTGAGTGGCATTTTAGTAATTTGTGTTATAATATTAATAATAAATTACATGGTTGAGGGGTATTAAAGTAAATTAGACACCCACGTTTAATTGATACCTTTTAAAAAATGGAACCACCATTCATTCTCATTACTCTCTCTCTCTCTCTCTATCTATTATCTCTCTCTCTCTCTCTCTCTCTATATATATATATATATATATGTGTGTGTGTGTGTGTGTGTGTATACGATGATCGTGGGTGACCAAATGTTAAAAACAAATAAATGATTAAAAATTTAAAAGATGACGGGCATTGAGAGATAACAGGGATGCTGATTCGTTACTTCAAATGATCATCTTTCTAGATTCATCCAGTCTTCTCATAATAAAAATCTTTGTGCTTCATATGTAACTCAGCTCGATTCTTTTTTCGAATTTATTATACGTATCTCCAATGTTACTTAGAATTAAGGTTAACAACGTCCAATGTTGAAATGAGTTGGGTTTCTTTTTTTATTTCGAATTTAAAAGATGACGGCCATTGTTGTGTTTTATGTTCAAAGGATTTTTGTGTGGTTTAGTGTTTTTTGAATTTAAAACACCTTTTAAATATATGTATAGTTGTGTTTTAAAGTACTTTCTAGTGTGTTTTTTGAATGTGTTACTGATTGTGTACGATAAAGATAAAACAAAACACAGTGGATTATCGCGAAGATGATCATAAAACACACAGGACTATTAAAACACAAAATTGAGAATATGATGATAAAACACACGGGTATGAACGTAAAACACCATACCTTTTATAAAAAATAACAAAAAATCTACCTTAAACATAAAACACCATACGTTGAATGATCGATGTAAATGACTATGAATTTCAATTCGTGAATGCTGATTCTTTATAAAAGCATTCAGTAAAAATCGTTTTAATCACAATAAAAATCCCTATTATTACTCATAATTAAGAAGGTAATTAATTAGACAATTATCTACTAAATATAAGATTATGAATACAAATTACAAGGATGTCCTTTTAATTAAAACAATTGGTTGCCACGTGTCACTCTTAGATAGGTTCTCACATAAAATGGGTTTTGTACAAGAACCTAAACCTATCTACCAGCATGTAACTTTTGAGTTGTAGGTAATTGCTATTCATTTAAAAGTACTGGATATGTAGCTAGAGGTTGACCCTATAACTTCTTTTTAATGTAATTGACACATTAATTAATAGTACTTAGTGTGCACCCTATGCGCAATGGGCTCACTTGTTGCCAAGATGCAAGGGGCAAAGGCGTCGTTTGACCCATAATAAAGCATCACCACGACTTGGCTATTTGCTCATATATGTATATATATTTCTATTCAAATTGAGGTTATCCTATTATTTTCTTTATAATGTTTGTTTTCCTGTTCAAGATTGCCATGGTCTCAACATTGAAGCGCAAAAATCCTGTTGAGTTGTGTGGAAGGAAATACACGTGTCTTGGCTTATGAATTTGCAACCATGGTATCTCTATATGACATATTGCATTACTTGAACACTTGTTTGCACTTTTGTTTTTGTGTTTAAATTAATGGATATATAAGTTGAAATATAATTGGTGTTGGGTTTAAAATCTATATAATATGCATATATACATGCAGGTAGGAAGGGTCTGCAATGAGCACAACCGGGACCTGTGCTTGATTGGGTGCAGCGGGTTAACATTTTTGTTGATGCGGCAAAGGGACTGGATTATTTGTATGACAAGGTCCATTCTTAAATAATTCAAGATATTAAGTCTAGCAATGTGTTGATATTTGAGGTTTAAGAGCCAAGATTGCCGATTTTCAACCATTCAGAACAAGCACCCCGATATGGCTGCACACTTGTATTCTACTCATGTTTTGGGAATTTTTGGCTATCGTGTGCCATAATAATACTTGTATTATAAACTCTTTTCATATATATGTGTCTACCCAGTGACAAAGTGGGCAGTATGGTTCGACTCACCGGCTACATTGGTCAATTTTTTAGCTGCTGGGTCAGGTTGGGCAAGTCTATTACAAACTTACAAATCACAACTTTTAATTTCTAAATGGACGGTGATCTTCATATGATAGTGTATACAATATCATATTATTACTATATGCTTTTGTCATGTAAATAAACTTTATCATTTAGCAAGGTGTCTTCAATGGCACGGTTATGTAGATATGCAATGACCGGACAACTTACACAAGAGTGATGTTTATATTCATATTGGTCTATTACAGTAACATACCTTTGGTTTATTAAGGTTTGTTCAATAATGAGTACATGATTTTTGTGGTGAGCTGCAATCAGTTGTAAACAATTTCTACGAATACTTGTTAAAACATAGTGTGCACATCTATTCTTTTTGTGTAACTTGTCGCAAAACACCTAAGTATCATAATGATGTATTGCAACCCATTTGTGGATCCCTCTGCAACGCACGTGTAAACCCACTAGTGCTTCATGACGATTGAGATGTTACATAAATAAATTATCTTAGTGTGAGTATTGTATACATATTTTTGTTTGTGAGTATTGTGTTCTTGTTTACAGTATATTAGTACCGTATATATTTTATTTTGTTTGTGAGTAAATATATTTGTCGATATTAGTTGTCCATGAAGGATTTTGATTTAAGTTGTGAGTATATATATGTTTTTGTGTGTTTGTTTACAGAATACGATTAACCGAATGTATCGTTGGGAAATAGCAATGTGCATGTTGATGCTGATGAAGAAGAAGTTGAAGTACACGGTACTGCATTGGATCGGGAATATATGACCCAGTTACGAGATGAAATTGTCGAGCTGTTAATGCAAAGTACGGAATAAATTATTTGAAAAATTGTTATTGTTGTTATTTAAAAAAAATGTAGTTGTTGTTATTTCAGTGCTGTAGAACTCTTATTTAAATTTAAATGTTGAAAAAATGTTGATTGCTTTTAAAAAAACAATTTATTTTAAATTTCAGTTTATTGCAGCAATCTGCAGAAGTTAAAAAACAAACAGTCTTTCTCTTATAGACTGCATACCTTTAGTCCACCTCTTCTCCTATAGATGTGTGCAGATGTGGTCTGTAGATTGCAGACCTTTTGCCTCAGAAAAAACATACAGCGCCTTTTAGGAAAGCGGGCAACATGTTTTGTGCCACCTTTTTCTGGATAGCAAACTCTATTCTACTGAGGACATAATCATGACCATTCGACACTGATACATTGCTGCTAACAACCCTACGTACCCGATCCAAGAAACGGACAACTTCAGGTGCTAAGGAGCCAAAAGTGTCAAAAGAAAAGGGAACAAACTATGGGTGTTCATTGAATCGAATAAAAATTTTTCGAATTAACCGAATCGAATTTTTTGAATGTTTTATTTTTTTTACTAAATTCGTATTTGATTCGAATCCGATTAAAAGCTGACCAATTCAATTCCAATTCGTATTCGAATAATAAACTCAGTTCGAATTCGTATTAGTAACTCGAATTCAAAGCGAATTCTTTAAGGGTAAGACTTAAGTTATGAGCTTTAGTTAGGCTTGGGCTTAGTAATGGGCGAATTTATGACTTAGGTTAAATTTATAGATTAGCCCAAGTTCTAAAGTTGTGTGTGTGTGTATGTTTTAATTTTATTCGAATCGGATCGAATTTAAAATCATAAATTCGTATTCGATTTACTGAACTCGAATTGAATCGAAACGATTAAGTCGAATTTCAAATTTTTTGAATTCAAATCGAATTCTAAACACCCCTATAACAAACACATGTTCCCTTTGCTGATTTTTTTTAAACGAAAAGATAAGTATATTTTTTTTCTTGAGAAAATTGCTCGAATAGTCCCTGTGGTTTGCTCAGATTTCACTTTTAGTCCCCAACTTTTAAAAATTACAGGTATAGTCCTCAACTTTTGAAATTTTTTAACTCGGATAGTCCCCTAACTGAGGTTAAATAATCAAGTTAAGTGGGTGTGAAATTACTAAAATACCCTTACTTTAATAAAAATATATAATAATAAAAAAATAATAATTAATGTGGGTCCTCCACTTCATCTTCTCTACCTCATCACCTCTACAAACCACCACCACCCATCTCCACCCTTCACCACCACCGAAATCCACCAACCACCACAGCCACCACCCACCCAACAACCACCACAGCCCCCACCGATCAAGATTGGTATTACTTGCCAACAACACGACAGGTGGTATTACTTGCAAAAGAGCAATCACAACCAACAAAGACGTTGCCTGTTTTATCCACGCCGACGCCCCAAATCCCTTTGCGAACACCTACCTTATTGCGTATCGAGGTTTTCTGATTGTTTGAATTGCAAAACTCGAGCAAAAAATCAAGGACATGTGAAGAACAACGTCTTCATGATGAAGCTGTTGTTTATTGGATGGTCGAGTAGAGCACCTCCGATTGTTCATCTTATAGCGGTTAATAGAGAGTTTAATTATGGCCGTGAAGACGGAGATAAGAGTTGGTTTAATAAAAAGGGTAGTTTAGGGCACGTGGTGGTGGTTGTTGGGCGGGTGGTGGCTGTGGTGGTTGGTGGATGTAAGTGAGGGTGAAGGGTGGAGATGGGTGGTGGTGATTTGTGGAGGTCATGAGGTGGAGAAGATGAAGTGGGGAAGATGAAGTGTGGGACTCACATTAATTAGTATTATTCTTAATTATTATATATTTTTATTAAAGTAAGGGTAGTTTAGTAATTTCACACCCACTTAACTGGTTATTTAACCTCCGTTAGCTTCAGAGACTATCCGAGTTAAAAAATGTCAAAAGCTGAGGACTATACTTGTAATTTTTTAAAGTTAAGGACTAAAGTTGAGATATGAGCAAACTATAGAAGCTATTCGAACAATTTTCTCTTTTTTCTAAGTAAAATATATGTTTAAATCTTAACAGAAAAAGTGAGTTTGGCCCACCAATAATACTCACACCAACTCCCGTGTCTCCTCTGCGCTATGGGCCTAGTTAGTTGGACTCACCTTTTTACTAATGGTGGTGTCATATATCTTTTAGAAGAGGTATTAAGCCACCCATCTTTCTCAAACTTAAGATCTATCTCGTGTGTATAAAAAAAGTTGAGATCAAATTTTTTTTAGTTTGATGCATCAACTATATTTTTTTTTTGAAAAAAAGATATTACTATATATATTTTCTAAATGGGGGTCATATTTTTAGGAGGCCCCAAACCTTATGTCACGACCCGCCTAAAATCAGTTCAAAGTTTTCAGCTTCTAGGAGCTTCCGGGGACATCTAAATGCCTCCAAAGCCATCCGAAAGTCTCCGGATCAGTCTACAAATTTCAGCCAACATGGGGCGCACATAAGGGTCATGATCCAGCAACGAATGGTCTAAAACACCTAGAAAGGGCTGGTCAAAACAGCTCCTAAAGTGCAGCTTCGAAACTCTCTATATCCTACTAGTCAACACCATAAATATCAAGATATTGCCAAGGAATACCCTAGAAGATCCTAGGTAAATTTTGGTATGGATCCATCTAGATATGGAACCATCTAGATCTTCTAACACTAGTATAAATAGGTGATCAAGGCATCATTTGTAAGCACTCCTCACAACTTGTTAATCACCAACATAACCTGCATAACTTGCACTAGTAAAAGCTTCTTGTAACTTTGTTATTGTATCAATATAAAGAGTTAATCTTTCATAACTTGAACGTGTCCGCATCACTTAGCGTGAATTACTACATAACCAGATCAAAGGCTTAACTTAGAGGCATTTTAAGTCGCCGCACGTGAGTCAAGAAAGTTACTCCGTGACACTTAGCTCGGGTTAGCAACATTGTTGAGCCAGAACTGATGTTGCAAAACTTTTGTAATGATGGGTTCATTGGGCTTGAGAGAGGCATTTAGTGCCCCCATAACTTGGGTGTACATCACCCCCTTGGGCGTGAAAGGGGAAAAATTGCTTTGGGCGTGTTTTGTTTCACAGCGTGAATTTGGAATGTTTTTCCCAATTTATCTGGAGCCAATCAAAGCATCACATTTGAAGTGCAGGGGCGTGAAGGATTGTGTCACTACACATGGCCTTAGACCATGTGTAGTGGGTGGCTTTATTTATAAAGCCCCCTGAAGAAACAAATGTTCACCTCAAGGGCTTGTATGAACAATTTGCTCCTGCAAGGAAGATCCTTCGCAAGGATAGATGACCTCTTTATGATGGAAACCTGCAAAGACAATATTCCGGTGGGGGGCGACCGCCTCGAATCCTAAGGATTCTACTTAGCAGACACAAAAACGTGGTCGGTCGTGGTGTGTTTTTCAGGGGGTTTCTGAATGGCCTATTCAAGGAGACGAAGTCTTCCTTAAATAGGTTCCACACGGACCTTGACATTCACCCTTAACTTACCCAGTGGGCTGAAGCCCAGTTAAGGGTTTGCCTCCACACCGGCCCATAGTTAGGCCCAACAAGAGATGTTATGTGGCCGGTAGGAAATCACAGAGGGTGGTCGTACCTGTCTTGGTGACGTGTCGTCATATGGTTAGTTGCAGGCCTGGGTCAATATGATTGGTCCTCATATGTACTGCTGTCCCCTCTGCAGGCTTTCGTTAGTGGAGATCTTCACTGAGGTGGTCCCGTGCATTCTGATTGGCTAATCAGTGCATGAGGTGTGCTGCTTGTCTCCCGCGGGTTTGATATTGGACACGTGTGCGTCCCCTGTTGGTCGATCGTGCAACATGCTCCTTGTCTCACGTCGCTGGGCCTTCATTGGATCGTGCTTTATTGTACGATCAAATGTGCATCTGCCACGTGTCCGCTCAGGGTATTAACCCGCGGGGCTTAACGAGTCATCCCCGCTGATTTAGCCATTTAGTCCGCGTACGCGTCCCGCGTGTTTACCTGCCCCTAGTTGGGCTTACTTGGGCTTAGAGCCCTTGTTCTTATGTCCTGGCCTTTTTGGTTTTGGGTAGGGGCCCGAGTGAATTTGGGTCCCTACCCCTTCAAGTCCCCCTAGTCCAGCGGGGCTCTTGGTTGTGTGCAACACGAGCGTGAGGGTCGTTGGACTGATTAAAAAGAGGGTGCGAGCTTCTACGCCATGTTTTTTGATATTTTGCGGGTTGTTGCAATTTGCGGGCTATGTATGTTGGCGGATTGTTACGGTTTACGTCAGGCGGTATACATATCGCAAGCGGGTTGTTGGCCGCCTTTAGTATGATATTTGATGTTGGTTTCGGAAATCATTTTCTTTTTTCTTTTGGGGGGAAATTCGAAAAGTTGTCATTATGGCAGTTGTTTCGACGGTTGAAGTGACAGGCTCTCTGTCTGCCGCGACTGTTTTGCTGTCCCGTCAGTTACTTGTAGATGACTTTTGAGATAACCGTGTCAGACGCGTGTGCTTTACGCGCGGCGCGTGGCTCGATTTCCGGCGTAGTGGGCCACGTGTCGTATAGATGGTGGGGTTGGCAGTGTTTCCCTGGCCCACCGTAATTAATGCTTAGAGTATAAATAGTGCTCTTAGGCTCATTTGTCCGTTTTTCTTCCATTGTTTTCCCTGAGTTTCTTCCTAATCCCCTTGTGTCAACCGTCGCCGTTTGTGAGTTCTGTGAGATTCCGTTTCAATTTTTTGTAGTCGAAGATGGCCGAAGCTGACGTTAGGGGAAAGAAGGAGGTCGTTTGTATGTCTGATGCTCCTATCAAGTGGAAGAGGGAGTCCTTCGAGCAATTTCTTGAACTTTATGAGATTCCGGCCAGTTGGGGTCCGGTTTTGCCGTCGGACGGAGAAACAGTTCTCGATGCTGGGCCTGGCAGGATGGCTTTGTATGCTGCCCATTTTGAGTTGGCTGGCTTCCGATTACCAGCGACTCGTTTTGTGTGTGACTTGTTTCTCCGGTACGGCCTTTATTTGACTCAACTGACCCCTCTGGGTATGACTCGGATGGTTCACTTTGAGTTTGTCTGCCGTTCTCAGGGGGTAGAGCCGACTTTCGAGATGTTCAATGCCTTTTATCGGCTTACCCGTGGGGGTCCGCAGTGGTTCTCGTTTGCCCAACGGAGCCGGATTAAGCCCGTTGGTAACGAACCGCCGCGCAGCATGCATGATTGGAAAACCAAGTTCTTTTTCATCCGGCAAGGGGTTGTGCCGGTGTCGTTGCAGTGGTTGGCCGTGTCTGCCAAGGCCAAGTTGAAAGATTTCCCGGTTATCAATTATGCTGACTTTGACTGGTATGACAAAATTACCGAGCAGGTTACATCCATTGATATGGCCAATGTAAGACCGGAGGCCCTGTTGATGGCGGGTGTCAGCCGCGTGGGTGGTAGGGCTGACCAGAACCCGCACTTCTATGTGGGCGGTAAAGGTATGGCTGTTCTTGCCCTTTGCCATTTTTTATTGTTCGTTGACCTTGTGCATTTGACTTATCTATTCTTTTACAGAGACAAGCTGTTTTTATTCCATTGTGGCGGGTGTTGAGGGTGAATTTCGTTGGGAGCCGCTCCGTGTGGACGAGGAGCCACTCGTGGAGCTAACTCTGAAAAATTTCATGGCGGTGAATGTGAGAGATTTTCCTGGGCATGCCCTTATTCCAGGTGATGTTCCCGTCAATCCTCGTCCCCGGAAAGCGGTTTCCGCTTCCGGGGTTAATATTACATCTGTCTCTGATGACGAGGTTGAGGATGAGTCTTTCTCGTTGTCTCACCGGAGTCGGGCTCGTGCAGGTATTAGCCATGGTAGTGGTGCTTCTCGGCAGCCGCCCGCATCTGGGGCTGCCAAAGAGGGTGTGGACTATGTTGAAGTGTTCGACACACCACCTCAGACAAGTCGTCCTGGTGCGGATGCGGGTAGTGGTGGTTACGGTGCAGGGAAACGGCTGCGGGATGTCGTTCACATGATGGACTCCAGTAAGCGGAAGGTGCCTGAGGGGGATTCTTCCGCGTCGGGATTGAAAATTCGGTTGGGTGCGTCCCATAAGCGGCCACGCCTGGCCTCGAAAATCGTGAAGGAGGTCAATCCAGGTATAGCCTCGTGCTTGACTCTGGTTTTGTTCTGTAGGTTCTTTATCTGACATGTTTGTCTTTGTAGGGGTATCTCGGCTTTTCCCTGGGGGGCCTAAATTGTCTGACGTGTCTGGCTCCCGACCCTCCATTCCCGTTAGTCCTCCGGTCACAACGCAGGGCGGGGTTGATGAGCAGCCTAGTGGGGCTGATGTTAGGCAGCAGCCTCCCCCACAGGAGGATGTTCGGGCCCCGGACGACAAGGAGGCTGCAACAGCTCGGGAAATGAGGCGTAGGGAACAAGAGAAAGGCAAGGGGATTGAGATTGGGGATGATAGCGGCGTGGGTTTGCATTCGAAGCCACCCGGCGGTGGGCAAAATCCGCGTGAAACCATGTTTTCGAGCGGTGTTCCTGAGGATGCTGGGTATGTTGACTTGTCATCGGGCGGCGGCTCGGCGGGTGGTAGTGATGGTGGTGGGTCAGTCAAGGGGACTGCGTCCGCGGGCGGTAACAATCCCAAAAAGTCATATGCTACGGGGGTTGCATCTGGCGGGTTTAGGCTGGATGCCGCGACGGGCCCGGTGTATCGTCCTGACTGGTCTGTCCGTGAGGATGGCCGCTTCTTCCAGATGGATACTTGTGAAGAATGGTTGTTAGGTTCTATCCCTCCGGCTGAGCGGGCATACACTGCCTCACGAGATCGACTGGCCCTTCTTCAAGACGGTGCCGCTGGTCTGGCCATGGCTGCGGCTACGTTAAGTGAAGTTCACCGCGGGTTTCAGGGGTTGAGGCAAGCTGAGGAAGAGCTGGCAGCGCGGAAAGCAGCGTTCAAGAATGTGCTCGACAAGCACAACAAAGATTGTGTTGCTCAGTCCAAGGCCTTATCTGATGCTTTGGCCCAGGCTAAATCCTCCGAGGAACGCCATGCCAAATCCTTCCAGGAATGGAAAGCCTCGTGCGAAACCACCAATGCGCTTATCGCTAAAGAGCGCGATCGCGCACGGGGGTTGGAAAACGAGGTGGACCGCCTTAAGGGGGCCTTGGAAACGCGAGCGTCTGAGCTGGAGAAGGAAAAGTCTGAACTTACGGCTGCGCGTGCTGCCTTGGCCCAGAAGGAGGAAGCGGAGTTGGTCCAAGCAACCCAGGTGTCGGCCTTGGAAAGTGAGGTTGCTTTGTTGAAGCAGGAGGTTGATGTTCTTCGTGATGAGAAGAAAACCTTAAGTATTGACATCCAAGGTCTCACTACTTCCCGCGACGACGCCCGGGAATCCCTGCGTGTTGCTCGGGCGAGCTATGAGGAGGCATTGGGAGATGTGAACTGGCTGATGACTGTTGGGCTACAAGGGGTATGTTTTACTTCCAGTTTCCCTCCACCTTATGTTGTTTCCTCTTCTTTCTTTTTTACTTTTACATGTGTATCCTTTCTGGCTGTAGGTGTTTACCCGCGTGTGGGAAGAGCCAGCCCTTGTCCAGGCTGTTGCCCGTTTGTTGGAGAAATCAAAGCAATTTGGCGCAGTCCTTGGCTTCAAGCAAGGTTTTGACTTCTGTCTTAGCGGGCGTCCGTTGGAGGATAATCCTTATCGTGAAGTTGACGCGGAAGCAGAGTATGACGCAGAGGTCGCCGCGTATGACGAGCTCTCATTCCCAGTGATGGATGTGATAGCTGAATGTGTGAAGTCGCTGGATGGGGTGCGGCTACTCCGGGCCGCTTTTGAGGAGGCGGATAGGGAATTACAAACTGAGAAAGAGAAGGAAGTCCAGGAGGAGGCTGCTCGTGCTGCGGCGGCACTTCGCGGCGAGGGAACCTCGTCCGCTCCTACAGATGTGGCCACTCCATCCATTCCGCCTACCGATGACGCGGAAGATGACTTTATTGATCGTGTTGACTTTGGGGAGGATTGAGTGTTATAAATTCTGTTACTTTGCTTGCATGTGTTTGTATTAAACAATGTTATTTTGTCTTAACACTTATGTGATGGAAGTCATTTCGTTGTATGCGTCCTTTCATCCTCCCTGTCATGATTGTTTTAGGGATTTTAGGCGTCAGCCGTCAGTCATTAATGACTTCTGACGGCGTGATGGACGGCTGCAGGTGACACTTGTCACCTCCTATCGATTGATGTGACTCGCTGTATTAATGGCGACTCATGAGTACTCCCCCTTAGTAGTATATAAATAGGTTTAGTGGTTGATTTGTGCTCACTAACTTCATTCTTCTCTTCTCTGTTTCTATCTTTTTCTTCATCAAAATGTCAAGTCTTCCTTCTCGTGCAAGGAGTTCCGATGATGAGGTTGAAGATAAGTTGGTTGTGGAGTGCTTGCTGAACCTTCACAATGGTGCCCCTCCTGTCGGCCAGGCTCCGGTGAGACCCTTTTTGTTGGATCCGGAGAGCAAGATGAAGGCCTTGGCTGAAGTGTGTTCTCGGGCTGCTGCCGGAGTCGTGGCTTCAGTCAACTGTGAGAGTTCTGCTGCCGGGGCTCGACGGGTACAGATGGTGGCTGAGGCACGTGTGCCGCCTGCTGCCACCGACGGTGGTTCCTCTGTCGGTTCTAATGGGTTGCCGACGGGGGTGCTGGCCCTTCCTGCTGTGCATCAGCCCATCCCGAAGCTTCGGTTCCGGCGTACTGACAGTGGGTGGGCCCACGTTGTTGTTCTAGATTAGGTTTGACTCCTTAGAGTTTTGTTAATGTATGTATTGGCTAGGGTTCTTCGAGCATCTGTGTTGCGCTCTTATAGTGCATGGTTGTTTTTTGCTTGAATCCGGATGCTCGATGTTTTTGTCGATATTTTTGTAATGTGGAATGAACCCTGATATTATGACTTTGATGTTAGCCTCTTGTTTATATTGCTTCTGTGTCATTTCATTTTCATTTTTACTAAATTTTTTGTGATTCTTTCTGTCGATGAGTTGCTCGCGAAAGTAATCCTGCGGATCGAAGCAGCTATGTCACGTGCAAACGTTGACATGCCTTTTTGATCTGCTTATGAAAGGCAGTTCGCGGACCAAGGCGGCTATGTTGCGTGGAAACATCAACATGCCTTTTGATCTGCTTAGTCCGCAATCGATTGCTTGTGAAAGCAAGTTCGCGGACCAAGGCGGCTATGTTGCGTGGAAACATCAACATGCCTTTTGATCTGCTTAGTCCGCAATCGATTGCTTGTGAAAGCAAGTTCGCGGACCAAGGCGGCTATGTTGCGTGGAAACATCAACATGCCTTTTGATCTGCTTAGTCCGCAATCGATTGCTTGTGAAAGCAAGTTCGCGGACCAAGGCGGCTATGTTGTGTGAAAACATCAACACGCCTTTTGATCTGCTTAGTCCGCAATCGATTGCTTGTGAAAGCAAGTTTGCGGACCAAGGCGGCTATGTTGCGTGAAAACGTCAACATGCCTCTTGATCTGCTTAGTCCGCAATCGATTGCTTGTGAGAGCAAGTTCGCGGACCAAGGTGGCTATGTTACGTGAAGACGTCAATATGCCTCTTGATCTGCTTAGTCCGCAATCAATTGCTTGTGAGAGCAAGTTCACGGGCCAAGGTGGCTATGTTACGTGAAGACGTCAACATGCCTCTTGATCTGCTTAGTCCGCAATCAATTGCTTGTGAGAGCAAGTTTGCGGACCAAGGTGGCTATGTTACGTGAAAACATCAACATGCCTCTTGATCTGCTTAGTCCGCAATCAATTGCTTGTGAGAGCAAGTTCACGGGCCAAGGTGGCTATGTTACGTGAAGACGTCAACATGCCTCTTGATCTGCTTAGTCCGCAATCAATTGCTTGTGAGAGCAAGTTTGCGGACCAAGGTGGCTATGTTACGTGAAAACATCAACATGCCTCTTGATCTGCTTAGTCCGCAATCAATTGCTTGTGAGAGCAAGTTTGCGGGCCAAGGTGGCTATGTTACGTGCAAGCGTCAACATGCCTTTTAGGTGTTGCTATCTACTGGCATTAACATATTCACACGATTTAAATTCAACAGTTGGAATATTCATTAATTGTGGGGCCTGAAACCCACTAAATGGTTACATGACGTCGATTTAACATACTATTACATGTAACAGATTCGTAGCTGGGCGGCATTCCATGATCTCGGGACCGCGGTCCCATCCAGACGTTCTAATGCGTACGCGCCTTTTCCCAGTACTTCCTGGACCTTGTACGGGCCTTCCCAAGTCGGCGCGAGTTTTCCCGGTGCTTCGGCCGTGGATGCCTCGTTGAGCCGGAACACGAAGTCACCGACTTGGAATTCTGTCTTTTTGACCCGAGCATTGTAGTACTGTTCCAGCTGTCTTTTATACTTGGCTTCTTTGAGTGCTGCTAACCCTCTTCGCTCTTCTAGCAGGTCCAAATTGAGGCGCAGCTCCTGATCGTTGTCGGTTTTTGAGGCTAATAGGACACGCGCGGATGGGCAACCAATTTCTGCGGGGATCATGGCCTCAGTACCGTATGTTAGGCTAAAAGGTGTCTCCCCGTTGCTGGTCTTGGTTAACGTGCGATGTGCCCATAGGACATTCGGTACCTCGTCTACCCATCCTGACCGCCTGGTGTTCAAGCGGGCTTTGATCCCGTCAACAATGCTGCGGTTTGCGCGTTCGACTTGTCCATTGGCTTGCGGGTGGGCGACGGATGTGAACGTTTGCTCTACCCCCATGCCAGCTAGCCACTCTTGGAGTCCGGCATCCGTGAACTGTAAGCCATTATCGCTGACAATGTTCATTGGTAGGCCAAAGCGGCAGATGATGAACTCCCAAATGAAGCGCTTGACTGTGCGGGCGTCGATAGACACTAGTGGTTTGGCCTCGACCCACTTCGTGAAGTAGTCGATTGCTACGATTAGGTATCTAACATTTCCCGGTGCTGTCGGGAATGGACCCACTATGTCAATTGCCCACTTTTGGAAGGGCCATGCAGAGGTGACTGGTACTAAGTCGTTCTTGGGACGTAATGTGCTTGGAGCATGGCGTTGACAGGCATAGCACTTGCGGAGTATTTTGACGGCATCAACATGCATGCCCGGCCAATAATATCCCGCATTCATTAGTTTCGCAACAACCATTCTTGGTCCTGCGTGTAGACCGCAGATCCCTTCATGTACCTCCTTGATGAGGAACATAGCCTTTTCAGGATCGACACACCTCAATAGCGGGCCCAAGTACGACCTCCTGTATAGGGTACCGTCCAACACTTGATAATGCATGGCCTTGAGTTGTACTTTCCGCGCTTCGGATTTGTCCTCTGGTAGGGATCCGTTTGTTAAGTAGGCGGTTATCGGTGCCATCCATGATGGGGTGCCTACTTGTACAACATTAACTTGGTGCGCGGGTACAGAGGGTGCGCTCAAGACTTCGACTCGAACGTCTTTTGCCATGTGTTCGTAGACGGAGGCTGCCATCTTGCTCAGTGCGTCAGCGGGCTTGTTTTCACTCCGGTTGATGTGGAGGACTTTGCAATATGTGAACCGCTGCATGAGCTTTTTAGTTTGCTCTAAGTATAGGGCCATTTTGGCATCCCTCGCCTCGTATTGTCCGTTCACCTGTGCGGCGACGAGCATTGAGTCTACATGCGCGTCGAGGAAACGGGCGCCCATCTTGTCCGCAATTCTGAGGCCCGCCAGCAGGGCTTCATATTCCGCTTCGTTGTTTGTGCTCTCGAAGTTCAGGCGGATTGCGTATGTGAATTCTGTGCCCTCTGGGTTGACGAGCCGCAAGCCGGCTCCCGCACCGTCGTCACTCTTCGCGCCGTCAGTGTAGAGTGACCATTTGTCGGTCTGAGCCGTTGGTGGCGGTGGATCTTGCTCCAGCAGGCACTCCGCTACTTTATTGGCGGGTACCTCCGTTGTGAAGTCTGCCAAAATTTGCCCCTTGATGGCTGGACGTGGTTTGTAGAAGATTTCATGCTCTCCTAGTTCGATTGCCCATTTTGCTAATCTACCCGAAAGTTCTGGTTTCTTCAAGACGTCGCTAATCCGGTAGTCTGTGAGTACATTGATAGGATGGCCTTGGAAGTACCGTCGTAGGCGTCTTGACGCATGTACTAGAGCTAAAACCAGTTTCTCCATGGTCGAGTAGCGTGTTTCCGCGTCCAACAGTGTTCGACTGACGTAGTACACCGGGGTTTGTACGCCTTTTCGGTCGACCACTAAGGCAGCGCCAACCGCCTTGTCCGCTACCGCCAGGTATAGTGTCAGTGGCTCTTTAGGCCGCGGGGCTGTTAGCGTGGGCAGGTTCATGAGGCATTGCTTCATGTCCTGAAACGCGGTTTCCGCCTCTGGTGTCCATCTGAAATTGGTTTTCTTCAAACAGTTGCGCAGCGTGCTCACGAATGGGAATGACCTTGAAGCGTAGTTTGACAGGAAGCGATTCAGAGCTACAAGACGCCCCATTAGGGTCTGCACTTCCTTTATTGAGGCTGGCGAGGGCATACGCTCTATGGCCTGTACCTTTTCAGGATTCGCGCGGAAACCTTCCTTCGTGACGACAACTCCCAGGAATTTGCCTTCCTCCATGCCGAAAGAGCATTTACTGGGATTGAGCTTCATGCGGACTTGGCGTAACTGGTCAAAAGTCTTTTGTATGTCCGTTAACATTCGATCCTCTTCCGTACTTTTGATTACAAGGTCATCAACGTATACCTCCAAGTTCACCCCGATCTGTGCGGCGAAGACTGAGTCCATTAGTCGCTGATATGTTGCTCCCGCGTTCTTGAGCCCGAACGGCATCTTGGTGTAGCAGAAGGTGCCCATGTCCGTTCGGAAAGCGGTTTTGTCCTCGTCGCCTTTCGCCATTTGAATCTGGTGATACCCCTTATAGGCATCAAGAAAGCATTTGAAACGAAAAGGAGCCAGGGAATCAACCTTCAGGTCTATCTCAGGTAACGGATAGCAATCTTTCGGGCACGCTTTGTTCAGGTCCTTGTAATCTACACACATACGCCACCCTCCATTGGCTTTGGCAACCATTACTGGGTTGGCGACCCATGTTTGGTATTTTACCGGGCGAAGTATGCCTGCGTTCAGCAACTCTGTGACTTGTTCGTTCATTGCCTTAGTTTTTTCCGGCCCCATGCTTCGTTTCTTTTGTACCACTGGTTCCACTGACTTGTACGTGGCGAGCCTGTGTTCGGCTATTTCTCGGGGGACTCCTACCATGTCCGCCGGTGTCCACGCAAAAATGTCTTTGTTTTTGATTAACAATTGTTTCAAGTGAGTTCGGACCGCGTCGGACAGTGCGGGCCCGATGTTTACGGTTTGCTCGGGGAAGCTGGGGTTGAGTATCCACTTCTCTGGCTCGGTCGAGTTTGGTTTTTTGGCGGATTTAGCTGGCTTCGGGGTCTCTGCTGTGTGACATTGGCGATTGCCTCGGATAAACGCCACCCCCTTTCGGGTTGGAAAGCCGACTACTTGGTGCGGAGCGGATGCGTTGCTATTGAATTTGGCAAGTCCCTCTCTTCCTATTAGTAGGTCATGTGCGGAGTTCACTGGGAGTACCATGAATTCGCATTCCTCCGTCCGCGACAAATTACCATCCGACCAAGTAACTGGGAACGTGATGACCCCCCGGGGTAATATTGACTCATGAATGAATCCCGATATCGGTTCGCTCACCGGTACCAAACGCTTCTTGTCCGCCTCGTCGAGCTGGCTAAAACACTGGTCGTACATGATGTCCGCACTGCTTCCCGGGTCCAGAAACATGTATGGAGTGCGATAATGACCGAATACCCCCGTGATGATGAGCGGGGATGTAGACGACGCTCCCCCTTTGGGGATAGGCAAAACGACTGGTTGTTCTTTCCATGAATCTTCACTCGTCTCTGTCAGTTGATGTTTGTTTCGTTTCTGTCCGCTTGTTCGTTTACCGGTCATGTTGCAGCTGTACCTTGAGGGGCGCTCTATGAGATGCGTTTGCAAATTGCGTATCCTCTTGTTCGGTCCTTCTCCGCGATCGTCATTCTCACGGCCGCGGCCATTACGCTGTACGTTTTTGACTAGGTGTCCCAATTGCCCCGACTTCAAGGCGGATTCAATCTCCATCTTTAAGCTGTAACAATTATCAGTGTTGTGCCCAAAGTCGTTGTGGTAATCGCATCGCTTGCTAGTGTTCACATTCCTCCGCTTGCCCAGCGGGCGAGGTTCCTTGAAGTTATGTTGTTCGGTGGCGAGTACCTGGGACGGTGTTTTCGTCAGCGGAGTCCACTCTGTATTTTTCTTGGATCCTCCCCGCCCGTCGCGGGTGTGTTTGTTGTTGATGATCTGGCGGGCGTCTTGTTGCGCGGAGTACTTGCCTTCTTCTGTGGATCCGGTGATGCGGGACCAAACTGATTGTTTCCCTTTATCCCTTCGGGCCCCTTGACTGTTGGGATACTGGTGGTGACGAGCATGGCGGAAAGATTTCTCAGATGCTGCGTAGATTTTGGCTGCTTTGATAACCTCATCCCAAGACTCCGGGATTCCGTCTTTTCCTGTGAGGCATTTCATGAGGTCGTCGTGGTGGACCCCATGAATGAAAGCTGCTCGCGTGAGTTCTTCTCCGCATCCTATTTGCATTGCTTCCCGCGTATAGCGGGTGATGTAATCTTCGAGTGCCTCGTTGTCTCTTCTCGCGCAGAGTAAGATGTGGGCCTTATCTTTTTTATGTTTCCTCTGATGCGAGAAGTGCAATGAGAATTTTGACAACAAGTCGTCAAAGTCCATGATGCTGCCTGCTGGTAGGTTGTCAAACCAAACTCTGGCCGCACCCTGAAGAGTTTGGGCAAATAGGTGGCACCAGACTTGCATTGGCCAATTTTGGCTGTGAGCTGCGGTACGGAAATCGTGCACGTGATCGTCTGGGTCACGTATCCCGTCGTACTTTCCGATGCTATTCGGTAGTTTGGCTTTTGCCGGTATTGGTGCCAGTGCGACGCGGGCACAGAATTTAGATTTTTCTGCCAGATCTTTAGGTCTGTAGGGCTTGACTAGATCGTCATCACCCTCAGCCTGCGAACTTGACTCGTAGCCGTCTTCTTCCTCTGTGGGAGCGTTGCCCTGGCTGCGGGAACCCTTCCCGCGACCTCCGCTACGACTCCCGACTGTGTTTTCTTTTTGGGAACGGCTTGGTGTTTTGTTTTTATTTGTTGCCCCTGTAGCTTTGTTGGTGGTGTCGAAGTTGAGCGTCTTTTGGACTCGTTGTTGTGCCTGCTGTAACACCCGTTTTTGGTATCCTGCAGTAAGTTCTGCTTGCTTTTTGAAGAGCCAGTCGTCTGGGTCTTCTTCTTCGCAGTGCTCGTCATCGTCCAAGTCGACAGTGTTGTGAGCTGCAGCTTGACTGACACCTATCCTCCTTACTGGCCTATGGGCTGCCTTTGTGACTGTGGCCGGTGGGGTTTCCTCCGACCCTTCCTCGTGGTCATCCTCAATGACCGGTGGTTCTTGGTTCTTTTCCGAAGTTCCTTCAGTTGCCATATCCTTGGTCGAAAGATTGTGAAAATTGTTGTTCTAGCCGATACGGATGGCGCCAATGAAGAAACAAATGTTCACCTCAAGGGCTTGTATGAACAATTTGCTCCTGCAAGGAAGATCCTTCGCAAGGATAGATGACCTCTTTATGATGGAAACCTGCAAAGACAATATTCCGGTGGGGGGCGACCGCCTCGAATCCTAAGGATTCTACTTAGCAGACACAAAAACGTGGTCGGTCGTGGTGTGTTTTTCAGGGGGTTTCTGAATGGCCTATTCAAGGAGACGAAGTCTTCCTTAAATAGGTTCCACACGGACCTTGACATTCACCCTTAACTTACCCAGTGGGCTGAAGCCCAGTTAAGGGTTTGCCTCCACACCGGCCCATAGTTAGGCCCAACAAGAGATGTTATGTGGCCGGTAGGAAATCACAGAGGGTGGTCGTACCTGTCTTGGTGACGTGTCGTCATATGGTTAGTTGCAGGCCTGGGTCAATATGATTGGTCCTCATATGTACTGCTGTCCCCTCTGCAGGCTTTCGTTAGTGGAGATCTTCACTGAGGTGGTCCCGTGCATTCTGATTGGCTAATCAGTGCATGAGGTGTGCTGCTTGTCTCCCGCGGGTTTGATATTGGACACGTGTGCGTCCCCTGTTGGTCGATCGTGCAACATGCTCCTTGTCTCACGTCGCTGGGCCTTCATTGGATCGTGCTTTATTGTACGATCAAATGTGCATCTGCCACGTGTCCGCTCAGGGTATTAACCCGCGGGGCTTAACGAGTCATCCCCGCTGATTTAGCCATTTAGTCCGCGTACGCGTCCCGCGTGTTTACCTGCCCCTAGTTGGGCTTACTTGGGCTTAGAGCCCTTGTTCTTATGTCCTGGCCTTTTTGGTTTTGGGTAGGGGCCCGAGTGAATTTGGGTCCCTACCCCTTCACCCCCCTTTCTGATTGGTCCACGTGGTAGCTGAGTCAGCATGGGGAGATAAAGTGAAAAAGGGGTGTAGTGGTAGGGGCTTTATTTATAAAGCCCTTGTTTCTGATTGGTTGTTTATTTTATTATTTTTTTAATCTTTTAACTCAAAATAATTAAAATTAAAGACAAATAAATGTAAAAAAAATACAAATAATATTAAAAACACACAACTAATAATATTAAAAAA
This sequence comes from Ambrosia trifida, assembly GCA_028751855.1. Lineage (NCBI taxonomy): Eukaryota > Viridiplantae > Streptophyta > Magnoliopsida > Asterales > Asteraceae > Ambrosia > Ambrosia trifida. Next base: position 87,682,225 of record CM054130.1, on the reverse strand, counting down.
AAGTTACAACTAATAATATTAAAAAAAATAAAAGTTACAACTAATATTAATTTAAATATTACATATTCCTAAATTACTTATTTAAACACTAGATAATCCTAAATTACTTATTTAAACATTACATAATTAATCCTAATTTTCTCCCCTATAGAGAGTAATTGTCCCAGTCCATGAGTGTGTAGTACGGCGGGACACGGAACGATCGCTATCGCGACCGTCGGACCTCGCATTCGAGGGGATGCAGCAGTACTCATGAGGAGGGGAAAAATTGTTTCGTTCTTCTTCTATAGAATTCCTTAAAGCTTTCAGGTCCTCCTCGGTTGGCTCCCGGTCAGGAGGGGTTGGGTGGGGTGAGGTTCGGTTAGGTCTCCACAAACTGTAGACGCCCCAATCCTCTCTAGGCCATAACATAATCTACGCACCACACAATCTCGTTTGCAATGAAATCAGCATCTGGGTGTGTGGGAGTGAATCCAAGTTGTGGAGGAATGGAGGGGACGGGGTTGGAGACACGTGGAGGAGGAGGAGGAGAAAAAACACTTGTTGAGGAGGAGGAGCAGAAGAAAACACCGGTGCAGGACGTCTCCGGCGAGCGTATCGCCGGAGATTTGACGGCTCGGCAAGGTCATTTGGAAATCCACCACCCATAGCTGGTTTGTAGTGTGTTTGTAGTGTAGTTTTTATAAAATTGTAGTGTGTTTGTGTAGTTTGTGTAGTGTGGTTTTTAGTTTGTGTTTGTGTGTATATTTATAAAATCTTAAAAAAAATAAAGTTACCGTTCAAAATTTAAAGCCTCCAACGGTCAAAATTTTTTGACCGTTTTTTGCCCCCTCGCCACGTGTCAAGCCTTCATCGGAGGGTTCAATTTTGGTTTGGCGTTATTTTTATAACGATTGGGCTGTTTTGTAAGGTATAGCGCCCCCCCCTCCCCTCCCCTCCCTAGCGGTGTGGGGGACGCTAATTTTCAAATTTTTTGCCCCAATAGTGCTACGGTAGGTCTTAATATTAATAAAAAAAAGTGAACTCAGGCTCACCATTTCTCGCACCCACCTAATGTGGTGTACGTCGTGTTGCAGTGTGAAATATAGTAAATACTAGTAGCATATTTTGTCTAAAAGAACTCTTTAGGTACGCAACACCACATTCGCTAATATCACATGTTTTAATATTTTGCGAGCTGAAGAGGTATAAAACCTCCCGTCCGAACCTCAACCCCACTTAGACGCGGCATCATAACACAAGACGTGGCTCACCATGACACGTGTTCAGAACAAGCGACCGGAGGTCACTAGTTCCGAAGGTTAGTACACCTGACCAAAGGAAAGTACAACAATTCTGACTAGTATAAATACCCCTTTAAAAGTACGAGTAAGACACGTTCTGACACACTCCGAACCTCTCTCTCTCTCTCCTTCTATTCTCTTTTCTTCACCAACAAATACTTATCCTCACGCCGGAGGGTGGTCACAGAGAGGCCCTCCCTGCCCCCTTGTGACGAGCCTAACGGTTTGTTAAGTTTTGCACGTTATTTAACTAAAGATCTGATCAAGCTAGTTGTCTTCAACCTCTCACAGGAGGTTCGTCCAGCTTTTGGATCTTCACGAGTGAGATGCGATATACATAGGGGTTGTAGTTCATGACTTTAAATTTTCGTAGGAATATGATGATGACTAATGTACCACATGCTCTGGCCGGACACGGTTTTCAGTATTATTATGTTAAAAGGAAACTTCGTCTCAAACGAGTCAACTATATTGACTTATCTACAGTACGTTGATCTCCTATTTAAATTTATGAAGCATGTATCTTCATTACAGGCTCCTGTGTGTTCGTTAATTACGATGGCACCATGGATCAAATGTTACTGTTTTGCCTTATTATTTCTCATCTTAAATCGCTACTCAACCACTGCACAGCAGGAATACTACCCTACTGCAAATCTTTCCACCACATGGAACAACACTGGTCCTATTCCTACTAATGGTGCGGACCTGCCGATATCACCTATCCTCCTAACATTTAATGCAACATCAGGGACCGGTTTTGCCTGTGGTTTCTACTGCATTAATGAACCCTGCACATCTTACCTCTTTGCTGTCTTCATTGTTCTAGTTGCTCCAAAGAGCCCGGGACAATATTTTATAGCAGGCTCCCCTCAAGTCGTTTGGTCTGCAAACGGAGACAATCCAGTCAGTGAAGATGCAATACTGAATTTCACGGCAACTGGAAATTTGATCCTTCAGTACATCAATGGAAGTACAGTTTGGACTACCAACACAACTGGGAAACATGTTGTTGGTATGAACTTAACTGATACCGGAAACCTGGTATTGTTTGACGTCAATAGCTCTGTGGTTTGGCAATCTTTTGATTACCCAACAGACTGTTTGCTACCCGGGCAAGGACTGCTCCTAGGAAAGCAGCTGATACCTAGTGTTTCGGATACCGATTGGACGGCTCAAAAAGGTTTGTATTCTTTACAAGTTACTGATAACGGTTTGGTTGCTTCAGTTGGATCAAACCCACCTCAAGTCTATTATAATAGGAGCTCTTACTATGGCCATAGAGAACTAACCCAAATTGTTTTCTTGAATGGGAGCTTGTCGTTAGTCTTTTCTGATATTACGTCGACACCTGATGCCGCCGATACTATTGATATACCTGAGGCATCGTCGGCTCAATTTATGAAATTCATGCCTGATGGGCATTTGAAAGTGTTTGAATTGAAATCATCAACGTGGTCTGAGGTGGCTGATCTACTCACCAATGAATATTTTGGAGAGTGTACTTATCCTCTCACTTGTGGGAGAAATGCCATTTGCTCGAATAAGCAACAGTGTACCTGTCCAGTATCAAACTCTTCCATGATAGACTATTTCAGATTCGTGAAAGATCGGCTACCGAACCAGGGTTGCTCTGCAATAACTCCTCTCACGTGTAATACACAAGATCAAGATTTTATCATACTCAGTAACGTCACCTTGCACGGCCAATATCCTGAAAGCATGAACAATATGAGTATGGAGAATTGCAAACTAGCATGTCTCAAAAATTGTTCCTGTAAAGCAGCTGTATTTGAGCCTTTTTACGGGACATGTTCTTTACCTTATGAGATCTTTACAATGACTAGCGTTGATGATAGCATAACTTCAACTTTCATCAAAGTCCAGAATGTAACATCTTCTCCTCCTGCCTCTCCATCTCAAATACCAAAGAAAAAAGGTCGTAGGCCAATTGCAGTAGTTATAACTTCCATCATTGGAAGTTCTTCAGTTCTGCTTGTGGTTGTAGGTTTTATTACTTTTAGAAATCACAAGCTAAGATCGGACACTCAAATTGATGAAGATCAGGATATAGATGTGGTACCAGGATTGCCCACTCGTTTCACCTATGTAGAACTGCAAACCGCCACAGAGAATTTTAATAAAAAGCTTGGTCAAGGAGGATTTGGATCAGTATACGAAGGCACTTTTGAAGATGGCTCAAAGATTGCAGTAAAACGCCTAGATGGTCTTGGGCAGGTTAACAAGTCATTCTTAGCTGAGGTTGAATCCATTGGAAGCATTCATCATTTTAATCTAGTCAGGCTTAGAGGATTTTGTGCATCAAAATTAGAACGGCTTCTTGTGTATGATTTCATGAGTAACGGATCATTAGATAGGTGGATCTATCATGGAAATCGAGAACACATACTGGAATGGCAATGCAGAAAGAAAATCATTCTTGATATAGCCAAAGGTCTAGCATATCTTCATGAAGAGTGTGTACAAAAAGTCATTCACCTAGATATCAAACCTCAAAACATACTCCTAGACAATGACTTCAATGCCAAGGTATCCGATTTTGGGCTGTCAAAGCTTATCGATAGAGATCAAAGCCAAGTGATGACTACAATGAGAGGAACCCCAGGATATATGGCTCCTGAATGGTTAAGCTCGGTTATAACTGAAAAAGTAGATGTATATAGCTTTGGAATTGTTCTCTTAGAGATCTTGTGTGGGAGGAGGAACTTTGATAGATCTCAGCCAGAAGATAGTTGGCACTTACTTGGCGTCTTTCAACAATGTTGGGAACAAGGGACATTGCTAGATATTGTTGACAAGTACGGTGAAGATATGCAGACACACAGTTTAGAAGTTGTGGAGATGATGAAAGTAGCTGCGTGGTGTTTGCAAACTAATTATACGAGAAGGCCTTCAATGTCATCGGTGGTTATGGTGTTAGAAGGACGAATGAATGTTGAATCTAACTTGGATTACAACTTTACTGATCCTAGACTACAAAACACAGTCGTAGAACATAAGAAAGACATGACACCATTGTTGGCTTCTGTTCTATCTGGTCCTAGGTGAGTAACCATGAAGTTCTTGTGGACGACCTTATGCACCTTTTTAATGTTTGGTTCTCCTTTTCTTTTATGTGTTTTCTTTTTAATTATTTATTCATTGTGGTATGAATAACCGCTAGTTGTCCGTTAAAGCTGTAATATTACATATTTGCCTAATAAAAAAGTAGCATTTAAACAGTGTCATGTTTGGTGTTGGTTTGCTATAGCATTGTATGTGTTATTAGCCATACACGATTATTTGATACCATGAGTGATTGTTAGAACAATTTCGGCATCCAATATTGTATTTGTAACATGACAAACTTAAAGGGGTACTAACATAGCATTGGTGATTGGTGATGCTTACAAAACCTAATGAGTGAGGGATATGATCAAAATTGAAACTATACCAATCACATCAATTTGCCCTCACAGTAGTGGTGATAGCTAAAATACGTCTGATTAATACATAACATTATAGCAACCTCCCCAGCGTGCGACAGATCTCATCCCCAGCAGAGCAGATATATAACTAATTGAGGGGTAGTGCCCGCTACCCCCTCTACTTTTCCGGCGTAGCGCATTTTCATTTTATTTTATTTACGTTTTTTGTTTTACGTTACCCTTGAATTTATATAACGCTACCCCACAATTTCTCTTAAAAACCAAAAAACACCATCAAAATTTTATTATCAGCCAAACATAAGAAAAAAAAAACATAGAACCACATAAATCCAAAATCCATCAACCCATTCTATTTATTATTTATTTATTAGATTCAAGCCCATAAGGCTTAAGGCCACAAGGCTTAAGCCCAATTAGTTTGGTTAAAGTTTAAATGAGAAAAAAACTAGGGGTGCTAACGACCTCGTTTAACTTATGAAAGCTTGAGCTCGTCTCGGGTCGGCTCATTTATTATTTATAATGTAGTTATTTTTCATAATTTTATAAATATCAATTATTATTTAAAGATATATTTAACACATTAGTTAAAATTTCTATAAACAATAGACTCGTTTAGGTTCGCAAGCCGGCTCGAGCTCATTCATGCTCGGCTTATTTTGAGCTTTTTTCGAGCCGAGATTGAGTAGCTCGTGAGTAGCTCGGCTCATTTGCACCCTGAAAAAAAAAACAAACGAAAAGAAGCAACGTCGAACAATACAATCGACAAGAAACATTAGATGACCCTACCCTACCGCTACAGCTGTCGTCTGCCAACCACCCGCTACCGCCTCCCTGCTTGGCGCTCGCGTCTTCGCCTTTTGTGACAGTGCGACTTTTGCACAATGCTTTGATAGATATGATTGGTTAGAGTACAATACTAAAAAAGAAAAAAAAACATATTTGTTTTGTTGTTACTTGTTCAATGGAAGTGTTGGTAATCCAGGTGGAAGAGATACTTTTGCATGTAACACTCCCACCGATGGTGGAATCATCGAGGTATCATGTAATGACGATTGTTCAAAAGTTCATGGTACTAAAGTACAAATATAATTTATTGTAAATTGTTTTATAACGAATGAGATTATATATTCTACATCAAATCCAAACGACCACTTCATCTAAGTCCCATGTTCTAACTGAGGCAACAAGCATAAACATGAAACATGTACGAAAATAATTTAACATAAGTAATGTTTGTGAGCATACTCGGTTTGTATACGTATAATAGAAATTTAAAGAAAATGATTTACAATTCATGTTTCATGATTCATTCAAGGCAATATGGTAAACACGTAAGCATACAATGCGGGTCAAAATAAAACCTTTAAGGTGACAAAGACTAAGGAATTAACAATGACCTAGGACTTACCACACACATAGGTACTTTCCACGAGGTGGGTTGTCAATCCAAACATCGCTATTCATTATTAAATCGGCTAGATAAGTTAATGATTTTGTTAATGATTGCAAGTATACTACGTTTACGTTTAAGCATAAAGCATAAGAACTCAAGCATAACACGTATATGAACTGTATGTAAAACGTTTATGAATAACTGTATGTATATGTTTATGTTTATAAATACGTGTACATGAATCACCCCAAAAATGTAAAAATGAAAAGGGAGATAAGTATACTCAAAGTTTTGCGATAGCGATCAAAATCCAACTAAAGTTGTCGTGAACTAATGATCGGGAATTCTAAAGAATTCTACCGATAACGTATAGGAATACTAATAAGAGGAATGACTTAAAAGTCTAAGGTATCTAGAGTTCTAATGTATTAGGGTTTGCTAAGCTGATTTGGGGAATTAGGGTTTTTGCGATGAATTGATTCATGATTAAATTTGAATCACAAAATTAGTTGATTAAAGTCTATGAATGTGATTTGGAAAACCTAAATATTACCAGTTGAATATTTAGTTAAAAATGTATCATCAATAATTATGAGCAAGGAATTAAATAAATAATTATAATAATTATAAATAATTGAACAATAATTTATAAATTACACAAATAAGGATTATGAATTTAAAATTTGAACATATTTGTGTTTTATATGAGAACCATTTGGACCGATGTTTATAACCGATTAGCCAAACGGGAACAAATGAATAATTAAAACAATCGGTTTTTGAAATATCTTAATCGCAAGTTTTGGTTTTGGTTATGGTTTAAAACCGAAGTGAACCGAACAACAGCTTGTACACACCCTTAAAATCGCCAATTAGAGTGTTGTGGTCTTCGCCGCAACGCGCGGACACCATACTAGTAGTCGAATAAAAGAGAAACTTCAATAGCAATCTTTCATGTGTTCTACTCTAGCCGAGTAGCCATAATATAAGTCTCCGCATCAAACATGTCCATGTCCACAAGGTATAAAACAAATTTTAAGTATTACGAATTAACAAATGATTTATTATTTCTAAATAAGCATAAATACAACTAAAATACAAGGTATGTTTCAAAAATAATATTTTTATAAAAAATAGTTGTCTTCTGATGTCAAATGTCCAAAATATTTTTTTCATAATTTTTCTCCGTTTATTGGTATTTAAAACTGATTTATTGAATTTAAATCATGTTTAAATGATTAAAAATAGAAAAATCTATAAAAATTAATTGTTTCTGGTCCAATAAATTAAAATTAAGTTTCTAATATATAAAAATAATTTCGAAAAAGGTTGGTGTTAAAATCATTTAAAAAGGATTTTTAATCAATTTATTATAATTATAATATTTTAATTTAATAAAAATACAAAAATAATTTATTTTCCAGAAATTAAAAATGTGAAAATTAAGTTTATGAAATAGTTATGAATATTTAAAGATATAAAGGTTTATATATAAGTAATGTAAAAAGACTATATATATACACACACACATAATTAGGGATGAGCTCGGGACGGTATAGGTACCAACCGATACCGATCCTCAAAATACCGATCCTGAAAACTCCTAAAACCCAATACCGATACCGATATCGAAAACATACGGTATGGTACGGTTCGGTATTGGTACGGTACCGGTATGGTATCGGTATTTTACCTTAAAATACCGATACCAAACCGATCCCGTACCAATACCAAAAATACCAAAACGGAAAACCTATAAATGTGAGTACCGATACCGATACCGATACCGATACCGAACACCCTCGATTCGATACAGGATCGATACGGTATCGATTCAGGATCGGTATCGCTTCGGTATTCGGTGGTGTATGCTCATCCATACACATAATTTCCTTTCTAAAGAAAAAAAAGGGACCAAAGTTGTGGGTGAAGTAGGACTTGATCCTGGGTCGAGTAACTACACACACTACCACTCCACCACATATGTTTTGTTATTTAGAGTTTAATTCAAATTATATTTTTATAATACACACTGTTCATCTTCTTTTTCCTCAATTTCAAACCATAACCATAGATTTCAAATACCTTTAACTAGGAACCAATTGTGACAACCGGTAGAAATTCAAATGATTCTTATATGACGTAATAATCATTAAAATAATATTAGAAGCTATGTGTTAAACTTAATTAGTGATAATTAGAGCCTATAGAAATATAATGATAAATTACCTATGTTGAACGTTGGTGACGATTCGGTTAACTTTAAAAAGTCTAGTTTTGACTCGTGTTGCGTGAATTAATGTGAAATAACATTCTCTAGGAGAAAATATTGTTGGAATTAATAAAATTTAGAAACAGAAGTTCTCAAATCGTTAAGGTCCATTAGTTGTGTAGTTTAGAGTTTAACGCAGAACTAAGACCCGGTATGAGACGGAGACCCCTAGAAATAATTATTTAGCTAAAAACGGATAATTTTAATGAGAATATTATTATGGGTCAATTGAGTTAAAACCTTAATTATTTAACATAAGCGGGTTTTTATAAATTGTAGAGTACGGGTGTTATGTATTAGTTTGTATAAAAAAATAAACTATACTACCCCCCCCCCCATGTAGCGGCCGAAACCCCCCGTAACATTATTATTTTGCTTATTATTATTATTAATATTATTACTATTATTATTATTATTATTATTATTATTATTATTATTATTATTATTAAACCTTATGATTGCTTATTTAAGACTCAACACTCATATCCCAAGACATTCACTTCTTACATATTACACCTTATTTACACACACTAAAAACCATCCATATTCTTCTTCTTCCCTATATAACCGAAACCCACAACCATTACCACTGTTTTCCTTATTTTGTTTAAACAACCATGAAAATGCTTAAAGAAACTTGAAGATAATAACACTATTGGTGATTAGAGAGCAAAAACCTTCAAGAAAGCTAGAGATTTTAGAGAGAGAAACCCATTTTACAAGAAGTTCTTACAAGGTGAGTTTCTTAATCAAAACTTTAATAAAATCTTTATATTTTCTGAATATAATCAAGTTTTCACCAAGAAATCAAAGGTTTTGAAAAGGGTTTTGTAAAAATAAACAATGGGGAAAGAAACAAGATGAAATGGTAATAAAAATGAGTGCATGTGTGTTGTGTGTGTGTGTGTCGTGTGTCGTGTGTGTATATAAAATCGTATGTATGTGTGTGTGAGTATGATTATTTTGTGTTTTGAAAGATTAGATAAGCTTAGATCTTTTAATTTTTGAGACATACAAGAGGTTTTAAAAAGTATTTGATGTCTGAATTAAAAGAGTATTTTGATTATTTAGATGGGTTAATAAAAGGATATAGGAGTAAGATTGATGAAATGTGGTTTATTTGATCTTTATGTTCATGTTTTTGCATTATTATTGTTAAGTTTTTGGGTGGTTTTTAAGTTAAAAACAGGTCTGAATTATTTCAATAATAATATGCTTTTTATAAGTTTAATAAAGGGTAAAAAACAATTTTGGATAGGATTTACATGCTTGGGAGACCTTGCATGGGCGATCCGAATGTGTTTTACGGCTTAAAACACCAAAATATAAGTTTTAAGAAGGATATTTTAAAACTGATTCAAAACAGAATTTTTATGACTTAAAATGACTTAAAAAAAAGGCATACTAAGGAGTATATATGAGTCCTAAGTTGAAAACCTAAGTATATTGGCAAAAGGTGTGCGAAAACGCATATTTTGACAATAACGCGTCTAAGACATTAAAATTCAGGTCTGATGTAAAACAGCTTATTTGATGTCCAAATGTGTATAAAAATCAATATTTAGGATGTATAATATGTTTACCATGAAAACGAGAGGTTACAGTGTAAAACTATGCGATAAAATCGCCGAAAAACGACTTTTCGAACACCTAACGACTAAATGTTGAGACAATTTTAAAACAGCAAATTTGACTTGTTTTATGAGGTATATATTGGTCTTAAGGTCTAAAATTTAGTTTATTAGATGTCCATAAGTTAACATGAAATATTGGGAACTTGTTTGACATTGAAACGCATGCACACGAAGTCTAAAAACTAAACCGATCAACAATGAGTCGACAGGGTAAGGGTTAATGAAAGTATTAAATCTTTTTGGATTACTGTTAGGACAAAAAGGATTGGTGTAACCACTTTTGTAAACCTTAGTCTAATTCACTTCTGCAATGTGACACCCGGCATATTTGGCTTAAACATTTTAGTAGCATCTAAGTCTACCTTAGCGGGAAACGTTTATAAACGGACTTAACTGGGTTAGTTGAGTCGGGTCAAGTTAGGATTGTCCAGGGTTCAATGATCTGGAGGATCATTGGGAGTCATTGTGGGAATACACTAGTACCGGGTCCCGTTGTTGGTGACATTACATGAACTAATTAAGTGAATGTGTAGATTATGGGTCGTGTGGTGGATGATATACATAGATGTGTTTAAATGATGTGTAGATAATTATCCATGCTTAAATATGTTAAACATAGACTAAGGTTGCATGCTCATGTGTTAAGATGTGTTAGAATGCGTTAAACACGACAAACTGGGAAACTAGATAAACATGGTTTCTGGTTCGACCACTTCGAGTGGTCGAAGGAGGAATTTTGTTTTGGTTCGACCCTTTGTAAATGGGTGAACCTGGGATGTGGAATTGAAAGAATTCCCTTCGACCAGGACAGAGCTCATTCGACCCTGTGGAAGGGTCGAAGGAGGCCACCTTCGACCACTGATAGGGGGCGAAGGAGGATTAGTATAAATACCAAACTTTGTCATTTTTCACCATTTCACAAACCCTAACCGTCTCAAAACACTCTCAAACGATTTTAATCACTAAGGAAGGAGTTTTTGCTCTTCTTTTTCATAATCTAACCTATCTACAACATCTAAACAAGAATCCAAGGTGTGTTCTTAATCCTAAATCCTTTTTAAAGCATTTTAATTCGTTTTCATCTAACCCTAATTGTCCGGATCTGTTCTAAGGATGTTTTCATGATTAAAAACCTTTTAAAACATCTTTTTAATTCAAACCTTATCATTTAAACATAGGTTTTCATGATGATGAACATGTGTAAATTGTGTATTATGTGGTGTTATGTGTTGTTCAATGATTTGCTGTTGTATCTATGATAGAAACATGATATAGGATTGTTATTGATGCTAGGTTATTATTGTGTAGGGTTAGAATTGGATAGATGGTGATGTTGTGGGTATTTGGGGGTTTTAACGAATCTAGACTTGATGCATGATATTTATGATCAATAGAACTAATGAGGAAAAATCGAACACTCGACAAACTGAGCATATTAAGTTGAATATGGATTGATTTCAAAAGTTTCCAAATTGGGTAAAGAATCCATGCATGATGGTGACGTTTCCATAATTCTTACCATTTTGGGAAAGGGCTGAAATAGACGTATTATTTGGGAAAATCGGTGGGGTTTTGTAGGGATAAGTTATTCATGCTTGACTGCTGTGATTGATGATGTTTCGAGGTGTTCCGAATGTGTTTGAAGCGTTTTTAAGAAAATTTGTACAACAGGGGCGAACCTGGACTCCTTCGACCAATCGGGTGGGCGAAGGAGAAAATCCAGGGTCGAGCCTGGGAAAATTTGGCCGAACGTGGTCAAACGGTCGAAGGAGGCATCAAACGGTCGAACGAAACATAAAACGGGCGAAGGAGACTTAAAACGGGCGAAGGAGACTTAATCTGACTGGTTCGACCGTTCTGATGCAGAAATGAGATTTTTGATACAAACTAAGTGTTTTATGCTTGAACCTTGTGTGTAATCTATGTGTACTTGATTAGTTAGGGTAATGAGTCACCAACGGGATGTCGGGTCGGTCTAGTGTGTCGGTTAAACATTTAAACACGTTTTAAAACATACTTGGTTACAATCTGGACAATCGGGGACTAGATAACCTTATGTTTATTAGTCGGAACACTTATGTGAACATTTTGATAGATCTCCGGTAGAGGGATTATCAAGGGCTTAGCATTCTTACTAGTAACCGAAGAACGCTATCTAAGGTGAGTTCACAGCCCCACTTTTACTGCTTTAACTTTTGGGGGAGAAAACATGCGCTACACTATTTTGGTAACATATGTCATACTATGGTTTTTAACTTTGTATTGCTATACGATCTTTGGAAGTCCGGGGGAAACCATGAATGTTCGGGGATGCACAACGGGGGAAATGTGGATAGATCTATTGGGCGTGACCTGCCCCACTCGTCGGCTTGGAGGGTCGGGTGGGTGCATGTTGTCTCGAACAGGAACATTGGTATCATGCTGAACATCCGGGCTGCTTAAACATATGCTAAACATTGCTAAACGTGTCTAGTAATGGTTTCCAATCGTAGTAGTAATAAACATACGCCTAGCTAGCGTACTTGGTAACATTGATATAGTATGGACATGGTAACGTTTTGGTAACACTTGGCAACATATTGAACAAACCTGTGAACTCACTAGCATTATATGTTGACGTCTTTTTGGCATGTTTTTCTCAGGTCGCTAAGGTAGCAACAAATGGAACTAGGCGCACGAGTCTGCATTGGTGTCTAGGCTTAGTTCATGTTTTGTAATAATACTTGGTACATTTGGTCTATGGTCTGTAACTTGTTAAAGGCTTCCGCTACTGGTTTTAAGTTTATGAAAACTATGTCTTTTTGAATGTCATGTATCCTCATATAGAGTTGTTTATTGTGATCGTTGACTTGGATCCAGGTTTGTCATGCGCCTCGCGGTAAAACTCTGCAAGTGGAAATTTGAGGGTGTGACATGCAAAATATCCTAAGTATAGAACTACTGAAGAAAGAAGACTAAAGTACTGAAGAAGGATTCAACAAGTACTGAAGAAGAAGTATCAGAAGTTCTGAAGTCTAACCAGACAGTTCACTGAAGAACTACTGAAGACAAACTACTCATCAGTAGTTTGTTATTCATCAGCTCTTGTTCAAGAATCTTTTTAACCGACTTATGTTTCAGTAGTTTATTAGTTTAACATTACTTTATCTTTTGTACAAGTTCCAAGAATGCAACTTGTTTCTGACTTGCTTTTTGACAAGGTTCATGTATATGTAAAGTCTATAAATAGATGGGTTCATCCCCTATGTTTTATAGATTGATTTTGATTAATACAGAAGTCCTTCAAAGCTTATTATTATTCTTTCCATTTCATTTATGGAGAATCTGTTGAATATTTATTATCATTCACATTCATTACTTAGATTCTCATTAAACTTGTCTGTAGTTTTCAAACATCCAGGGGAGTAATAACTCCTGTTGATAGTGTAACTTTACTTATCATTCCGCTGTGCAAATCTGATTGAACTTGCTAAAAACATAAGTGTTCACTAGCAAGCAACACATCAAGAGCATTACTGATCCAACAATTACTAAGTTAAGAAAGCATGGTGAATGACTTGATTAGACTTAGGATGGTTACTAAAATAGCCTTATGAATTATAGGGATTTGTTAGTAACATTTTGAGATTGAACTAGAAGACTTATTGGAAGCTAAGCTTAAGGTGAGTTTCACGACCCCTTTTCATTTAATGTTTTTGAACATTTTTACTTATTGGGGGATTAACATGATGTATGATTAGTAGGACTAGAATTAAGGACACTTGATGGCCTTAGGTAGTGTACGGGGTATTAATGTTTGTATTAGTACACATAGGTCGTCTACGGACTGACATTCTCCGCACGACTTAATCATTAACTCTTAACTAGAGCCGTAGTTTATGTTGGTAGATCTATCGGGTTGACGACCCTTACCATTCCGGTGAATATTTTTGTTAGGTAAAGCATAACTTTTAAAAGTTGTTTCCTCATTAAATTGGGGTGGTAGCTTGAGAGGCAAATTGTTGTGGCTTGATTAAGCGCCTTAGGTTACATCATACTTGTTAGATTTTCGGGAGTCTACTTGGCTCTATTCGAGTTGTACTTGATCATACTTATAAAACAATTATTAGTTTGTTTAGCGTCATAAAACCTGTGAACTCGCCAACATTTTTGTTGATGTTTTTAAACATGTTTTTCAGGTACTGATGCATAAGGTTTTTATGAGCGGGTTTGGCAGGGCACTACTATGGACATGATGCTGGGACCATAAACTACTAAAAAACTATGTTTTCTAATAATATGTAAAACAATGTTGTTTGAACTACTTTTACTTTTATATTGTAAAACTATGTTCACTTAATCTATGCTTCACCTTGGTGAAACATATTTTCTTGTTAACTAATAATTTTCACTGACCATGAAAAATAAAATATGTCAAACTAGAGGGTGGTTGCAAGATGTCCATATGTATCAACCGTGTGTTGCTAAACTTATTGGTAACAACTTCCGTTACATCATGACTTGCTTTCCGCTATGCGCTGTCGGGGTGCGACACCAATAACCATGATAACCATAAGGCTTTCGAGGATCGATGAACAAACAACAAAACAACATCAAAAGTTTTAACTTACAAGATTGTTTAGGGATCGAAATCGGAGGTTTAGAACCAAAAATAAAACCGTGAATCCAAGCTTCTGCAACGTGTCTTCGAGAAAATTTTATGTGGGTTTATGTTTCTAAAAGTTGCAGAAGTGTATTGGGATGATTATTAAATAATGGATACATTTTAAAAACGCCCAATGATCCCATTTACATAATCCGCCATTATGTTATAAAAGCTTAATTATAATACATTAAATCTCGATTAAAGCTTGATATTATGAGGGGAATTTGAAAGTAAACGAGTGGAGAAACGTTTTACAATGATCCCAATCGATCGACCTAGAAATCTTAGACTTGTGACACTTAGACTTTATAATGCCAAATCTAGGTTGATTTCATTAGGAATAAAATTACCTGATATTGCATACTTGGGATTTTGCTTGCCTTCTTGCTAAAGTGAGTTTACATATCCCCACTTTTTTTACTGCTTTAAATGCTTTTCAGGGTGGAACAAGTTAAATTTGAAACATTAAACTTATGCAATTTAACTACGTGTCTTATGTGATTCTTTATGCTACGTGTCTTAAACTTGCTAAGTAAACTAAACTAAGACTTGCATAATCATTAACTCAGTACAAGCCAACAGTAGCAATGATAGATCTATTGGATTGACAACCCCACCTAGATTCGTTGACCATGTCTATGGGGAGCGCAGGTGATTGGAACTGAAACTTAAACTTAAGTGAACCATGTCTATGGGATGGACCGTTAAACTATGTCAACAAAGGTTTGATTATGCCCCAGTTTGCTGTAGTTTTGTTTTCACATGCATTCCTTAGATGTTACATATTGACACAAAATTGTATGCTTATACTTTCTGATACTATACTTCGTTTTGACAAAAACTTATGTACTCTTTCCATCTTTATAGTTTGACCCCCTCTATTTTCCAAAACTTGACATGTTTTAGGTAACAATGATGCGTGAAGATTTTAACAGCTTTTGGATCACTTAGTTGAAGCCTTTAGATTTAATAATTGAACATTTGTTTTGTCTATTTCATTTACAATGTGTTTGTTTTTTTTATTGGATTGTTTAGAATTGGATTAATAAACTATTTAAACTTTATATTTAGTTGCCATGAGCTTTTTGAACAATCATCACTACATGACATCCCAATGTTTCCGCCATCAGTTGGGGTGTTACAGATTGGTATCAGAGTATGTACTATACAAAGATTATGGTAGGAATATAAGTAGTCAAATCAATAGCTTTTTAAAACACTAGGGTTAAAAAATTGCAGTTTAAATCAATAAGTTTTCAAATAAGGCACCATTAGAAGTAATAAGGTTGCAAAGCGTAGGTAAATATTGGAGTAGGTAACATGTTGTAACAAGAACAAGGTGAATCATGAGATTCAGATCATTGCTGGAAAAATCAAACGCATGTGAAATAAGGGATCCTTGCAAAATATAGCAGGATTATGATAGACACAAAGATCATGGGATTCAAACTGGATGAAATCAACAAGTAGGAGGGTGAATTTGTTAACTTAGGATGAAACTCAAGTTGGTGAGGTTGAGATAAAGCTTTGCGAAACAATATGGAACTAAGTGTATACATGATAAGTAATTTCTTGGATTGTCTCCCTCTTTTCTGTTTTCTTTTTCAAATATAAGTCTCACATATTTGGTCCCTCTAATATAACTTGGTTAGAATAATATTACGGGTTAGTTAGTTTTTCCTTTATACAAACTTAACCATACTAACTAAGTTTTAACTTTAACCAATCCCAAACTTTTCGAAACTTAAACTTTTTATCTTAATTTGTCAAATAACTAAATAAGTTTGTATTTCGAAAGTTTTAACTAGAAATTTCGATATTTCACATAATCTTTAATAAACTTTAAACGTTTAAATTTTGGGATTAATAATAAATCATTTATTTATAAACGCCGCATTATTGTACATGTTAGGTACATTCAGTATACGCTTTTAATTAAAATGAACACACTTCAAGGAAAAGAAAAAAAAATGTAATGATAAAAAGAAACTCATGTTTTAGTAAATTCGAAAACGATGAAAAGTATAAGGACTAGATTTGCCATCTTGATAAAAGATGAGGATTACCGATGTCACAGTATCCCCTATTATAGAAAATTTTGTCTTGAAATTTATTTAAAAAATATTAAGTTTGTTTGAGAGAAAGTTAAAATAGTGTTATCAGGTTATAGGAAAATAGTAAGTTGGTTTCAGAGAAAGTTAAAATAATGTTATCAGGTTTATGCTTTGGTTTAGGAAGAAGTGAGGCTTGAGGAAAAGGATTGTCTAACAAGCGTTTTAAATTAAGATAGAGAAATAGTTGAGGTTGTAAGCTAAGCTGTTCCAAGTAACCAAGAATAACCAAGATTAGAAAGAATGATGAGAACTTCATAGTCATATGCGCCCAAAACACATTGGTGATTTAAGAGGCAGGACATTATTTATGAACCAAGATCTCTCATGTCCACGGACGATGTGGGATATGCCTAAGGTATTACATGCCGGGAATCGGGTCTTAATCGCTACTCAATCATCAGCCCTCAATTCAGGTATGTATGCTTCCCTTGTTGACGAAAATACTGATGTAGGTGGTGGTGGTGTTTTCAAGTGGTGGTGGTGTTTGTAGGAGGAGGTGGTGGTGATGGGTGGGTTAGTCGGAGAAGATGACGAATAGGGGTATATTAGTCATTTCACCCACAAACTAACAGAAAAACTAACGACCGTCAGTCTCAGACATGTAAATTGCTAGCCCGACAAAACATAGGGACTCAAGGTGTTAGGTATGGGTTGAACATGTTAATTCGTGCAAACCACAAGGACGAAAACTTCACTTAACTCAAATGTAGTAGTCATAAGCTAAAAACGATAGTGAGAAATATTTCGTGAGAAGTAAACAAAAACCGTTTATCTTCAAAATTTATTTGTATACTTATTATTATTATTATTAAAATACAATTAAAAATTAATATGTCTGTTTAAATATAAATGTATACGAAAATAAAAAAACATTGCATATGTAAATTTACCATTTACACATGTGAACTTTTTTATTTAGACATGTGAAAAAATTATGAAGATTGAGAGGAGCAATGAATTATTTTGAAGGTAAATGTTTTTTTAAATTATTGTTTAATAAAAATAATAATATCATAGAAAAAAGTGTATTTTGATTGGTTTTTCATGAGTTTGTGTTTGGGATTGAGTTTCAAAACTCCTTATTAAATTATTGACTTAT
Organism: Ambrosia trifida; assembly: GCA_028751855.1. NCBI lineage: Eukaryota > Viridiplantae > Streptophyta > Magnoliopsida > Asterales > Asteraceae > Ambrosia > Ambrosia trifida. Next base: position 87,664,336 of record CM054130.1, on the reverse strand, counting down.
TCAAGAAGCCAATAAGTCAATAAGTTGTTTGTGTAAACTAAAAGCACTTTTAGTTTTGACTTTTCAATAAGGGTGAAAAAGTTGTTTTTAAAAAGTCAGAAATCTTGCCTTTTGGCTTTTGGTCATTTTACTCTAATAAGCTAAACCAAACACTTTTTAAAAAAACAACTTTTTGATTTATTGGCTTTTCTCACCACAAAAGCTAATCTATAGACTTTTTTAAAAACTCCTTTTAAAAAAGCCATAAGTCAATAAATACTTTAGACAAAAACACTTTTGGAATTAAATAAGCAATCCCAAACACCCTCTCAATATTTAGAGTTCTTAAGATAATATTCTACTTGTGTTTAAATATGCAAAAGCCAATTTTCAAAAAGCCATAAGTCAATAAGCACTTTTGACAAAAACATTTTTGAAGTTAAATAAGAAAAATCCTAAACACCCTCTCAATATTTAGAGTTCTTAAGATAATCTTCTAGTTCTGTTTAAACGAGTTGCGCTTGCCCGCGCGTTGCGGCGGGATCTTGATTATGAATGTTTTAGTATAATCATATGAGTGCAAAAATTCTTAACTTTATTCAAACCATCTTTCCTTTTTATTTTTATCTTTTTTCGCATTATCCCTAACCTACATCAACACACCTAAAGCATTCTACTTCAAAAAACAAAGTGTTTGGGAATGACACGAATTTTGGGTACCTAACTTTGTACTGAAAATGTTGTTATATTTTTTAAAATTTGAAATTGCCTTGGTCACAACATACAATTACATATTTTGCATATTTTAAAATAACCCAAAAGAAAAATTAACCAAACTCAATTAACGGAAAACTAATTTTCTTTTTATTCAAAATCAATAAAACCCAATCAAATAAAAGAAATAATGTCAAATAGTCAAATATAAATAAAGTTTTGCATTTACAGACATGATTACAAAACAAATTGTCCAGGTAAAACCTAATTCAACAAAAAAAAATCTCCAATTTCAACGTCTTACATAGTTTAAGAAATATAATTAAATAAATTGTGTTGTTGAAAATGAGATGTGGAAAAGAAAGATATTGGAGTTGCTAATTGTAGGAAAGAGAGATGACTCTTAGAGGAGATTGATGTTGATAATTAATTTGTGAAAATATGTCAAGTGGTGAGGAACCGTCGTGACTCTTAGAGGTGACTTAACTAACTAATTAATTTGTGAAAATGTGTCAAGTGATGAGGAACAATGGTGACTCTTAGAGGTGACTTAACTAACTAATGTGTGAAATGGTACCAAGTGATGGGGAAGGGTGGTGACTCTTAAAGGTGACACAACTAACTAATTTGTGAAACGGTGCCAAGTGGTAATGAAGGGTGGTGACTCTTAGGGGTGACCCAACTAATTAATTTGTGAAACGGTGCCAAGTGATGATGAATGGTGGTGACTCTTAGAGGTGACCCAACTAATTAATTTGTGAAACGGTGCCAAGTGATGATGATAATAGGTGATGACTCTTAGAGGTGACCCTAGTTGCTAATTGTGTATATATATAATATGCAATAGGCCCCGACAAAATTGATAAAAATGAATTTCTTACATGTAAAAATAACTTTTTTGAGATTTAATTTTTCATGTTTCACCTATGGTTCTTCACTTTTTGGTGATTCTCCCCTCACACTATATATGTACACACAAAAAAAAACAAGTGTTATTGTATTTAATTGTAATAAATAATAAAGTATATAAATATGTAATATGTATATTTATAACTATAAGGGGAATTGAATTTTAATAATCCAAACTTTGTCTCGTTAGCCGGCAATAATCCCTACTTAAGAAATTCTCCACACCAGTCCCAAATTTCAAATAATTTTTCGTCAACAATGATTTTAACTTTCAAACTCGTTTAATATATAAAAACTGAGTCCAAGATTAGCTCAAACTCAGATAACTAGCCGAGCATTTTTGAGTTAAAATGATCCGATTTTTAGTGTATCAAGTCGGCACATTTACCCTGATTGGATTTTCAATTATACGAAACGTGCATCTGTCTTTTGATCGAGTGAATCGAAATATGAACAAAGTGTATCCCCTATAGTTGAATATTTGACAAAATGAGCATAATTATAGACTAAGAGGGTGTTTGGGATTGAGTTTCAAAACAACTTATTAACTTATTGGCTTTTTCAAAAAGCCAATAAGTCAATAAGCTGTTTGTGTAACCCAAAAGCACTTTCTGTTTTGACTTTTGGCTTTTGGCTTTTAAGGGTGGAAAAAGCTGTTTTTGAAAAGTTAGAAATCCTGGCTTTTGGCTTTTGGCTTTTGACTTTTGGGAAAAATTACAAATATACCAACCATACAACCAATATTCACAATAAGTTAAGCGAAACACTTAAATAAACAACAATTTATTGACTTTTTGACGTTTCTCATTCCAAAAGCTAATCCAAACACTTTTTTTAAAAATCCTTTTCAAAAAGTCATAAACCAATAAGCACTTTTGACCAAAAGCACTTTTGCATCTCCAAACTCAATCCCAAACACCCTCTAAGCTGTCCTACACAACCATCACCCGTCAACACGCTTTTATTATTGTTCCTTAAGTTTGTTGGATGCATCTTCTTTCTATTCTTGCTATGGCCCTTTTGGACAGGTTGTCAAAACTACTTTTTATACCACTTTGTTTCTTTTCTCATTCATGTCCGACAGTATGATCTTTGTGATGTCCTTTCGACGTATAACTGGGATTTTGCGTTGGTCCTTCGTTTACGTTATTAAAGTCTTTCAGCATGTTCACTTTGTGTTACAAAAATTCCACTATCTGTCATTCGTTACTAGCAAATTGACCACCACAACTAAAAATTCATCGACGGACAAGAAATACAACCGGCCGAATATAAAATTGATATGCACCATACCTGCATTTAAGTATAAGGCTAATTTAAAACAGGAATTGTTAAGATATTTAATCCATGAACAACCATATATTAAAATTTATTACGCAACATGAAATTGATTAGACATATTATTACTAGCATTAGAAAATAATCAAATAGATGAATTATGAGAGCATGTAAACCATTATACTCGACATTTCTCAAATTACAACTTACGACTACTCATTCGCTCCTTCATTATCTCAGCCCTCCCTTGATCCCAACCGATCATGAATTTATTGACATCAACAGGTCACAACGTGTTTAATTTACTTTAAAGCCTGCTATCAATGATCTCATATCTTCTGTTTCCAATACGATGATCAGCTCATGTTGAAGGCGCATGACGAGTTGACAGGGGAATATGGAAATGATGATAACGTCGATCGTGATGATATTGAATTTGAAGTCATATGTCATGGTTTGCAATCAATTTCACTGTTTTTTATGTTTTTTTTGTTAAAGAATGTGACTAATTGTTTGATTTATGGTTTTAATAGCGTCTTAATTGAGATATAGGCTTGGACGATTATATAACTGTTCTTCAAATATTCCTAGCAAGGTGTCCTTGTTGGATATTTTAATGTAATTGGATTGACTATTTCACCAATATCTTCATAATAAGATATCATATAGGTATGGTGGTGCAGAGTGCACGCTTATTTGAATTTATTATGAACTTAGGGGCGAAGCCCCTAAGGGACGGGGTCGGGGGCAGCGCCCCTGGCTGGGGTCGAGCTGGTTCTTCTCTCAATCAAAACATACAGAAAATTCTCAATCTCTTGTTGTATCCAATTGAATATTCGATTGAACCGTCGAATTAATTCCATCTGAAAGCAATTACGTGCCTTCAGAGATTTCTGTTATCCGTTTATTTGTTTGTTATTACTGTAAATCCCCAAAAAAGATGGAATCAATTATCGAAGATGACGAACAATGAATTTGTGGAAGATATGACGAAGAACTTTACAAAATTGGACAAGTTTTTTGGACAGGATTTCCGACCCTGGCAAAAGAAGATGCACTTCTATCTCACGAGTCTGAAAGTTGTGTTTCTTTTGAGCATTCCTTGTCCCGAGATTGTTGAGAATAAAACTCTGGAACAAGCCAGAACACGTTCAAAGTGGGAAAACGGAGACTACATCTGTCGTGGTCATATTCTTAACAGTATGTCTGATTCTTTATTGGGGAATTGGATTTTAATAATCCAAACTTTATCTCGTTGGCTGACAATAATCTGTACTTAAGAAATTCCGTACGACAGTCCCAACTTTCAAAGTATTGGCCGTCAATGAACTTTTGTTAACTGAAAACTAGGGGTGCAAACGAGCCGAGCCGAGCTCGAGCTCGATTTGAGCCTGGGCAGTTACACATGGAGAAAGCAGACTCGACCTTCTCCAACCAACGAAGTAGTCCCACAGCTCCCTCAGTCCCACTAAAGTTATGGGGCTTGCAGTCCTGGAACATCTTGTAAGTACAGTGGACTGGAGGAGGTGGAGGTGGAGTTGGTGGAGGAAGAAAAGCACCCCCTGTTACATCAAGCAACACGGGTCAGAAAACGAACATCACACGACAAAAGATAAGGAATGAGGGTAGGGGTAATTAAATTACCACCATGGCCCTGCTGGGCGGCCTGCTGCGCAGTAATAGCAGCTGCCACGTGCTCCTGGATCAGACTATTCAGCTCCGCCTGGGTCATGCTGATGTTACCACGACCCCCATTGTGTCCACCGCCATTCCGGCCACCAACGCGACCACCACGACGTCGTGCCATCTTCTGTCAAGGTCAAAGACAAGACATCAGATTCCAGAACAGATAACAAGAAATCATAAGTAATAAGGTCAACCAGAGAACTGGATTCCATCATGATCATCAGATCAAACACAGAGTCCACCAGGATTTCCATGCATTTCAACTTATTATTTCGTGTGCACCCGAAATGATAAGTCGCTCTACATGGTCCCCGAGGCGTGCTCCTAGCTTGACTTTCAGACCACAAGGCACCCACATTCAAGAATAGATAAGAACTCCTAGGTGATACAACACCCAAGATGTAGAACAACAAGTACAAGTGTGCGATGATGTGTGCGAGCAAGTGTGTAATCTGTCACACCCTCAAATTCCACGTGCGGGGTTTTACCGCGAGGTGCGTGACAAACCAGGATCTAAGTCAACGGTCACAATAAACGACACTATATGATACGTAAAAATGACACAAACAAACCAACAAGTTTTCATAAATAATCCATCGCTGCGGAAGCGTAAAACTTTATTACAACCCAAAATGCAAAAGTACGTAAGTCTGAAAAAGCTAAGTAAAATGCATATGAATCCTAGACGCCGTGAGATTCCGTTCGCCTATGATAAGCTGCTACCTCAACGACCGGAGACAAACATGCTAAAAACGTCAGCAAATAATGTCGGTGAGTTCACAGGTTTTATGTTAAACGTTTAAGTAATGAAAGCCATCATGCTATCACTATGTTAGAAATGATAGCGTTAGCTAGATGCATGAGTAATACTACTACGACCGGAAACCATTACAGACAACGATATATGATTTTGCCCGAAATGATTATGCACTACCGCTCCACGGTAGCGTTATGACCGAGACAATATGCACCCGCCCGGCCTCCAACCGTCGAGTGGGGTCTGTCAGTCCCAATAGATCTATCCACATTTCCCCCGTTATGCTATCCAGCATATTCATGGTTTCCCCGGGACTTTACGTATCGTATAACACAAATGAATTTAACACTAGTATAACATGATAATTTATGAAATATGTATAAAGCATGTGTCTCCCCCGAAATGTAAAAACGTAAAGTGGGGCCGTGAAACTCACCTGATGCTGCTTCCCACACTAAGACAAGTAAACCAGCTCAATAGACGGAATCAAATACCGGTGACCTATCATGACGAGCGTATAAGGTGTTAGACTAACAACCCATAGGTTGATTAGTCCCTAACAGTCCAGACCATAACCGTGTACATATGAAATGATGTTTAAACGTATAACCGACCACACCAGACAAGACCCGACATCCCATTGGTGACCCGACATCCCACGTGTTAGCCGAAAGCAAGATATCATGCAACATATGCAATTAAACACTTATTGCGCGCAAGAGTTCACCTAATCTAACATAACAGTCAATTAACGTATAACTAAGTCCGAACACGTGTTACCAAGTCATTGGACATGTCACGGGGTTCCTAACATGTTCCTAGGCATCAATCCGTGTTTCGGAATGTTAAAATATACATACAGCAGCATTACACGCGATTAGGAATCAAACACGTGATTAGGAAAGTCAACTAGTGATTAGGAGAATCAAACTAGTGAATAGGATCGTAATCACTAGTAAAAGTGGGGAATAGGCCCGTACTCGCTAGTTGAAGTGGGGAATAGAGTTGTACTCGCTAGTATAAGTGGGGAATAGAGCCCCTATTCGCTAGTAAGGTGGCGAATAGGGCTCCTATTCGCTAGTACTGCACTGTTACGCCCCTTTTGTGCGTTTAACCCTCCAAATCAGATCTGAAACATGTGTAAACACCCAATACCCAACCCAAAACATTAACCCAACTATTGCAAGCAAAAACCCCTAATTTATCACCAACCTAGTCGTCCCGAATGCATGTGGTTTCCCAAAATAGCATAACTTGCATGTAAGCATCACACCAACATGTAAAACTTGCCATAAATAGCAATTATTCAGATTTCATCCTATAACGACGTTATCCGACATTATCCTATCGTTCTAGCATCATCCTAGAGTAAACCCTAACCTCAAACAATCAACAAAACACAACATATCATCATCAATCCACCATAATCACTCAAACGGGTCAAAACGCCTAATATCAATATTACACATCTACGAACCTTCAAACTCCTAGGTTATCATCATATTAACTTATTTAGATCAGAAACATAATAATAACACAAGAACAATCATGTTTAAACGATAAAAATCCTATCTTGCATGAATACATCACATATAACAAGTATAGATGTTTGGGTTTGTTTTGAAACCGATTTTAATAAGTTTTCAAAGACACAATTGTTTATAATCAGGTTTGGACCTTTAGGGATCAAAACAATATCATATTAAAGGTTTTGGATGAAGAACACACCTTAAAATGGTGAGATTATGAGGTGTAAGGCTTGGAAATGTGGTTTCTTGCTCAAAAACGTGTTGCAGAGGTTGGATAAGGTGTGGGGTGGCTTTGGGGTGTATTAGGGTTTCACAAATGATGTTTTAAAACATAAGGGTGGTATTTATAGGCGTTTTTAGTCGTCACCTGCAGTTCATGCGAGTACAGAACTGTTACTGGCGATTAGGGGTCCTACTCGCTAGTAACAACTAGCATTTAGCCCCTACTCGCTAGTAACAACTAGCATTTAGCCCCTAATCGCCCCAAGGGGCCTCCTACTCGCCTATAGCCTAAGTACCCGAGTTTTTGGCGCGTTAAGCTCTATTTTAACATATATAAACACGTTTTCACACACCAACAAGTCACATAATGATTACCAACATATAATGCACGATAAATAACACGTTCCCATCCGTTCACCAATTCCTGGGACTCAAGATTTACGTGTGTGCGTTAAACCCGGTGATTCCACGAATCACCGATCCTTGTACACATGGTTATGGACCGACACCCAATGGTCCCTCGGACCATTGTAACGACTCCCGATGATTCCCGAATCATCGATACGGCTCAACCGACCCGGTCAAGTATGATATTAAGTAGTTGTTTTCAATGTTTTCGTTGAGGTAGACTCGTATGTATGCAAAGTATGAAACGTATGTATGTAAAGTATGAAACGTATTATGTAAAGTATGAAACGTATTAACCTGAATATGCCGGGTGTCACACATTGTTATTTTAATTCAGTGTAATGACTTTAGTTTTACTTTTTTATCTATGGTTTGTTATTATTATTAGTCGTATTAAGTTATTTAAATATTATATTTAAAGGTTCATATGTAACTGAAACTAAAGAAAAATATTATTGTAATCGGGAATCACCGGGTATGTAATGATTTTCGCTATCGACGGTTATTGATTGTTGTGCACGTGATAATCTGTCACCATCAAATCTTTTCTCTATATTGAGTTAAATTAATACAAATTTGCTGGTATTGTCATTTCAATTTAATATGTTGATTTGAAAGGGTTGTATTCTTACCTTATTTTAGTAAATAACTGATTTTGTTTATATGTATTATAGCATGAAACAACTGATCAAACGAGCAATTGGTTAAAACATTATCCAAAACTAAACAACTTTATAAACATGATCAACTGATTCATTATTTTAATTATTTTTTATTATGGTTCAGTTATATAATTGTTTAGTTTTAAATATATTTAGTATGATGCTTTGGAACAGTTGGGTTGTTACGTTTTTTTTATTAAATAATTGTTTTTGTTTATATGTATTATATCATGAAAGAACTGATGACACAAACTACTGATGTATAATGCACTACGTTGTTGGAACAAACTGAGTACATGCATCAAATAAATATGTGTGTGGTTTATTCTAATATTTGAAAAGTGACTGTTGGTTAATTTTTAATTTAATAATTTTTGTTTTTAAATTGGTAAACATAATTGATATTATAATGTTTATCATTATTTTTTTAATTAGTATATCATATAATTTTTTTTTAAAAATTATAACCGTAAAAATTGGTGGGAAAATGAGGACATGGGATAGTGGCATTATGGAAGTTGAAGGTTATGTATTAATATTAATGGTTACTAACTGTTTGCATTGTTCTCATTAGTGTAACTATGGTGTCGAGTCCTTTCCTAATGCTTGATATCGTAATGTTTGACCAACTGAAGGAAATCGATGTGAAGACTGTATCAGATTGTTTACGAAGATGCCGTTACGTTGTGAAACATCTAATCAAAAATACCGGTACATATGATTTTTTTATGTTTATTAATTAATATAAGCAATATATTAGTCAACAATTGTATTGTATGATGTTCAATACATCATATAATACACTTTATTAGAGACAAATTTGTTAAAATCATCAAACACAAAGCCTGGCCGAAGTTCATGGCGACTGCTGGTATAGTAGATGGTTGCGAGTATAAGCTGAAGTTCGTGAGCAAAGACTCGTTGTTGGTGATTTCAAGACTTTAGGGCCATATGAATGATGGATGTTTTTAGAAACAAACAATTAACAAATTATTGTCAATAAATATGTGAATAATCAAATGTTCTGATTAGTTATCGCATTAGTTTAAAATTAAGTAAGGTTAACTAGAAACATTAAAAATCGGTCAGTTAATATTTGGATGATTTCAGGGTCAGGTTTATCCTTAGCTTGATGTTGTTGCATTAGTGGACCTTCATTAACTTCAATTTCTTTCGGTTCCTCAACAACCTGCATTCCATTCGGCTTGAAAACTATCATGTTAAATACATATTGTTTGACTTTTTCAAAAACAATAAAAGCTGCAGGTGGTATTTTAATATCTTCTTTTACAGTGGTCCAACCATCAATGATATGTATGATCCCAAAAGCTTTTTGATTTCAATAATCCATCTATGTTTATTATTGAAATCAATGATGATTGGATGGTTTGGAGCTTCACCGTTGAAGTGATGATTGACGTAAGTTGTTGGCAAACTCTGCAAATAAATATATATGATGAAAGAAATGGAACACTAAAAGCACATAATATACAAAAACACAAAAAGATTAAAAAGGTTACCAAGTCTGTCTTCTCTGGGTTTATGTAGACATGGTAACAGAAGTTTGTTATTGAAACTGATTGGTCATACTTGATATGGGTGCTCTTAAAAGTTTTAGGAGCCACCAATTCAAATATCAATGGGTCTAAATAATCTATTCCATGATCTTTCACAAAGTTCTTCCATCCGTTTGTTAAAGAGTATAAATTATCAGAGGCTGTCACTCTTGCATTCCACGAAGACGTTTGATCAGTAGTCCGGACTACACGACCGACAGGAAAATTATGTTTCATGTGTAGGTCTTTGTAATCTTTAGGCAGATTCTGTTAACAAGGGTACGAAAAATTACATACATTTTATATTAGTAATAGTTTAAATAACATGCAGGATACTTAATGACGTATTCTAATGGAAATCATTACCATAGAATGGTTTGACGGATCTACAACGATCTTGAAGAACAATGGACCTATTATTATTGAATGACAGTGTCTGTAATCGATGTACAAACAGTTTACATAACAGATGACCACTTTCCAAACATGTAATCTAATAAAACCTATCAAATTGAGTACACTGTTACATACATCTGTTTTTTATAATTAATCACACTGTCACAACGGTACATTACACAACAAATTTTATTACCATTTAATTTATTGCTACAGATGGATATGGTTTAAAGGATCTTGGTGTTTGGTTCATAATCATTCATATTATGCTTATTATATCATTAAGTCACTTCTGGCCATGTGTATAAATCGGTGTGGTGCTGTTTACATTTTATATGTAATCAAAGGAAGCATACCAATAAGCTATATATAGATATATTAAAATGAGTGAACTTCTAAATCCTGATTCCTGAAAAAGAAATAGTAACATGCACTTTTGCCGTATTATTTAATCAATTTTTATAACTTATCATGTCACCTATGATATTATATGTTGAATCCCATATAAACATAAAAACAAACAAAAACCTTAACCGTAAATCACACATAAAATTTAATCAATCTCAATATTTGATATGGACACTGATAACATTTTATTTATACACATACACCTACCGGCCATATCAACTAACACTAACAACCATTCAAACTTCCACTATTTGACACTAATAGCACCTATATTATCCTGTATATTACAGTTAAGTGCCTTTTGAATACTTAACTGTTAACATTAACCTTAATCAAACCCAATATCTTATTTGAACAATAATGAACATTCAACTATAAACCCTAACTTTACACCACACATTTGGCCTAATCAATCCGGAAATCTGATATAATAACTAATAAACAGGAATCATAAACACAATCATCTTATAATTATAAACGAACACTAACCCTACTAATCGTTGTTAGAGTTGATACCGTATTTATGCATTTGAGACTTATGATTGGTGATAACTTACCGCCTTGATCGAGTAAGATTTTAATGAAGAGTAAGGTATGATAACTTACCGTTGGTTAATGAAAGATATGAAGATTAGGGTTAATGAAACAACTAAAAAACTGATTATGATTTTGTTGTGATTATTCAATTATATTTTTTATTATACTTTTACTTATAATAAATTATTATTATAAAAATAAGAGTAAAGTCCTTTTTGCGTCCCTGTGGTTTGTTGCTTTTAACTACTTGAGTCCAGTTTTCAAACCTGATTTGATCTGAGTCCTAATACTTACTAATCCTAACTTATTGAGTCCATTTTACAAACTCCATCCATTTGCAACGTTAACTCCCCCCACGTGCACAGCACATGAGGGGGTATTTTTGTCAATTCACTTCAACTTTAACCCACCTGACTTTCTTCCCCAATAAAAACCCTAGATCCCCAACGTAAAAAAAAAAAAAAATGGCAAACGTTGTTTGTTCTTGTGGTGCTATTACTGTGATTCGAACTTCATGGACATCAGCAAATCCAGGCCGTCGCTTTTATTGTTGTTCAAGAGCAGTAAGTTTTTCAATTTTTTTAAACTGATCATGTTGCAAATTATAACCTAATAACCTGCAATTGAAATGTCAGGTTGCAAATTGTGGGTTTGTAACTTGGGCAGATCCTCCTATGTGTAGACGATCTACTCAAATAATTCCAGACTTACTTCGATCCATCAATCAGCACGAAGAAATTGGGAGCAGGAGGGAAGCTGAGATTATGTGGCTAAAAGTTGTTCTAATTGCTACTTGGGCTTTCATTGTACTTTATGTTGTGACAAAATGAAGTAAAGGTCAAATCCAGAAATGGGAATTTTGACCTATTTGACCTAATTTTGAGTAAAATATGTAAAGGTCAAACTAGGAATGGGAATTTTGACCTATTTGACCTAATTTTGACTAAAATATGTAAGGTCAAACTAGGATTGGGAATTTTGTTAGTCTGTGATACAGTTGACCTCATTTTGACTAAATATGTAAAGGTCAAACTGATGAATATGTAATGATATTAATGAATGAAGTGCAACTAATTTGATGCTGTTTTATGGTTTGTTCTAGTTGGAAATGTTGACTAATAACTTTCAAACACCATAAGATGCATGATTGTTGAGTAAATATGACCTGAGTTTGACTAAAAAAGTCAACTGAACAAAATGTGGTTGAAGAATGCTATTTGAATATGGAAAATACCAATAAACAAACCATTACATCAGTTTGACTTAAAAAAGTCAAACTGCACAAAATGTGGTTGAAGAATGCTATTTGAATATGGAAAATACCAATAACCAAACCATTAGAGCAGTTGACTTAGTAAAAGTCAAACTGATGTAATGGTTAACATTACAACCTGCAATTATAACCATACAATAACCATTACAGCAGTTGACTCAGTAAAAGGTCAAACTGCACAATAATTAACATTAAAACCTGCAATTATAACCATACATCTAGTTTTACCACAATAGTTCATAACATAACATATTATAACCATCAAGAACAAGAGTTCAAAAGACACCATAACATAACCATTACATCTAGAGTTCAAAAGATACCATGACACCAAAACACAAAATACTTTGTTCATAAACCCATTACATAACATGACATAGAAATAAAATCAAACCCAACCTACTTAGACTTTGCACCATGCTTCTTTCCAGCCTGAACCTTTGCACCATGCTTCTTTGCAGCCTGAACCTTTGCAGCCTTAGACTTTGATGCCTGACCCTTACCTTTTGCAGATTGTCCCTTGCATGACCTTGAATTATGCCCTTGTTGTTTGCATTTACCACAAGTAACTGTGCCTCCTCTCCTGGTTAGTTTCCCTCCCCTACTTAGCTCTATATCTTCAAAAGCTGATCTTTGCCTCTTCTTTTTTGGCCTACCTATGGGGGTGTGATGTTTTGGAGGGGTGATAGTGGTTGGGCATTCTGATGGTGTCCAAAGATCTCTACCATTCATTGGTTCAATGGTATTCATGTACACCTCTTTCCAGGTGTCTAACCAGTACACTTCATCAACCCATGCCTCAGGTATACCTACCTAGATTCCATGCCTACTCATATCCCATATTGCAGCAACCGCATGCTTACAGGGCATACCAGTTAAATCCCATTTTCGACAAGAACATGTTCTTTTCTCTACATCAACTGCACACCTATCCAAGAAAGGCCCACTAACCTGGAATTTGTTTCCACCTGCCATTATAACAGTGTATGCAGCTGCCTGATCCTTGATTTCACTGAATGTATTTGCAGCTGCTGGTGTTAAAGGACCATTTGCTTTTGCAATTACCTTGTGGACTGCCACAATTTTCTTCATTATATATTCTCTAATGTACTCTAAGCAAGTTATTATAGGCTTGTCCCTGCCCCCAACCAACTGACTATTGAAAACTTCATAGAAGTTATTCAAAACAACATCACTCTTTGCTATTCCTGTTTGACAACCAAATCAAAAGTTATAACCATAACACATCAAACATCTACACAAATGCAATATAAACCCTATCATAACAGCTAGACAAGTAATCATACCAGTGAAATGAGCTCTACTCCAAGATTTAGGTGGTATCTTCTTTAGCCAGTCATACAGTTTTGCATCAACCCTCCTTACAGATTTCATCTCTCTGTTAAACTGTGGTATTGTAGTAGCAGTGGCACAACCCCATAACAAGTCCTTAAACAACTGGCTATTCCATTTGGCTTTCATGTTTTGATGGATGTGCCTTAGGCAGAATCTGTGCTCAGCAGCAGGAAAGACTCTAGCTAGTGCAGGTATTAGACCCTAAAATATACAACCAAAATAAAAACAATTATTTTTGTGTGCTAAAGTATGTAAAAATATAGTGTACAATTATACCTTTTGTCTGTCAGTAATAAATGTGAAATTAGAATCAGGGCCAAGATCAAGATCATCTCCAAGGTTCATCAAAAACCACTTCCAGGAATCACTGTTTTCAGCCTCCACAATTGAATAAGCAACTGGGTAGATCCCATTATTAGCATCAATCCCTACTGCAGTCAAAACCTGACCTGGATATGGACCCTTAATAAAACAGCCATCTAAACCTAGTAAATTCCTTCCACTCATCTTGAAACCTACCTTCAAAGCACCTAAACAAATGTATATTCTCTTGAACTGTCTAGTTGGGCTACTAGGATTGCATTCCCTTTCCACATCTAGTTTTACAGTTGTACCAGGATTGGACCTCTTTAACTCTTCACAGTAATCCCTTAACAGTGTATATTGGAGATGGTAGTCACCTTGTATCTTCTGTATAGCCATACTCTTTGCCCTAAAAGTTTTTTGTAAACTCAGTTGGATCTGATGTTTTTTTTGCAATTGATCTTGTAGGGCTCTCAAGGGAATTGTAGGGTTGCCTTCAATGATTTGCTCAACATCTCTAGCAAGTGAGCTAACAGTGAACAGCCTTACCTCTCTTGTTTGTAAACAATTATGCACCTCATGAAATGTTTTCACAATCCACTCATCTGAACCAGTCTGTGTAGACTTAGAACAGTGTAAAAGCCAAGGACAAGTGGGGGTAGGGAATCTTTCTTTCTTTATTGTCTTGGAACTACCCTCCATTAAAGGCTCACCTTTTGAAGTGTCACATGCATTTGTGTCCACAGGGGTCCCACCTGTAAACAAATTACCAACTTGCCCTTGTCCACTTACAAACTGTGGGTTCACACCATAACATACAACTGTAAACCTAACTTTGTCATTTTTCTTAACAACTAGTTGTCTTCTACTTTCTAGTGCATGTTTCACAACCAAGTCTTTAATTTGTTCTTTCCCTTTAAAAAATTGACCCACCCTGAATGGAACATGAACCCCCCTTAACCCCTTATATTTTTTCCTGTTTATTTTCAAAGCCTTCTTTAGGGGAGGATCTTGTTCATCATCTGCACTATCAAAATCATCCAAGTCAAGCTGTACTCCCTCATCATCTTGGTTGTCATCATCTTCACCATCACCTACATTATCCTCTTGTTCAACACATGCTTTAAATGTTTCCATGTCAACTTCAACATCTTCAATCTCATTTTCCTTATCCACCCTGAAATCTAAATCATCTGAATCATCATCATTTTCATCATTCACCTCAATACCATCATCATTCACTTCATTTTCATAACCATCATCATTCACTTCATTTTCATAACCATCATCATTCACTTCATTTTCATAACCATCAGCATTCTCATCACCAGCAGTTTCATCATTCACCTCATTACCATCATCATTCACTTCATTCTCAGCATCAGCATTTTCATTAACTTCAACAGTATCATCTAACCACCCAATTGCAAGTAGCCTTCTACTATTTGGTGTTGATTCATTAGTTGGATTAGCATTATCAACATTCATTTCAACATCATTAATCTCTTCAATCACAACATTGCTACGACCCATGTTTGGTGACTCAAAACATGTTACCCAATGTTCTACATACACCTCAATAACTTTTACCTGAGTTATATATCCACACATATTTCTAACATCTTGATCAGTCCCTAGACTTCTAAGGCCACTATCTAAAGTTTGACCTGGAATCTTATAGTGATAATACACAACTTCATCATCTGAATAACCTAACATCTTAAACATAGCATTGAACTCCATAACTGAGAACTCATCAGCATCTACCATATCAATGTAGTTCATCTTACCATGAGCATAAATTCTACCTGGAGAATTCTTAAAATAGCCACCATGGAAGACTTGGATGGAAAAAAGTGTTGATCCATCAGCTAAAAAAAAACAAAATACACAATTTAGGTTACATATGACATTTAGGTTAAAAAATCAAAATTTCGATAATGTGGTTCATACCGTATACTTCCCAAGGATTAAACACAGAATTCTTCTCACGAACCCACCATAATGTGAATTCCAACATTGCTAAACACAGATTTCTCCAATTCGTCTTTGATTAGGGCTTGTTGTTTATAACGATTTGAATTTGAATGTTTTAATTAGGGCTTGTTGTTTATAAAGCAGACAGGTGGGTTAAAATCGAGGTGAATTGACAAAAATACCCCCTCATGTGCTGTGCACGTGGGGGGAGTTAACGTTGCAAATGGATGGAGTTTGTAAAATGGACTCAATAAGTTAGGATTAGTAAGTATTAGGACTCAGATCAAATCAAGTTTGAAAACTGGACTCAAGTAGTTAAAAGCAACAAACCACAGGGACGCAAAAACTAGCATTTAGCCCCTACTCGCTAGTAACAACTAGCATTTAGCCCCTAATCGCCCCAAGAGGCCTCCTACTCGCCTATAGCCTAAGTACCCGAGTTTTTGGCGCGTTAAGCCCTATTTTAACATATATAAACACGTTTTCACACACCAACAAGTCACATAATGATTACCAACATATAATGCACGATAAATAACACGTTCCCATCCGTTCACCAATTCCTGGGACTCAAGATTTACGTGTGTGCGTTAAACCCGGTGATTCCACGAATCACCGATCCTTGTACACATGGTTATGGACCGACACCCAATGGTCCCTCGGACCATTGTAACGACTCCCGATGATTCCCGAATCATCGATACGGCTCAACCGACCCGGTCAAGTATGATATTAAGTAGTTGTTTTCAATGTTTTCGTTGAGGTAGACTCGTATGTATGCAAAGTATGAAACGTATGTATGTAAAGTATGAAACGTATTATGTAAAGTATGAAACGTATTAACCTGAATATGCCGGGTGTCACACATTGTTATTTTAATTCAGTGTAATGACTTTAGTTTTACTTTTTTATCTATGGTTTGTTATTATTATTAGTCGTATTAAGTTATTTAAATATTATATTTAAAGGTTCATATGTAACTGAAACTAAAAAAAAATATTATTGTAATCGGGAATCACCGGGTATGTAATGATTTTCGCTATCGACGGTTATTGATTGTTGTGCACGTGATAATCTGTCACCATCAAATCTTTTCTCTATATTGAGTTAAATTAATACAAATTTGCTGGTATTGTCATTTCAATTTAATATGTTGATTTGAAAGGGTTGTATTCTTACCTTATTTTAGTAAATAACTGATTTTGTTTATATGTATTATAGCATGAAACAACTGATCAAACGAGCAATTGGTTAAAACATTATCCAAAACTAAACAACTTTATAAACATGATCAACTGATTCATTATTTTAATTATTTTTTATTATGGTTCAGTTATATAATTGTTTAGTTTTAAATATATTTAGTATGATGCTTTGGAACAGTTGGGTTGTTACGTTTTTTTTATTAAATAATTGTTTTTGTTTATATGTATTATATCATGAAAGAACTGATGACACAAACTACTGATGTATAATGCACTACGTTGTTGGAACAAACTGAGTACATGCATCAAATAAATATGTGTGTGGTTTATTCTAATATTTGAAAAGTGACTGTTGGTTAATTTTTAATTTAATAATTTTTGTTTTTAAATTGGTAAACATAATTGATATTATAATGTTTATCATTATTTTTTTAATTAGTATATCATATAATTTTTTTTAAAAATTATAACCGTAAAAATTGGTGGGAAAATGAGGACATGGGATAGTGGCATTATGGAAGTTGAAGGTTATGTATTAATATTAATGGTTACTAACTGTTTGCATTGTTCTCATTAGTGTAACTATGGTGTCGAGTCCTTTCCTAATGCTTGATATCGTAATGTTTGACCAACTGAAGGAAATCGATGTGAAGACTGTATCAGATTGTTTACGAAGATGCCGTTACGTTGTGAAACATCTAATCAAAAATACCGGTACATATGATTTTTTTATGTTTATTAATTAATATAAGCAATATATTAGTCAACAATTGTATTGTATGATGTTCAATACATCATATAATACACTTTATTAGAGACAAATTTGTTAAAATCATCAAACACAAAGCCTGGCCGAAGTTCATGGCGACTGCTGGTATAGTAGATGGTTGCGAGTATAAGCTGAAGTTCGTGAGCAAAGACTCGTTGTTGGTGATTTCAAGACTTTAGGGCCATATGAATGATGGATGTTTTTAGAAACAAACAATTAACAAATTATTGTCAATAAATATGTGAATAATCAAATGTTCTGATTAGTTATCGCATTAATTTAAAAATAAGTAAGGTTAACTAGAAACATTAAAAATCGGTCAGTTAATATTTGGATGATTTCAGGGTCAGGTTTATCCTTAGCTTGATGTTGTTGCATTAGTGGACCTTCATTAACTTCAATTTCTTTCGGTTCCTCAACAACCTGCATTCCATTCGGCTTGAAAACTATCATGTTAAATACATATTGTTTGACTTTTTCAAAAACAATAAAAGCTGCAGGTGGTATTTTAATATCTTCTTTTACAGTGGTCCAACCATCAGTGATATGTATGATCCCAAAAGCTTTTTGATTTCAATAATCCATCTATGTTTATTATTGAAATCAATGATGATTGGATGGTTTGGAGCTTCACCGTTGAAGTGATGATTGACGTAAGTTGTTGGCAAACTCTGCAAATAAATATATATGATGAAAGAAATGGAACACTAAAAGCACATAATATACAAAAACACAAAAAGATTAAAAAGGTTACAAGTCTGTCTTCTCTGGGTTTATGTAGACATGGTAACAGAAGTTTGTTATTGAAACTGATTGGTCATACTTGATATGGGTGCTCTTAAAAGTTTTAGGAGCCACCAATTCAAATATCAATGGGTCTAAATAATCTATTCCATGATCTTTCACAAAGTTCTTCCATCCGTTTGTTAAAGAGTATAAATTATCAGAGGCTGTCACTCTTGCATTCCACGAAGACGTTTGATCAGTAGTCAGGACTACACGACCGACAGGAAAATTATGTTTCATGTGTAGGTCTTTGTAATCTTTAGGCAGATTCTGTTAACAAGGGTACGAAAAATTACATACATTTTATATTAGTAATAATTTAAATAACATGCAGGATACTTAATGACGTATTCTAATGGAAATCATTACCATAGAATGGTTTGACGGATCTACAACGATCTTGAAGAACAATGGACCTATTATTATTGATTGACAGTGTCTGTAATCGATGTACAAACAGTTACATATCAGATGACCACTTTCCAAACATGTAATCTAATAAAACCTATCAAATTGAGTACACTGTTACATACATCTGTTTTTTATAATTAATCACACTGTCACAACGGTACATTACACAACAAATTTTATTACCATTTAATTTATTGCTACAGATGGATATGGTTTAAAGGATCTTGGTGTTTGGTTCATAATCATTCATATTATGCTTATTATATCATTAAGTCACTTCTAGCCATGTGTATAAATCGGTGTGGTGCTGTTTACATTTTATATGTAATCAAAGGAAGCATACCAATAAGCTATATATAGATATATTAAATTGAGTGAACTTCTAAATCCTGATTCCTGAAAAAGAAATAGTAACATGCACTTTTGCCGTATTATTTAATCAATTTTTATAACTTATCATGTCACCTATGATATTATATGTTGAATCCCATATAAACATAAAAACAAACAAAAACCTTAACCGTAAATCACACATAAAATTTAATCAATCTCAATATTTGATATGGACACTGATAACATTTTATTTATACACATACACCTACCGGCCATATCAACTAACACTAACAACCATTCAAACTTCCACTATTCGACACTAATAGCACCTATATTATCCTGTATATTACAGTTAAGTGCCTTTTGAATACTTAACTGTTAACATTAACCTTAATCAAACCCAATATCTTATTTGAACAATAATGAACATTCAACTATAAACCCTAACTTTACACCACACATTTGGCCTAATCAATCCGGAAATCTGATATAATAACTAATAAACAGGAATCATAAACACAATCATCTTATAATTATAAACGAACACTAACCCTACTAATCGTTGTTAGAGTTGATACCGTATTTATGCATTTGAGACTTATGATTGGTGATAACTTACCGCCTTGATCGAGTAAGATTTTAATGAAGAGTAAGGTATGATAACTTACCGTTGGTTAATGAAAGATATGAAGATTAGGGTTAATGAAACAACTAAAAAACTGATTATGATTTTGTTGTGATTATTCAATTATATTTTTTATTATACTTTTACTTATAATAAATTAATTATTATAAAAATAATAATGTTACATATGTTTTATTAACTAATATAAACTCATACTATTGTTAACAAAAAATAAACGCATAGCAATAATTTGGTTGTTTATTAATATGCATGTATTAAGAAAAAATATATGTGAAACCAAGTTAGCTATTGGACATGCATCGATGATGTTGATGGTTATATACTTGCGTCTGAGTTGTTAAGTTGGCTCCCGGCAAGGTGTGTAGGTCGTTGTATGTGTATGTACAACAAACGGCTTTTTTCATTATGAACGAGTAATTTTTCTATGATGCATTTTGCCGTCAATCATGCTTAAAATATTTGTTACTCATGTGTCCCTGTTTTGATATATGGGCATTTAGGATAACTGAGCTTCATATATTTGTTACTCATTTGTGATTATGGCGACGCAGAACGCGTATGTGTTCATTGTGGAGGTATGCTCTCATATGAGGACTGAACTATTAAATCTTGGTGTCCTATTGGTTTGAGGTTAACTTTGTTTTGTAATGATGGAAAGGTGTTTTTTCCATTTCTACGAGTTCCGCATCAACCGTTGACAGATAGTCAAACCAATCTTTACTTCCAAAGATATGCCGTTGCAATATCCTTTGTTGCAATATCCTTTGTTATTTCCATATGCGGACCATGGATATTATATAAGTATTCCTCTAATAAATTTGGCTGTATCGAGTAACTGGAGATATGTTTTGGTAAGATATAATTATTCTTAATGTTTACAGCTAAGGAGGGAATAGGAAATGACATTGCATAAATTTGGTCGTTTATTTATTTACATATTAAGTGTATGCTTACAACGTGTTTTTTTTATAGTGAGCTCACTGCTATGAAATAGATACTATTTTTTAACTATATAGTGTGCATGTTTATAATTTTTCATTATGTATAGATTTTTTGTTGCTACCCGGACTGGTACGGGTAATCTGTTAGTTATCACTGCTCCTAAGCATGACCAAATATTAGCTTCCCGTAACCCTCTTATTATATAGAATATATTCCAACAGCATCCACAAAAACCATCTTACTTAAAAATTTTACATCAATTTTAACAACAAATGATACATGTGATGTTCCACTTCCCGATTGTAAAATACATTAATTGGAAAAAAAATTTATAAGCAAATTAGTAGATATTAGTAGAAAATAATATATTAGATGATTAACGAAGTAGATTACTATTTGGTAACAATTAATAAAAACGTACTCTTGGTTTTCAACCCAGAACTATGATCCATTACATACAGATATTAGTTATAAAAAAGATAATGTAAGCATTTAGTGGCATTGCATACCTTTCGCGTCTTTAGACCTTGATGGATTTAAACCTTTTTGTGAATTTTCATCCTTGTTAACCTATAAACAGCCAGTAACATAAGATTAAACTCAAGATATAGCTCACAGAAAACAGAGGAACTATCATATATATTCATATTCATGAATTAGTAAATCACAACATTAAATAACTTCACCACTGCAAATTCCAGCAACACAAGAAAAAGTGTAAATAAGTTAGTTTGATAATGCTAATAATGCAAAAGATTATATCTTCAACATAAGTAAACATATTAAGAAAAGAACATATAGTTTACCTCCTTTTGTAGCTGAATCGTTGAGCAGTTTTTCATGTGAAACTGAAAAGGCATCCAGCTTTACATGCCCTTTCTCTCTTAACTATATACCCAAATAAATTCCATTGCAGATGGTCAGTAAAAACACAAAAATATAATTACATTCAATACGTACTAAAACAGACTGTATAGCTAATCATATAATTTATCAACACTAAAACAGAGTATAAAACAGACTGTATAACAAACATTTATTATATTCAACGAAAGCAGACTGTATAACTAAATGTATCAACACTAAATGATTAAGGAAACAATGCTAAAACAGAATGTTTATCTAATCATATCATTTATCAATACTAAAATAGAGTATAAAACAAATCTCAACGATTCAGAAACGAACAACAATATTAACGATTAAGAAAACATCCATACACTTCTTAACCATCCATACACCAATCTCAACGATTCAGAAAACAAATAACAATATAAATGAACACCAAGATAAGACTGAGATTGGATCTATAGAATGAATGAAAGATAGTCGATTTAAAGGATAATCATATTTAATACCCTAAAGAAACGAACAAAACAGACTTCGAAAAAAATTGCCTAACCTATTCAACATAAACCCAAAGCATACCTTTCGATTGAAGACGGAAGACAATAGGAAGATGTTATTTAGATCCGGTTGTTTGGTATTTTGATTGTTGATGAAAGAAGGATTAATAAGAGAAATACGATTGAAGATGGAAAATGTTATTTAGATCCGGTTGTTTGGTATTTCTATTGAAGATGGAAGACAGTAGGGTAGATACGGCGAAGGATGATGAAAGAGATGCAGGGTTTTTTGGAATAGGTTCAAGAAAATGAAGTTAGAATATGAATAGATGGACAAACGGGTCGGGTCCGCCATTTTTTTAAGTCATTGTATGGTTGACATGTGGATGCTAACATGGAGCATATGTGAAGGCCCTAGTAAAGGGACAAGTGGCGCCCGAGTTACTCTTTTATTAGGTAGGGTAGATTCCAAAGCACTAAATCTCACATGGCAGTAAAAGAGACCATTCTCCCCTTTGGTGTGCCATATGACATCCTCTTTCTTATTTCCATCCAAAATTGTTTTTCTCTCTTATGTTTCCCCTACAAATTTAAAACGTTAATAACTTTTATATATGATATTTTTTTTTATAAAATAAGAACACCAAATTAATGAACATTTTATTATCTTTTCAACGAGTATCATAGTGTTATACAAAAAATGAAAAAAAAAACGACTCTGTTGTGGGTTTTTGTTCATACAGGAAAAAACACAATGTGTTCAGGTAATTCATTAATCATGTCTAGACAAGTCACTAATCATATTTAAACTAGGAATTCTATTTTCATTAAGAGCAAAATAGGTTAAAACCACTCATTTTCAACAACAAAAAAGTCATACATTCAAGTCCACTGATGAGTGGGTGTTTTACTATATGTAAATGTGGTTAAATATGTGTTTTAATGTGATTTATTGCATGGAACATAGTTACTTTGCGAATGTTTGTGATTTGCATGTGGACAAGTTAAGAGGAGCATATTCGAGGGTTCCGGGACAAGCTAAGAAAGATTGGAAGTCACCCGAGAGCACCGAGGATGAAAACACCAATAATAGCCAATTTTTACACAGGGGCGCAACCTATCAGCAGACAGGGGCGCAGCCTACCTCATCAGGGCGCAACCTTCTGATGACAACCAATTTCTGCCTGATTTGCGCCCTATAGGGCACAACCTGCTTCACCTTATTATGGACGCGAAATTTCGGATTTTGGCCATATTTAAAGGTTCTTAACTCCACAGACAAAGGGGACTTTAATCCTAGCCATTTGGGACGATCATAAGACGAATTTCACCATTCCAAAACACATTTTAATCATTCTTTTCATGCATCTATCATCAAAATCATCCATGGAAGCATACACAATCATGATGAGCGGCTAGTTTCTTTATGTAACCACCTCCGGGTGTATGGTTAGTTTGTGAAACCCTTTAACTTGTTTGATTTGATACTTGGGATTGTTTTTCACTTGTTTGAAGAATATTTGTGGTTTAAATCATTTAAATAATTCATCTGTGTTGCAATTGCTTATCCTTTTATCATTCACATTCGGTTTCTTACATCGTGAGCAGTTTGATAATTGGGAGGGTAATTGATACTTGTGGGTTGGTAATCGAATTGTACAGGTTATTATTAAAAACTTGTGTTCGATTATCACTTGATTTGAATCGTTCAACAAAACCATGTCTATGTGGTATCCTATCATTTAACTAGGTTTGGGTGAATCATAGAACCTGAAGCTCGGAGGGGGTTACTTCTTTCTTATTATTGTTTACAACTTTTCATATTCATTTTCTAAATTTCAATTCAAAAACAAAGTAATTAGGTTTTAGTTAATAGTCCACTTTACAAAACTACTCTTTCCACCAATTCCCTGTGGAGACGACTCAACTTCCATATACTACTATTTTCTTATATTTTGACCGACCAAACGACATCGATAAAAATGGCGCCGTTGCCGGGGAATAGGTGCGCTTAGTGTAGTTTTTAGTTTTTATTGTTTATTTATAAAAATCCTTAAACCCAAAAAAAAATTGTATTTTTCTTGTTTAGTTAGTTGATTTAATTTCTTTTTATTTTTGTTCATTATTACACTTGGTGTGTTAGTTTGTGCAGGCATAGTGACATGCAAAGACACTATGATTAGCTGGGTAGAAGATGACCCATGTGATTGTTGCGGGAGCCCGTATCATTGTTTCACGATTGTCAAGTGGCCCGTAGTAGGATTAAAGCGTATAGGGAACAACAAGATCAAATCATATTCGGTTTCACAAATCATGAAAGTTCACCTTTATCATCCTCATTTCACTAGCCACTCTTGTCAAACTCTTATTGCTATTCTCAGTCAAATGTTGCATATCACGGGAGCTCAAATATCCAAGGGAACCACAACAACCAAAGAAACTATCAGCAAGGATCGGGAAACAATTAAGGGAGTTCTCAAGGCAATCAATTAACAGGGTGGATCTTCGGGGCAGGATGGATTAGTGAAAGAGATGTTGGCTGAGTTTATAAAGTCAACGGGTGATTTCATGAAGGAGATACGGAAAGATCACGAGATTCCGGACAAGATGCATATGGAATTGGTTAAGCAAGTTAACGAATTAGCAGAGGAAATCACATATTTAAAGGCTATGAGAAACAAGACCACACAAAATCCTCCTATTCCTGAAGATTTTACAGCAGAACCGGGTATGGTTAATGATGAGGTGGTAGATGAGCTTATGGACTTTCCTAACCAAGAAGTTGAAGAAGAGGTCATGGAAATCAATACCAGGTCAATTCCTTCAGTCGTTGAAGAGCCACATGGGGATCAGGTTGTGATGGAGGCAGTCTTAGAAAAGGAAGTTACAAGCCTAAAAGAATACGTGACTTCTTGCGTACAACCACTTGCAGACACACCTCTTGAAGAACCAGTAAACCCGGTAACCTTGGTGTATTCTAACCATCCTCTTATGTTTACTAAGAAAGCCAAAAAAGTTGGGGGTGATGGTTCGAGTGGAAAGAAAAGGAAGATGAGTTGGGAGGATCTTGGGCAAATTATCATCAAAGGGACTCGCAACACTTCAGCGGATATGTCGATCATGAGCAAGAAGAAGAAGACTCGACATGTCAACTACCGAACATATGTTGGGAATTCGGTAGGAAAATGTAGATTTCAATTGTTTCGTATTGATTCAACAGACATGTTGGTCATGAAAGAGTAGAAATGGAATCAGAATATAAAACTACCGGGCATACATCGGGAACTCGGTAGGTAAATGTTCGATACGACCACCATGAGAGATATAGTAAGTATAAAGTCCGGCTGAAGACTCATAAACTTAGCGCTCTCGGGAGGCAGCCCGAGGTACGTGTTTTATTTTATTTTCTTTTATTTGTTTTGTGTGTTTTCGTTGTTTCATAGCCATTGCAGCAGCCAAGTGTGGGAAAGTTGTGCAGACATGATAGGTTTGGAGTATTCAATCCAATACGCATCAAAGTCGATGCGCGTTCGATGGGGGAGTGGATCAGGTCCATGTGCTCCTTCCTTTTCTTTTGTTGTTGCTTGTTTATGAAATTGGGTGGTGTGAAAATCTGTTTGTGAAGGGAATGGTTTGTTTTGTTACTTTGGGGTGTTAGTCAGCTCTGGTAGGTAGTGATTGAGGTTGAACATGTTGAGTAGTGAAGGACTGAAAACCATACATTAGGGACAATGTATCCCAAGTGTGGGGATGGGTGACCCTAGGATAGTCGGGGGAACACTTACATAACTGTGAGAAAAATTGAGAAAATTTTAAATTTTGAAAGAAAAAATATGAATGGAAATTTTTTTTTCTTGCAAGATGTCACCTTTTTCACTTGATCAGGCACAAAAGCCACGTTTTCAGTTGCTAACCAGTCCTTTGCCGAGTATGAAAAATGAGACCCTTGATCATGGTCATCCCTTTAAGTTTCATGAGAGTTTTTCTGACAAGCATTTTTATAGAAACTGAAAAAGAGATGCCTATCTAGGGGTAACATGCTTTTAGGAATTGCATATGCTACATGTCGGCAACCTATATCCCTACTTTGTGAGATTTTGAGCCTAATAGATTGATAGATATTGATATATATGTTCATTTGTTGAGAGTAGGCCAAATGTTTCCTTGTTGCAGAATTTGTGTGATTTGATACATGCTAAAGTTGTAGGCAATTGTTGGATCAGTATGCTCTTTGTTTAAGTAAGAACTTGCTATCTTTGACACTTAAGTGTTTAGCAAGCTCTTGTATTTCATATTGTAAGCACAGCGGAATGTATAAGTTAAAGCAACACTTTTTATACTTAAGAGGAGTTATTACTCCCTCTTGATGATTGAAACTAATAATGACAAGTATTTATTATGAATCTAAGCAGTAAATGAGAATTAGATACTTAGGCAGATTCACAATAAATACTGAAATGGAATAGAACAGTGAAAGTGTTTGAAGGATTTTTCTATTAAAATAAATGTCTAAAATAGAAGGTTGAAGCCTCCTATTTATAGACGTTTACATACATGTATCTTGCCCATAAAGCAAGTACAGAAACATCAGAAACAAGTTGCACAAGTTGCAACATTGAA
This sequence comes from Ambrosia trifida, assembly GCA_028751855.1. NCBI lineage: Eukaryota > Viridiplantae > Streptophyta > Magnoliopsida > Asterales > Asteraceae > Ambrosia > Ambrosia trifida. The sequence goes on along the minus strand of CM054130.1, from coordinate 87,637,328 downwards.
ACTAACAATTACAGCTAAAAGTAATAATAAACAATAAACTACTGATACAAAAGGCGGTGGAAAATATCTGATGCTAAGTGCTGATGAATGACAAACTACTGATGAGTAGTTTGTCTTCAGTACTTCTGAAGTGAACTTGTCTGGTTTGGACTTCAGAACTTCTGATGAAGTTTCTTCTTCAGCACTTCTCATATCTTCTCTTCAGCAGTTTCTTCTCTTCTCTTCAGTACTTCTATACTTAGCCAAAAATGACATAAGTGAATTAGACTAAGGTTTCCAAAAGTGGTTTCACCAATCCTCTTTGTCCTAACAATCTCCCCTGGATTGATAAACCCAAAACCTTACTAATTCCTTATGATCTTCTTCTGTCTTGAACAATCTTCCATATTTCTTTGTACATGGTGTTCTTGAGCTGGTTTAACTGTCCATCAGATAGAGATCCTCTCTGTGGTTCCAGATGTTGAATTGTGAGCAGGTCTTGTGTTGACAGTTTCTTTAGATCACTGATCTTCTTGTAAGCCCTGCTTGAAAGGTCTCTTCTTGTCAATAATACTGAGTTGTTAGCAGTAAGTGACCATCTGATGATAGGTACCTTTGACTTGTTAAAGTCAGAGGTATAGGGAACCAGACTTGTCCCTTGGGTTGATGATCCTGAGTGTTGGATGCTTTCTGTTTCAGTAAACCTCAGGTGGGAGTCTCTTCCTTGTTGTTGTTGTTGTTGTTGCATATCAGGCATCTGAATAGTTGGGAGATGGTGTTCAGTCACTACCTTGGTATGCATCTTTTCTTTGATAGTCTTTTGGATTTGGTAGGCAAAAGTGGAAGGATCCCTGAATTGTGTTAACAGAGGTTTCTCCTCAATGTCAAAATCTGAATGAACTACTGAACTTCCTTCAAGTAGTACCATTTTGAAATCAGTTTTGACATTGTCCTCTGCTTTTTTCTTTGAGTAGCAGGCCTTCTTGTTGACATACCAGAAGTTCTAACTACTGATCATGAAGGATCAGCAGTTTGAAACTTCTCTGGATTTGCAGCCTTGGCAGCCTTATATTTTCGATAAGTATCCACCAGTCTTTCTTCTTTCCATCTGGATACTGAGGCTTTTGAACCATAGCCATCTGCTACTAATTCATTTATCATCTGGGCTCTCTTGGCCTTTCCTTCTTTACTTGTGGCCAGTTTGTCTGCAATTAGTTGTGCCCTTCTTGTCAGCTCTTGCATAGAGAGTCCCTTGAGTGTGTAGGCTTTAGTCTTGCTGTTCTTTGTGATGTAAGACACCAGTTGTTGTCTTTTGCCTTCTTCAGCAACATGATCAATTTCAGCCTATCTTTCTAGTTCAGCTTGATAAGCCTAGAGCTTCTCTTCAAACTCTAAGTCATCCCTTTGTTCCAGATTTTTCCAAATCTGGTCTTCCTTGGCTTTTTGTTGAACTGCCTTTAACCTCTGCTCAAGAAGTTCAGTAGATTAAGAGATTGGAGCAGGGGTTAGGACAGTCATGGTAGTGGTTGTTGTAGGCCTTGGAGGAGCAGAAGTTGGTTTGATTTGTTCAGTGGATCTGGAAGGTTTAGTTTGTTGAGGTTTGGAAGTGTTAACCTCTACTGGGTTGACAACTGCTGATGGTTTGTCTTCAGTATCTTCTGAGTCATCAGTACTTTGACCATCAGAGGTTTCTTTATTATGCCTTAGGGATTCTTCAGAGGTTTGGGTCTCATCTTTTTTTTCTGTGGCTTCAATATCTTCCACTGAGACACCAAACTGTTTGGCCATTGCTTCTTTTCTGGCCTGGTTTTTCTGATCTCTCTCTAGGATAGCAAGTCTTGCCTTTCTTCTGGCTTCAACTGTATCCATTGGTTCCTTCATCTTCTCCCTCTTTTTGGATTCATCAATAGTCTTCAGAGGTTTGATCTGATCTGTCAGATTGGCAATTTGTTTGCTGTTGAAGTCAATCTTGGTCTGCAGATCATTCATTTTTGTCTGAATCACCCCAAATTGGTTCTTGATGGACAGCTCCAAGTTAGCTGTATAGGTTTGGAGTTGATTCTTGATGAGGGCATTCATCATATGATAAAGGTCACCACCTGGGCTGCATAGTTGGTTCATGTCTATGCTTGAAGGCCTAGGGAATTGGGTAGGCATTTGATGTGAAGGGTGTGTTTTCAGGAGATCCTCATGTTGTACAGAGGATGCCACTCTAGGGGTTTTAGGGATTGAGTGGACTTTAACCTGTTCAGGGGTGACTAGCTTCTTAAGCTTGGATACCCCTGAAACAGGACCTTCATAAAGTGTCGTCAATTCAGTAGTTTTGGTTGTTGAATCATCATCCAAATTAATGGAATCATCTGAATCCCTGATGTTGTCCTCAATGAGGACTGTCTCAGTTAAATCATGAGCTGAGCCTAACTCAGTTCTCTCATGAACCTCTTGTTCTTGGTTCTGAGGATTTCCTACTTCAGGCATTAAGCCTTCATCAGTAGTTGCCACATCTGAGGTCTTAGCTGTTTTACTTCTGTCCTCAGATCCACCACTGGGTGGTAACTGAGTAGTAGCAGCCTCAGATGCCCCAAGAGTCTCTAAGATTGGGCTTAAAGACTCTGGTCCACCCTCATCTCTTGGGTTAGGGCTAGTGATGTCCACATCCATGTCTGATGCTGTGGTTATGTCCCCTGTTTGTTGTGGTTGTAGGGGGCTGACATTATCAGATGGGACTTTCTCTTTTAGCCCAGAGAGAAGTTTGGCAATCTCTATTGCCTCTGGTTCAGAAATTTGAGGGGTTGGTTCAGAAGTTTGGGCAATAGGTGAAATAGGTTGGTCAGCAGTTTCAAAAGAAGAGTGAGTTACAACAGTTTTTCTAAGTCTTTTTCTTTTGAATAAGATTGTTATGGGTGCTCTTGGTGGGGTTTGAGATGGATGAGACTGAGAGGGTGTTTCAGTCTCACCTATTTGAAGAGCAGATTGCTCATGAGCATGTTCAGGCATCTCAACCTCCTGAACAGCTTTTCTTTTGGGTTGGTGGGTTTTTGTCTTTGTTGGCTTGGGCTTTTTGGCTTTTGGTGGTGTGAGTTTGGAAGATGTGGGCTTCAGGGGGACTTGTTGTTGTTCTCCCTGATCATCTTCTGGCCAGGTAGCCGGTTTGTTATGCCTAGAGTATGCTTGTGAGGTTAATGGATTTAAAGTTGAAACTTTTCCCACAAGCACCTCATTACCCAGTTCCCCTATTATGCATTGCATAATGAACCTTGGGTATAACAAAAACTTTTTCTTGGTATTATTATGATGTAACACCAACTCATTGAAAAATAATTTTGATGCCCTGAATTTGGTTTCATTCACTATGGAATGAAATATTGGTTGAAAAGTAGAGGGCATCTGGTCATAAGACCCTGTCTTTGGACTCAAACACATAATAATATAATGAAACAAAAGCTTGTATTTTGGTTCAAAATATTTTTTGAAGATAGTAGCATGGGAGAGAGTACCTTGATAACCACACTCTGTCATGGTTAAGTGAATATCAGAATTAGCAACTTCATCAGGGGTAGCTACATCATTCAGGCCCAGTCTTGTTGCCAGTGTGGCCGGTGTGATGGTCAGTGGTTTCCCTTTTATTCTTGAGTTGAGGGAAATAATTTCATCATCAGCCGTCACCGTCTCAGCATTAGCCCAGAACTCATTTAGAGTTTCAGTATGAATTGGTGGGTCGATTGTGAGAGCAGTAAAATATTGGGATTTTACGACAAGATCAATGATCTCATCGTATTGGGACCAGCCTTCTTGTTTTTAAAGAAAGGCCCTTTGATTGTGTCCCTGTTTTAGAACGAGAGCCATGTGGTTTGGGTTTTGATCGAACAGTTGATTTGTAGGTTTAGGTTTTTGAGAGAATTTTGAGAGAGAAGGAGGGAATTTTTGAGTTTGAAAGGATAAGTGTTGAAAAAAGATATTTATCAGAAGTTTTTAACCACTTGAATCTTCTTTATTAGAATTTTTTAAACCGCCTCGGTTAAAAATCTCTTTATCAGAAGTTTTAAACCGACTAGGTCAAAACCTCTGATGATGGGAAAAGTCAGATTTGCCCCTTTTGACTAAACTGCTGGTGAAGGATTATTTCATCAGTAGTTCCCATTTCCTCTTCAGTAGTTTTAAAAGCTGATGAGAAATGTTATAAATACTTTTATTCATAACTTCTGAAGGTTATTTGATCAGAAGTTATACACTTTTCAGAAATTATCCCCATACTGATGTTTTGTTCATCAGTAGTTTCTCTCTTTTCAGAAGTTTTGTTTCAGACTTTTTGTCTTTTTGTAAGTGAAAAATGAAAAATATGTGCAGAATAATAAAATAAACACTTACAAATTTAGCATCCCAAGCATGGATACTAACTTCTGAAATGTTGATGTGTCAAGGGGTTTTGTGAAGATGTCAGCTATTTGATTAGCTGTTGCTACATGCTTCACCTCAATCTTGCCTTTTTCATAGCAATCTCTTATGAAATGGTACCTGATCTCAATATGTTTGGTTTTTGAGAACTGTACCGGATTTTGAATGATGCTAATGGCAGATTTGATGTCTACAAACAAAGGTGTCTTGGTTTCTTTGATTCCATAATCAAGAAGTTGATATTGGAGCCATTGTATCTGTGATGTACAACTTGCAGCTGCAATGTATTCAGCTTCAGCAGTTGAAGTTGCAACAGATGTTTGCTTCTTTGATTGCCATGACACTAGACAGTTACCCAAGAATTGACAACCACCAGATGTTGACTTTCTTGTCATCTTACACCCTGCATAGTCACTATCTGAAAAAGCTGATAACTTGGTATTGCTTGAAGCAGGATACCAAATTCCAAGTGTTGGAGTTCCTTTCAGATATCTGAAAATTCTTTTGACTGCTATAAGGTGTGATTCCCTTGGTGCTGATTGATATCTGATGGCCTCAAGCCTTGCAACTGGAGCAAAGGTTTCATCATAGTCAATTCCCTCTTCTTGAGAGTACCCTTGAACTACCAGTCTTGCCTTGTTCTTGATTATCATACCAGCTTCATCTTGTTTGTTCCTGAAAACCCATCTTGTGCCAATTGGTTGCTTGTTTGGAGGTAAGGGACAGATTTCCCAGACCTGTTGCTTGTTGAACTAAAGCAGTTCATCTTGCATAGCTTGCACCCAATTATTGTCTTTGAGGGCTTCCTGGTACTTCTTTGGTTCCAACTGTGAGATAAAGGCTGAAAATAGGCAAAAGTTGGAGAGCTGGTTTCTGGTAAGAACACCTGAAGCTATATCACCCATGATTTGATCAAGTGGATGATCTCTATGTTCAATCAGTTGTTGTAAACCACTGACAGGTGTAGGTGGCTCATGTTCTTCAAACAAACTACTGAGGTCTATAATATCTGGTTCAGATGTTCCTTGATCTTCAGTAGTTGGATCTACTGAACCAGAAGTTTGAGTTTGTTCCTCAGTACTTGTTTGATCAGAAGTTTGTGGAACTTCTGATGATTTTGAAGTTGACTTGATAACTGTTTGAGGAGTCCATGGTGTGGGATCCTCATCATCAAACCTTTTGTCACCATAATAAGTAGGTTTTGATGAAGTAACAGCCTTCTCAGGTCCAAAATGGAAGTTGTCAAGGTCAAAAAGTTCAGCAGGATGTGCTGGAATAAGAGTGTGTTTTGACTCATTGAACTTGACATTCAATGTTTCTTCTACTATCCTGGTGTGAGAATTAAAAACCTTGTAGGCTTTTCTAGTTGAAGAGTAACCAAGAAAGTAACCTGAGTCAACTTTGACAGCAAACTTTGAAATAGATTCCTTGATGTTCAAGATGAAACATTGACACCCAAAAGCCCTGAAAAAGGAGATAAGGGGCTTCATGCCATGAAGAACTTCATAGGCAGTCTTGGAATGTCTCTTGACCACAAGAACTCTATTCTGAACATAACATGATGTGTTAACTGCTTCAGCCCAAAAGTACAAGGGTAGCCCAGAATCAGCTAGCATTGTTCTTGCTCCCTCTATTAAGGTTCTGTTCTTCCTTTCTACTACACCATTTTGTTCAGGAGTTCTGGGAACACTGTATTGTCTAATAATCCCTTTAGACAAACAGAATTCATCCAGAGTTTTGTTCCTGAACTCTGTCCCATTATCACTTCTAATGGTTTTGACAGGTAGAGAATATTGTTTCTCCACTTGTAGAATGAAGAACTTGATGATTTCAGCAGCCTCATCCTTGGAAAATAAAAAGAATACCCATGTGAATCTTGAGTAGTCATCAATGATGACTAAGCAGTACTTCTTCTTACCAAGGCTCATAATCTTGACAGGTCCAAATAAGTCCATATGGAGTAGTTGAAGACATGCAGTTGTTTTTGATTCTTCAATAGACTTATAGGAGGACTTATGTTGTTTTCCCTTTAAACAGGATACACAGTGTTCTTGACACTGGTATACTTTCAAAGGTAAACCTCTGACCAAGCCCATTTTTGTGACTTTATTTATGGTTTTAAAGTTCACATGGCCAAGTCTCCTGTGCCAGAGATCAGTTTCTGAAGTTGATGCCCTTGAGAAGAAACAGGCAGTGTTGTTCAATACTTTGTCTTTCTCAATGTCCACTGCATAGACATTGCCACATCTTTTGGCAATCAACAAAGTATGATCTTCAATGATCTTCTCTATCAACTTCTGGCCTTCTGGTGAGATGATCTTGCATGCTGTCTTTGTGAAAAAGGAAGAATATCCTTTATCACACATTTGTGACACACTTAGCAAGTTGTATTCAAGGTTTTCAACCAGATTGACCTTGTCAAACTGTATTTTGCCAGAGGAGACATTGCCATGTCCTAGCACATATCCCTTAGCATTGTTCCCAAAGGATACAGATCCTTCTCTTTGGCTGATAAAATTGTTTATCAGGTATCTGCATCTAGTCATGTGCATAGAGCCTCCACTATCAACGTACCATATGCTGTTTAAGCCCCTGGAAACTCTCTGCACACAATAGCAAATTAGTTAGATTTAGGAACCCAAGCCTGTTTGGCTTTGGGTTTGCTCTTGAGAACAGTTACAGTTTGTTCTTGACCAGGTTGAGAAATCCATGTCTTTTTGGCAATGGATTTTTCATTAAGAACCATGGTGGTATCCTTTTCAGGACCACCATCAACCTTGGTCATCAGTAGTTGTACCAAGTTCATTAGTTTTTGAATCTCAGCAGTTTGTGAAACTGCTGATGATTCAGGTCTAACTACTGACAAAGAATTTTGAGAAAAAGATTTTAGTTGAGATTTTATCTTTTTCTGAGAAAAGGTGTTTTCAGGTTGTTGTTTCTTGGGATTAAAGATTCTTTCATAATCATTTCTGATTTGATTTCCCACAACCTGTTGTTTAATTTTATGATTGAACTGAATTCCTTTTCTGTATCTACAAAACTCTGTTTTGTGGTTGAACAGACCACAAATTTCACACTCTTTTGCCTTTTGTTTTTGATCTAAAGGCAAATTTCTGACATTAGTGTAAAGATTTTGCTCATCAGTAGTTTTCAGGGTCTCAACTCCTGATGTAGATGAAACTACTGATGGCTTGTTGTCAGATTTTGTTAATACTTCTGAAGTACTTTCTTTGAAAATACCAGGATTTCTGTTTAGAAAGTTTTCATGGAAAGATGTGCAGTCTTTCCCTTCAGAAGTTTCATTTGAAACAATTTTTCTCCCATCTTCAGTAGTTTTGGGAGAGAAATCTGTTGGTGTTTCAACATGATGGTACCCTATGCCAAAGTTAACATTTGAAGCACTCTGTTTGTTTAGCAATAGCTGGTACCCCTTACAAGAATCCACCCATTTTTCACAATTGATCTTGGTGTCAGCAAGCTCTTTTCTGACATTCCCAAGATCTTCTATCATCATTTTAATTTGTGCTTGGGTTTCAATAGCTGAGTTAGTTAATTTAGAGGCTTCTTTTGTTTTAGCAGTAAGTTTTCTCTCTAAATCACACTTCATCTGAGTGTATTTTCTTTCTAAATCATTGGCTTTTCCTTGTAAGTGTACATTTGTCTCTCTTATGAGAGCAAAAGATTCTTTGCACGAATTTGAACAAAGTTTTGTCAAAGACTCTTTTGATACCTGTGACAATGCAGATTTTGAAGTACAGCCTTCAAATGCCATTAAGGCAAAGTTCTTTCTGCCATTGTCTGGTTCTCCCCAGTTGATGTCAAACATCTTGTTGTCTGCATCAGGATTGCACTCTGTGGTGTCAAAAGGAAGACTGCTCCAGTCAACATACCCTGAGGTGAAAAGACTTTGTTGAGAGGGTTGTTGAGGCTGTGGAGGTTGTTGAGCAGCTGGAAAGGGAGGGATTGATTGTTGGCTCTGCATCTGTTGAGCAGGCATTTGAACATATTGTACTTGTGGCATGTATTGCTGTTGAGGAGCTTGTGCCTGTACAAAATGAGCACTCCCTTGAGTTCCATTATTCCTATTATAATTGGGGTTAAAGTTATTTCCAGATTGTGATTGGTTAAAGCTAGAGTTTCTACACTCTCTAGCAAAGTGTCCCAACTTCTGACACTTGTGACATCTCAGTTTAGATTTGTCAAAACCAATTTTTGTATTACTGGTCAATCCTGGAAATTTCCTTCCTGACCTTTTATAAAACTTGTTAGTTTTAATGCTTAGCATGGCCAGTTGGTGTAAAATGTCCATTTCTTCTAAGTCATCACTGCTAAAGTTTTTCAAATCATCCATGATAAAACATAGATTATCAGCAGTTTGACTTTGGTCATCATTGTCATAACCTGGGAAAGATCTTTCTGATGAGATCCCAGTTGTTATGTCAATGTTGTCATAAGATCCATAGGAACAAGTTGGTGAGTCTTGTCCCAAAAGTGTTGTACTACCTGGTAGGTAGTCATCAGCAGTTTTACCAGATGATTGCAATTTCTTCTTTTGATCAATTTCTCTCTCAAAAGTAAGTAATCTCCCATGGAGTTTTGTAAGAGTGAGGGAGCCAAAATCTGGTGAGGATCTTAAAACAATGGAGTATGTTTCCCATTTGTCTGGTAAAGACCTTAAAAATCTATGTAGCATAGATACTGTTGTATAGGTCTGACCATTTAACTTTAGCTCAGATATTAATGAGGAGAATCTTTCAAATTGTTGAGTTAAAGTTTCCCCATTAATGTGAGCAAATGTCTCATATTGTTGAGCTAAGATCTCTCTGGTGTTGGCAATCACCTCTTCAGTTCCTCCAAACTGTTCTTTAAGACAATCCCAGAGTTCTTTGGCACTTTCACAATGTAAAAGGCCAGAGTATATCTCATTTGGGAGAGCCATTGCCAACATAGAGAATGCTTTTGCATCTAGCTCAAGTTTTAGGAAATCATCATCTGTATAGTCTTTTGGTTCTTTAGGAACCTCAACTTTAGTTTCAAGATTTATGTTTACCGGTTTGTGAGGACGATATATCACAGATCTCCAACAACCTGTGTTGGTCTGTGACAAGGTATGTGCCATTCTCTTTTGCCATATGTTGTATTCATTTCTTACAAGCATGGCAGGTTTAGTAGCAGAACCAGTATTATGTGGATCCATTTTAAAGAGTATTGATTTGTCAGATAACTCTTTTAAGTGATGGATGTTGATAAAAAGTGAACTTTTGATCTTTTATTGAGTATCAATAAGAGCTTTGTGTCTGATTCTCAATTTGTTAGATTGATATTTGATCAGATAAACCAACGCTCTGATACCAATTGTTGGATCAGTATGCTCTTTGTTTAAGTAAGAACTTGCTATCTTTGACACTTAAGTGTTTAGCAAGCTCTTGTATTTCAGATTGTAAGCACAGCGGAATGTATAAGTTAAAGCAACACTTTTTATACTTAAGAGGAGTTATTACTCCCTCTTGATGATTGAAACTAATAATGACAAGTATTTATTATGAATCTAAGCAGTAAATGAGAATTAGATACTTAGGCAGATTCACAATAAATACTGAAATGGAATAGAACAGTGAAAGTGTTTGAAGGATTTTTCTATTAAAATCAATGTCTAAAATAGAAGGTTGAAGCCTCCTATTTATAGACGTTTACATACATGTATCTTGCCCATAAAGCAAGTACAGAAACATCAGAAACAAGTTGCACAAGTTGCAACATTGAAACTAACAATTACAGCTAAAAGTAATAATAAACAATTAAC